>CM012452.1:175549-766353 GCA_003999625.1 Oryzias javanicus
AAATGCATTGAAATATGAGCGTGTATTAAACACTACGCCACTTTGCGAGCTCGCCACGCCCACGCCGTTCAAAAATCTATAGCTTGTGATACCATTTTTCTTTGCCAATGACTTCCCATTGATGCCGAATGCGTTAGAAAACGATTGAAAAAGTCCCTGCAAGTGAAATGTGATTGAAGCTAATGCTAACGCTCGTTTTTCGTAAATTCAAGATGTCGTCACTTCCCAAGGTCAAAGGTCAACGAAACTTTAGGGGTTGTTGAATACTCATGCTAGCGGCGTGTGGGTCAAATTTCGTGAATATCGGACAAACTAAAGTCTCGTTTCAACTCTCTGAAATCCAAAATTTTCAGATTTCGAAACAAAATGGCTGCCAAACCGTAGGTCGTGGAGCCATCCCATAATAATGTAAAAAATAGCCATGGTTATATCCAACAAAGGTATGTTGGTTTCGTTTGCGAAATGCGAAATAAAAAATTGAAATTGCTGAGTCAGCACTTTTTTTCGCGACGGTTTTTTGCGTACCAGAGGCGCATGGTACGCATCTCGGTTTCAAAAGTTATGTTGTTTCGTTCAGCTCGGGCCTCCGAACGCTTGAACACCCGTTTTGCGCTATTCGGGCAAAATATGTTCGACCTAGCTAAAACCGTGTCTTTCGCGACCTCGCCAAAGGCACGCCATTTCATATTCTACAACTTCTAATTGCAACATTTTTCTCCCAGTAGGCTCCCATTAATGCCCAACTAAGTCACATAACAAGTTGATAAAACCCCTAGGAGGTATTCTTTTTGTAGCTCGTAGCAAACGTGCTTTTTTCGTTAATTTCAAGATGGCGGCAACTTCCCAAGGTCAAAGGTCAATCAAACTTCTTGGGTGTTTGTAGTCTCCGGCTATCGACATGCTTGTGAAGTTTCGTGAAAATCGGACAAACAAATGTGTCGTTTTCCCATATTGATGAAAACCGTGAAAAACGCCATTTTTTCAGTTTTCGCGCACAATTGCCGCCAAGGCGTGGGTCGTCTGGCCATCCCATAATGATTTCAAATGTTCTTGGGCTTTACCCGACACGGGTCATTGGCCGTTTTTTGTGTATTTCGAAATATTTTTTTTGGCCCAAAACGATTTTTGGCCCATTCATTTTTTTTACGGAAACGCCCCCTGTGATGTCATCGCTTTGGGCAGGGTAACGCGCATTATGCCAAAAATTCATTTTCAATTTTCCCTACGTGTGGTCCGATTTTGAGGTACTTTTCGTTCATGTGGCGGGGGTCAAATTTTCGCTCAAAGACGCAGAAAGAAAGAAGAAGAATAAGAATAAACATTGCGAGAACAATATAGAAGTTTTTGCTCCTAGGGCTGTGTGTGTTTTTGTGTGTGTCTTTTGTCATGCTACACACTGGTCGGGTCCGTTTGGGCTTAGGCCGGTTCTTTGAGGCCTTTTTGGGGCTTTTTACGTTTTTTGACTCTAAGCAAAAACAATATGGTCCTTGCAGTCAGTAGACTGCTGCTGCGGGCCATAATTAAAGCCGCAAGCGGCGTTGGATGGCCCGCAGTCGTTACCCGCCCTAACCCTCGCCGCCTGCCCTCCCCCTCTCCGCAACAAGCCCTCCCCTCGCAGCCCGCCCTCTCCCTCCCGCTCGCCACACACGCACGCCGCCGCCGCGCCCCGCCGCCCGCCTACGCACCACTGCCGCCTTGGCGGTGACCTTTGACCCCGAACTCACTTGCTTAGCACTCACTGTGGAACCCTAAGTCCCTCTTCGCTTTCTGTATAGCTGGTCTGAGATGAATGTGAGAAATTGATTAAAAAAGCACTTTTTTTCAAAATGGCGGCTTTTCTGTTGGTTTTTTCTCTCATAGCAACCATTTTATGTTTTTGTTCGTCTGAGGTCACCGAGCAGTTTGACATCAAGATCATAAGGATCGGAAAAAGTACACTTTGGATTACCTTAGCAACGGGGGGTTATTCGCTAACCACGCCCACATTCCTTATATGGTCATATTCTATGTTATTACGCCAGTTACAGCTTAAGCCTGTGGTCAACATATTAAAGTCCCATAGGAATGCATTGAAATATGAGCGTGTATTAAGACTACGCCACTTTGTGAGCTCGCCACGCCCACGCCGTTCAAAAATATATAGCTTGTGATACCATTTTTCTTTTGCCAATGACTTCCATTGATGCCAAAGCGTTAGGAAACGATTGAAAAAAGTCCCTGCAAGTGAAATGTGATTAAAGCTAATGCTAACGCTCGTTTTTTCGTAAATTCAAGATGTCGGCCACTTCCCAAGGTCAAAGGTCAACGAAACTTTGGGGGTTGTTGAAGACTCGTGCTAGCGGCATGTGGGTCAAATTTCGTGACTATCGGACAAACTAAACGTTTGTTTCACCTCTCTGAAATCCCAAATTTTCAGATTTCGAAACAAAATGGCCGCCAAACCGTAGGTCGTGGAGACATCCCATAATAATTAAAAAGTAACCATGGTTATATCCAACAAAGGTATGTTGGTTTCGTTTGCGAAATGCGAAATAAAAAATGAAATTGCTGACAGCACTTTTTTTCGCGACGGTTTTTGCGTACCAGAGGCGCACCGTACGCATTTGTTTCGTAAGTTACGTCATTTCGTGCAGCTTGGGCCTCCGGACGCGTGAATACCACTTTTATGCAAATCGGGCAAAATATCGACCTAGCTAAAACCGTGTCGTCGCGACCTCGCAACATGCACGCCATTTCATATTCTACAACTTCTAATTGCAACATTTTCCCCCAGTAGGTTCCCATTAATGCCCAACTAAGTCACATAACAGTTGATAAAAAACCCCTAGGAGGTATTTCTTTTCGTAGCTCGTAGCAAACGTGCTTTTTTCGTAAATTTCAAGATGGCCCTTCCCAAGGTCAAAGGTCAATCAAACTTCTTGTGTTTGTAGTCTCCGGCTATGGACATGCTTGTGAAGTTCGTGAAAATCGGACAAACAAAAGTGTCGTTTTCCCATATTGTTGAAAACCGTGAAAAACGCCATTTCTCGGTTTCGGCGCCAGATTGCGACCAAGGCGTGGGTCGTGTGGCCATCCCATAATGATTTCAAATGTTCCAGGGGCTTATCGACACGGGTCATTGGCCTTTATTGCGATTTCGAAAATTTTTTTTGGCCCCATAATCGATTTTTCCCCATTCATTTTTTTGCGAGAACGCTCGCCGTGATGTCATCGTTTGGGGTTGTCTTCACTTCAAATATAAATTATTTTACAATTTCCCTAGTTGTGGTGCGATTTTGAGGTACTTTTCGTTCATATGGCGGGGTGTAATTTGAGTTAAAGCAGCAAGTAAAAAGAAGAAAAAATAATAATAAAGAAAAACATTCGAAAAAACAAATAGAAGTTTTTGCTCTTAGGCGTGTGTGTGTCTTTGTGTGTGTTTTTTGTCGTGCTACACACTGGTCGGTCCGTTTGGGCTTAGGCCGGTTCTTTGAGCGCTTTTTGGGCTTTTACGTTTTTTTGACTCAACGAAAAACAATATGGTCCTTGCAGTCAGTAGACTGCTGCTGCGGGCCATAATAAACATTGCAAAAACAATATAGAAGACTTTTTCGTGTGTGTGTGTGTGTGTGTGTGTGTGTGTAGTTTGGTCCTGCTATACACTGGTCGGTCCGTTTGGGCTTAGGCCGGTTCTTTGAGGCCTTTTTGGGCTTTTTACGTTTTTTGACTCTAAGCAAAAACAATATGGTCCTTGCAGTCAGTAGACTGCTGCTGCGGCCATAATTAAAGCCGCAAGCGCGTTGGATGGCCCCAGTCGTTACCCGCCCTTAACCCTCCCCTGCCCTCCCCCTCTCCGCAACCAGCCCTCCCCCTCGCAGCCCGCCCTCTCCCTCCCCGCTCGCCACACGCACCGCCGCCGCCCCCGCGCCCGCCCCCTACGCACCACTGCCGCCTTTGGCGGTGACCTTTGACCCCGAACTCACTTGCTTAGCACTCACTGTGGAACCCTAAGTCCATTCCCCGCTTTCTGTATAGCTGGTCTGAGATGAATGTGAGAAATTGATCAAAAAAGCACTTTTTCAAAATGGCGGCTTTTCTGTTGGTTTTATCTCCATAGCAACCATTTTATTTTGTTCGTCTGAGGTCACGAGCAGTTTGACGTCAAGATCATAAGGATCGGAAAAAGACACTTTGAATTACCTTAGCAACGGGGGTTATTTGCTAACCACGCCCACATTCCTATATGGTCATATTCTATGTTATTATGCCAGTTACAGCTTAAGTCTGGGGTCAACATATTAAAGTCCCATAGGAATGCATTGAAATATGAGCGTGTATTAAGACTACGCCACTTTACGAGCTCGCCACGCCCACGCCGTTCAAAATCTATAGCTTGTGACACCATTTTTCTTTTGCCAATGACTTCCCATTGATGCCAAAAGCGTTAGAAAACGATTGAAAAAAATCCCTACAAGTGATATGTGATTGAAGCTAATGCTAACGCTCGTTTTTTTGTAAATTCAAGATGTTAGCCACTTCCCAAGGTCAAAGGTCAACGAAACTTTAGGGGTTGTTGAAGACTCGTGCTAGCGGTCTGTGGGTCAAATTTCGTGACAATCAGACAAACTAAAGTCTCGTTTCATCTCTCTGAAATCCCAAATTTTCAGATTTCGAAACAAAATGGCCGCCAAACCGTAGGTCGTGGAGCCATCCCATAATAATGTAAAAAATAGCCATGGTTATATCCAGCAAAGTTATTTGGTTTCGTTGCGAAATGCGAAATAAAAAATTGAAATTGCTGAGTCAGCACTTTTTTTCGCGACGGTTTTTTGCGTACCAGAGGCGCATGGTACGCATCTCGGTTTCAAAAGTTATGTTGTTTCGTTCAGCTCGGGCCTCCGAACACGTGAACACCCGTTTTGTGCTATTTGGGCAAAATATGTTCAACCTAGCTAAAACCGTCTTTCCGACCTCGCAACATGCACGCCATTTCATATTCTACAACTTCTAATTGCAACATTTTTCCCCCAGTAGGCTCCCATTAATGCCCAACTAAGTTACAAAACAGTTGATAAAACCCCCTAGGAGGTATTTCTTTTTGTAGCTCGTAGCAAACGTGCTTTTTTCGTTAATTTCAAGATGGCGGCAACTTCCCAAGGTCAAAGGTCAAAGCAAACTTCTTGGTGTTTGTAGTCTCCGCTATGGACATGCTTGTGAAGTCTTTATCTAAATTTCCTTCATCAGGAATTTGGGTTGTTGGATTTCTTAGAAGCGATAAAACGCGATTTTTTCTATTGGGAGTCAACCACATTTTTAACCAATGGGTCCTAGAATCCATAATAATTTCAAATGTCCCCGGGCTTATCCCGACATGGTTCATTGGCCTTTTTTGGCGTTCTACGAAATATTTTTTTTTGGCCCCATAAGCGAAAACGCCCATTCATTTTTTCTGCGGAATGCTCGCCGTGATGTCATCGTTTGGGCGGGGTAACGCGCACTATGCCAAAAATTCATTTTCAATTTTCCCTACGTGTGGTGCGATTTTGAGGTACTTTTCGTGTTAACTTCCTGTTGTAACTTCTCGCGAGACTCTGTTCTATCGCGAGATCTCGGCACTTTCGTTTTTGGGCGCGCACTTCCCTGTTTATGTATGTGGTGAGCGGGAGAGAAATAAAGAGGAGTGCAAATGAAACAAACGTCGTGTTTGTTGGATTTTTCATGGTAGCAGAGGATGGTTTCCAACTATAGAATACCGCCGAAGTTGGATGAAACAAGATCATACGAAGGCTGGAAAAATGAAGTCGCGATGTGGAGACTGGTTACGGATTTGGATAAAAAGAAGCAGGCGCTCGCGGTGGCGCTGGGGCTTGAAGGACGAGCCCGAGAAACGGCTTTGGAAATATCCGCGGAGGATCTGAACAAAGATAACGGTATGGAAACTTTACTTGCAAAACTGGACTCAATATTTTTGAGAGAAGAAAAAGACCGAGCTTATGAAGCATATTCCCACTTTGATTCAATATCTAAAGAAAATTCGATGTCCATGGCGGATTACATAATAGAGTTTGAACAAAGATACAATCGGATGAAAAACTATGACATGACTCTCCCGGATGCTGTTTTGGCGTTTAAACTACTTGACACCGCCTGTCTTGATGAGAACAGCAGGAAACTCGCTCTCACCGCGTGTGCAGATTTAACATTTGCATGCATGAAGTCAGCATTAAAACGGATTTTTGGAGGAAAATCCACAGAAGCAAGTAAAAGCAGTGATACACAAGATGGAGTGTTTTTCACAAATCAAAGAGCAGCAGGCAGATTTAAGGGGAGCAGCATTTCATCACAGACCAGACAGCGGCAACTGCAGCAAGGTACAAATCCAGTTGATAAACATGGAAGAAGAACTAGATGTGCCATCTGCCAGAGCACCTACCATTGGGCTAAAGATTGTCCTCATCGGAGAAATGATGTGAAATTGACAGAAGATGAAGATGTGGAAGAATGTAACATTACATTATTTACCAAAGCAGCTATGACAGAATCAGAGATTTTTCTAACAGAATCACAAGGATCAGCGATCATTGACACTGCATGCACACGTACTGTTTGTGGTGAAAAATGGTTGGAAAGTTACATTAAAGACCTGAACCGGAGCCAATTACGGAAAATGATGCAAACAGAATCTCCAAGTTGCAGACCTTTTAGGTTTGAGATGCCAAGTTGTGTATTCAAACAGAAAGCTAAAGCTCCCAGCAAAAATTGGGCAAACAAAATGCAACATTGAAAGTGAAGTTGTGCCAGCTGATATTCCGTTGCTGCTGAGTAAAATGTCTCTGAAGAGAGCAGGAACTGTTTGGACATGGAGAATGACAGAGTTGTCAGTTTAAGGAACAAATACCCCTTGAGCTCACTAGTTCGGGACATTATTGTGTGGACATCAGAGATGAAACTGCAGAAGTGAGCTGTAGTGAAACTGAAAGTGAAGTTCTTGTTGTTACAGCAGAGATGTCTCCAAAAGAGAAACGGAAAATACTTCTGAAGCTTCACAAACAGTTTGGCCATGCTTCTGCAGACAGGCTGCAGAGACTCATTCAAAGCTCTGAAATAATGACAAAGATTGCCTGGCCATTTTGCAGCAGATCATTCATGACTGTGAGATTTGTCAGAAACATCAAAGGAGTAAACCAAACCTGCTGTTGGTTTACCCATGGCATCAGATACAACGAGACCGTAGCAATGGATCTGCATGAACTGGAGCCAGTGTTTGTATCTCCACATCATTGATCACTTCACACGCTTCAGTGCAGGAAACATCGTGAGATCCAAGAAACCTTCAGAGATCATCAATTCCTTCATTCACTCATGGATAAGTGTTCATGGTGCCCCAAAACGGATTTACACAGACAACGGAGGAGAGTTCAACAATGAGGAAGTCAGAAAGATGCAGAAAGCTTCAACATTGAAACAAAAGACTACAGCGGGATACAGTCCCTGGAGCAACGGGTTTACTGGAGGAGAACACATGACATTAACTGAGATTCTTCTGAAAGTAAGAAAAGAAAATGGATGTAGTTGCAAACTGCTCTTGACTGGGCTCTTATGGCAAAAAATAGTATGATCAATGTGCATTGGTTATAGCCCACATCAACTTGTGTTTGGTCAAAATCCCAATCTCCCTTCTTTTTGGTTGATAAACCACCTGCTCTCCAGGATGTTTCCACGAATACAAGAGTAGGGCAACACTTAGCAGTGTTACATGCTTCCAGGAAAGCTTTCACTGAGGTAGAATGCTCAGAAAGAATAAGAAGGCACTACGCAAGCAGATCAGACCCACTGATGAGAAGTACGAGACAGGAACAGAGTGTACTATAAACGAACAGACAGCATTGAATGGAAGGGTCCTGCTGTAGTCATTGGTCAGGATGGGGCTGTTGTGTTTATAAGACATGGTGGAATTCTTGTCAGGGCACATCAGTCCAGGCTGAGAAAAGTTAATGCACAGGATGAAAATCAATCGGAACAGCTCAGTGTTCGAGTTAATGGGAAAGAAAATGAAAACACAGAAAAAGATGTGAGAGAAAACTCAGAAGATGAGTTAGATGTACATGAAAACATAGAAACAGACGAGACAGAAAACTTCATGGAAAATAATGATAATACAGGCTCAGAGAAGATGTAACAACTGCTGCATCTCCAACTGAGGTGAAACTGAAGACAGGTCAGATCATCACATTCACAAAACAGAGATGATGACGTCCAGCACACAGCCAGAGTTTTAGGCAGAGCAGGGAAAGCCAAGGGACAGTACAGAAACTGGTACAATGTGCAGCATCTTGAACCTGATGGCAGTGAGGGACACACACAGGCGTTAGATATGTCTCAGTTTGAAATCTTCACACTGAACATGAAAACACAGATTCTGATGTACTGATCACCAAAGATGTTTCTTTTGATGCTGCTAAACAGCAAGAGTTTGAAAACTGGCTAACAATGGTGTTTATGAAGAGGTTCCAGATAATGGTCAAAAATGCATCTCCACTAGATGGGTGTGTACACTAAAAGAAACTACAAATGGTATTGTCCCCAAAGCTCGCCTTGTGGCTAGAGGTTTTGAAGAATCAAACATTCATGAGTTACAAAAGGATTCTCCTACATGTGCATCAGAATCACTCAGACTACTTTTGGCTGTCATCTGTCAGAACAAATGGAAAGTCCATTCCATGGACATTAAGTCTGCATTTTTACAGGGAATGCAGCTCTCCAGAGATATATACATTCGTCCCCCATCTGAAGCAGGGTTAGACAATGTTTTGTGGAAACTAAAAAAATGTGTTTATGGACTTGCAGATGCATCTCTCTACTGGTACAACAAAGTTAAAGAACTCTTGTTTACCACAGGTGGTAAAGTATCACAAGTTGACCCTGCTGTGTTTTACTGGCAGGATGAGGAGTGTAAGATCACTGGAGTAATGGCATGTCATGTTGATGACTTTCTTTGGGCAGGATCAGAGCATTTTGTAACTACTGTTATCCCTGTCCTCAAATCTGCTTTTCACGTGGCCGTGAAGAGCATGAGAGTTTCTCTTATGTGGGGATGGAAATCGCTACTGTGAATGGCATGATACTTGTACATCAACACAGTTACATTGAAAATCTCCAACCAGTTCATTTACAGCCAGCCCGAGCTGTACAGAGAGATTCCACACTAAACGAGATGGAAAAAGAAAAATTGAGGTCCCAAAATAGGACAGATTTTGTGGGTTGCTAAGCAAACAAGACCAGATGTTATGTTTGATGTTTGTAGTCTGGCATCCAAAATAGAAAATGCTACAGTTCAGTCCATACATGAAGTTAACAAAGTGATCCGAAAGCTCAAGTCGGAGAAAGTTACACTTAAGTTTCCACATTTGGCAGCAGTGAAGATCTGAGTTTAGTGGTTTTTACTGATGCCTCACTGGGTAATCTCCCAGATGGAGGTACACAGGGAGGAGCTTCATCACATTAATGGAAAAACCGGAAAGTTCTCCCCTCTGTTCTGGCAGTCAAAGAAAATCAGACGTGTAGTGAGAAGTACACTGGCAGGTGAAACTCTTGCTATGTCAGATGGGATTGACAATGCAATGTTTTTGACTACACTTATTCAGAGCTGACAACTGGAAAACCTGATGTAAACATACTACCTCTCATCTGTATCACTGACAACCACTCCCTGTTTGATGCCCTAAAATCTACAAAACAAGTGACAGAAAAAAGGCTGAGGTTAGAAATGAGCAGCATTAAAGAACTCGTGCAAACAAAGAAAATCAAGGAAATATGTTGGTCAGATGCCAAGTCTCAACTTGCAGACTGTTTAACAAAAAAAGGTGCTTCACCACTGTTTCTTCTGAAAGCACTAGATGAGGGCAGATGGGTACGTTAAGAGTTATTTGCACCATGTACTTTATGGATGCAACTGTTTATTGTTTAATGTTCAAATGAGCACAATTTAGATTGTTGTCTAAATATATTTTTTTTTTAATTTTTTTATTTAAGTAAGATGGAGATTGTTAACTTCCTGTTGTAACTTCTCGCGAGACTCTGTTCTATCGCGAGATCTCGGCACTTTCGTTTTTGGGCGCGCACTTCCCTGTTTATGTTTGTGGTGAGCGGGAGAGAAATAAAGAGGAGTGCAAATGAAACAAACGTCGTGTTTGTTGGATTTTTCATTTCGTTCATGTGGCGGGGGTGTAATTTTCGTTCAAAGGCGCAGAAATTTTACGTTTTTTCACTCTAAGCAAAAACAATATGGTCCTTGCAGTCAGTAGACTGCTGCTGCGGGCCATAATAAGAATAAACATTGCAGAAACAATATAGAAGTTTTTGCTCCTAGGGCTGTGTGTTTTTGTGTGTGTCTTTTGTCATGCTACACACTGGTCGGGTCCGTTTGGGCTTAGGCCGGTTCTTTGAGGCCTTTTTGGGGCTTTTTACGTTTTTTGACTCTAAGTATAGAACAATATAGAAGTTTTTGCTCCTAGGGCTGTGTGTGTTTTTGTGTGTGTCTTTTGTCATGCTACACACTGGTCGGGTCCGTTTGGGCTTAGGCCGGTTCTTTGAGGCCTTTTTGGGGCTTTTTACGTTTTTTGACTCTAAGCAAAAACAATATGGTCCTTGCAGTCAGTAGACTAGCCTATGGCCCGCAGCAGCAGCTGCTAGCATTAGCCTTCAACAACCCCTAAAGTTTCGTTGACCTTTGACCTTGGGAAGTGGCCAACATCTTGACTTTACGAAAAAACGAGCGTTAGCATTAGCTTCAATCACATTTCACTTGTAGGGATTTTTAGCAATCGTTTCCTAACGCTTTTAGCATCAATGGGAAGTCATTGGCAAAAGAAAAATGGTGTCACAAGCTATAGATTTTGAACGGCGTGGGCGTGGCGAGCTCGCAAAGTGGCGTAGTGTTAATACACGCTCTTATTTCAATGCATTCCTATGGGACTTTAATATGTTGATCACAGGCTTAAGCTGTAACAGGCATAATATGATAGAACATGACCAAATAAGGAATGTGGGCGTGGTTAGCAAATAACCCCCGTTGCTAAGGTAATCCAAAGTGTACTTTTTCCGATCATTATGATCTTGATGTCAAACTGCTCGGTGACCTCAGACGAACAAAACATAAAATGGTTGCTATGGAGATAAAACCAACAGAAAAGCCGCCATTTTGAAAAAAGTGCTTTTTTAACCAATTTCTCACTTTCATCTCAGACCAGCTATACAGAAAGCGAAGGGAGGGACTTAGGGTTCCACAGTGAGTGCTAAGCAAGGGAGTTCGGGGTCAAAGGTCACCGCCAAGGGCGGCAGTGATGCGCAAGGGCAGGCGGCGGGGGCGGCGGCGGTGCGTGTGGCGAGCGGCGAGGGAGAGGGCGGCTGCGAGAGGGAGGGCTGGTTCAGAGAGGGGGGAGGGCAGGCGGCGAGGGTTAGGGCCGGTAACGACTGCGGGCCATCCAACGCCGCTTGCGGCTTTAATTTAAAAATGTGTTCACATTTTGTATTGAAATTTGGCAAAACAGAAAGTAAATCTGATCTTAATCTGATCTTGGTTGGTTATTATTCAACAAACTGAACTTATCAATAAATCTTTATTTATTAAAAGCTCTTCATCTGTTGCAGCTCAGAGAGATTTACAATTAAAAACAAACATAAAATACAAAAAAGAAGAGAAATGAAAACCAACGCCGCTTTGCCCCGCATACAAGCAGGAATGAATGACCATCATTTTAGAAGAGACTGAGGCTTGAATCTGCTGTGAGGAAACAATAGATCAGGAATCTATTAAAGCAGCAGCAGATCAACCACAGAACCCACCAAAACCAGACAGTAACAGGTCCATTACAGCTGTGAGGCTGCATGCTGGACCAGAACCGGTCCAACAAGAGCGAGACCCGCAGAAATAAACACCTCCAACAGAAAGAAAAGCCAAGGCCCAGACAGAGAACCTCAGGGTGGAGAGAGAACTTCTGGAGTTTCTGTCAGTTTCTTCTTGCAAGTATTTTGAACTCATCTTTCTTGAACTGGTGGAGAAATGTTTCAGGTGGTTTAAACCTAACAGTGGGCCAGCTTTTGTTGGGGCTTTTACCTCGGGATTATTTGGATTAATGGTAAAGTTGATTTCATTCATTAATTGCAGGTCAGCATGAACACCACACCAGCTGTTGCATTTGAAGCCGGCGCTACAGCTGAAGTAAAAACTAAGTGCTATCCTTCTAATAATTCATCAGTGACGCAAACAATCTCTCATTTGTGCAAGCCAACAGCAAATTTCCTGAATCTGGTCTGCTGCAAGTTCTTGACTTCAAATTCTACAAAACTAGAATCAAAATAAACCAGAAAAGTTGCTGAACTGCTAGTGTGGATGATGTTTGCTGAACGTGGTGCTGAAGAGGCTGAAGAAATGGGATTTAGTTGCAGAATGTCATGAACCCGCTGAACCTTTATAAACCAAATTGCATAATTTGTAGAAAGTAAAGAAAAAATTTGAAGAATTTCATGAAAAAAATTAGCCCCAGAAAACACAGTAGATGCCAAATCAACCAAAAGAGTTAACCTTTTGTTAAAATACTAGCTTAACTCAAAATTAGCCCAAAAAAAAGTCATTAGATGCCAATCTAGCCAAAAAAATGTTAGCATGTGGCTAAAATAGTAGCTAAACTGGAAATGAGCCCTTAAAACCTCAGTAGCATTGATGTCCTCAACACAGAACATGTTGATACCAAACATGACGGGTTGCAAAGAGAGCAACCAATTAGATGAAAAGATTGAAAAAAAAAAATCAGAAAAATTACATTAAATAGTAAAAAAAAAAAAGTTAAATTTTAAAACTTGTGTTAAATTTGAACAATCCCAAAAGTAAAAGCATGAATTTCCTGATCCTGTAGACTGTTTTTAATTGCAGAAATGTGAAAAATCCCCATTAATTTCAATAGGTCTGAAAAATCACATAAATTGTGAAAACTTTGAAATAATTGTAGGGCAAGTATCAGCCCTGGTAAATCTGTCCATCCTGGGAGAGGATTCCTCCTTCAGGTGGAGGAACCTCAGAACCTCCTTCTGAGGTTTCTTCTGTCTTTCTAGGAGTTTTTCCTCTCTGAGGATATAGGGCATGGGCGTCAAACATACGGTCTACAGGAGTTATGTTTGAGGTGTTTCTGGTTGCAGTTGAGCTTTTTTCCTCTGAGCATGCTGGCTGTGGCTCCTCCCAGCTGATCTCAGCTTCTCCTGCTCTCTGTGGAGGAGTGCACAGCTGTCTGCATTTAGTTGATTTAGCTTGCTCCTTATTTGAGGTTGTTGTGTGTTCAGTGCTGCTTCCTTCTGGATGCTCTTCCTGTGGTTTTTGCTGTTTTCCTCTGGTGAGGTTTTTCTTTGTTATTGAATTATAAGTCTTCTGAACTGGTTTCTGTTCCTCTTTCCCTGCATCTGGGTTCTCGCCAACCAGCCCGTGACATTGGGTTGTATTCGGTCTACCAGATGGTTTAATCTGGACCATGTTGAGGAAAGAAATAATATTAGGATCTTGGGAAGAAAAAAAACAAGTTATTATAGAGAGAGATGTAATTATCACCCCGATTTTTTTGTATGTAATTCTTTATTTGTAACTCATAAAATTTTGTGCATAAAGGCTAAAATTATGCAATGAAATAAAACATAAAATCTTTAAATATTGATCACTTGTTATGCACACACAAAATCACATTTAAACAAATCTGAGGTGACTCTTTCATGTGTCCAAGATTAATCCATGAGTGATGCGTTTAACCTTCTGCTCTCTTTGGGGTCCAGATGACTCCAACCATACATTGATGTGAGATTCCTTCCATGATAAATGTGGACAAAGGTGGACAGGATTTTATGTCTGTCATGGACATTAGTGGAACTCAAAGATATAAAAAAGTTTAGAGCACTGTCTTGTGGGTCCAGATAACCCCACTTTTAAAGTAAACAAGCCAAGGAGAGTGGAAGGGTTAAATGCTGCTAAAATACTGGGTCATCAGAGGCCAGAAACTACGGTGGCCCTGAAGTGCAAATCACATTACCAAATCACTTCACGCAAAAAAAATTTAAAATAACACAACAAAATTTTAAAAAGCGCAACAAAGAATAAAACAAAATTATTACATTTTAGAAACAAAACAAAACTTTTCAGAAAAAAAAATGAAATATATTTTAAAAATCACAACAATTGAAGTCAAATAATGAATAAAAAATTCAAAATAAAATAAGCAAAAAAAATCAGAAAAAATTGAAAATTTCAAAGATCAAAACAATTTGACAAGCAAAATGAAATTACAAAAGTTTTTTTAAATTGGAAACCAAAATGAATTTTGGAAAAACAAAAATAAACTGGAAAAGGTAGATACTTCAGGATTTTAGATGGACATTGCTGAGTTGATGTTTCCTTACCTTTTCAACTGGAGGTTATTAGTCATAAATGATACTGTAATGAGACTGTTGAGACAGCTGAATCCTCAAGGACTTGCTTTAAGAAGCCGCAGGAGATTTACTAGACGCAATTACATCTGGCGTGCTGATGGCTACAACAGACTGAAGCCTTTTGGCTTGGCCCTCTCAGGATGTATCGATGGATTCTCAAGAAGAATGCCGTGGCTTGTCCGTGGATCAACAAACAACAGTCTGTCATCACACATCACTACTTAAACTGTGTCAGGAATCTTGGTGTGGTACCAATGAGGCTACGAACTGACCTCAGGACAGAGAACGGGACCATGTCAGCCATACGATGTACGCTCCGTCCCGTCCACACGGACCACTCTGCAGGCTCATTAAGTCACAGTTACGGGTCTTCAACAGGGAACCAGTGCATCGAGTCTTGGTGGTCTTTGTTCAGGAGAGGAAGGTGAGTAAATCTGTCTGATACAAAACTCTAAGAAGCTAAAGTTGTGCAAAAATCTTTTGATAACCTTTCCTATTTGAATGAATGAATGAAATGGTTTATTTCAAGCAATCAGGTTATAATACATGGAATAACATCATATAATAAATCACAAATAGATTGCTTGAAAGGGGGTGGAAGGAAGCGAACTTATATAATCCCACCCCGACTCGACCATACCATTTTCTCTACATGAATTATCAATATCCGGTTCAGGACTTAAAATCAAATATCAATATAGTTTCAGGTAATAAAAGATCAATAATATCAGTGATGTAATAGAATTTCAGAAACATCCATAGACAAATCATTTATATTAATCATCAACAGTAATCTAACTAAACATTTCATAAAAATTCAAAAATATCAGTAGTAATCAACTTCATTTGTTACTGCAGGAAAATATATCAAAATATTCTTATTAAAAATGACAATTTGAGCAGATTGCATTTATCAAAGAACGATTATTATAATGAAAAAGTGCTAAGTAAAAAATCATGATTTATTAATGGAAAACTTCAAAATATTCTCATTAAAAGACAGTTTGAGCAGATTGTATTCAGACCAGAGCTACATCTTTGTTTAGGACAGGTTTAAGGCCACGTAAACCATCTTCGTTGTTTTGACTGAGAGACTATGAAGGTCTCATTTCAAGGGAAATGTGCTCGAGTTCTTCAGAATTGGGTCAGAGTTCGTATTCAACGGTTCCGACGGTTTCATGAGTCCACAATTCACATTTTGCTTGAATTAGAGGTTCAAACATGCGTAATCCCACAGTTCTCAAAGTCTTTCATGGATTTTATTTCCAGAGGCTTCGTCAGGTCCGGTGGTCCGAGTGGTTTGACAAAGATTCTGGCGTTCATAATCCAAGTTGACTGGATCTGTCGTTTGGATCGGAGGATCCTCGCGTGTTTTGCCAGATCAGCGTTATATTTGCAAAGATGATCATTAAGTAAACTTAGTATTTTTTAATTGTTTACGTTGTTTCATCAGGGCAGTCTTATGCTTTCGGTTCACGAACCTGATCAGGATCGCTGGTTTATCCGTGGTCTTTCTCTGGGAAGCGGATGGCAGACTTCGACCGTTTCCAGGTCCAAGGAGATTCCTTTAGATGATAAAAACATTTTAATCTGATCCTCCACAGTCGCATTAGCAGCTCCGTTAGCATCCATGCTAGCGCCGGTAGCACCAGGCCGCGCCCTGGGCTGTAGTTGGAGTCCCGTGAGAATCACATTATTCATCCGTGCCTGTTGGTCCAAGTCATGCATCCTTATTTCCATCAGATCTTGGCGATTGTCTCGTTGTTCGTTGCGTGCCTTTTCTTGGCGGAATTCTTCCACAAGATGCAGCAGCGGCGTTAGTTTAGCCTCCAGCTGGAGCACAGCTGTTAGCTTAGCTTCCTGTAGCAAAGCAGGAGCTAGCTGGGATTGGATCAGGGATAATGCGGTCTTCAGCTCAGCCAGATCGGCTTCAATATTTTTCTTCGGTGCCATGATCAGCTCTCCTCGTTGTGGTAGCTGTGTTGCAGCAGCCCGGTGATCAAAGTCGCTTGCAGACGACTTTAAAAGACTTGAAAAGCCAGAGAGTTACGGAGAGCTGGAGGCACACGTCTGCTCGTTGTGACCCGGAACCGGAATGTTTGTATGTATTTCACATTCATGTACAGCATGACTTTAAAAAGAGAAATGGATTTAGAGAGGTCTTTTCTCCACATAAGTGAGCATGAGCATAATCCCCTGCTTTATATATATATGTCCAGGTCTCAGTTTTGGATGGACTTGTTTGGAGACTTGAGAGACTCTGGAAACTGTAATGGAAGCCATGAAGACCGATCTTTGTTGAGATTCTGCTTCACTGGAGTGCTGCAGATGGACTTGGATGAAGGTCGAGATCTCTGGAACAAACACAGGATACGGCCAAGCTGACCTGCATCATGTTCTGGAGGGGTTCCAAATGAGCTCCATCTCCTCCTCACAGGTGAGGGATATTTCCACTGAATGATATGATAAATGAGAAGTCAAAATACAGGATGACATAACTTTCATTACCAACAAAAGTAAGGAGAATTTAACTTTGAGGGAAAATATGTTTCAATTCCATGAATATAGACTATAAAGTGAGAATTACCACATAATCAGGGCAGAGTTGGTGTTAAAATATGTGTGGACACAGCAGCAATGTTCATTATGGGCACTTAGTTTACATGAGACCAGCATGAATTTCCATCAGTTTGTGCTTTGGGCTTGGTTGTCCCTAAATATGTATGAATATTATCAGTCAATAGAACGTCAAGTTTCCTTGGAAATGTCAGAAAATAGTTTAGGTTCATTCAGACATAAACTAAATGCACGTGAATAATGCAAGCTGTCCATTCAATCATTGTAAACAAAGCTGGAATACAGTCATTTACTATTCTTCTAGTATTTTCTTATGTACTTTCATGTTTTCAAAGAATGCAGCATCAAAAACAGTAAATTATGCTTTTTAAAAAAATAAGAAGAAAAATCTCAATCTTTCATTTTATAGATAAGTTTAAGGGACGGTGGATTTGCTGTTGAGGACGGTGATCTGGACACGTTTCCTTATGCGACTCAAGCGCCCGACCTACAGAATGTGGTGATCCAGACATTGAGCAATACTTACAAGAAGACAGAAAGGACTACAACAACCACACGACTTGGAACTTTATTTAACTACGAAGGACATGGCTGGATTTTAGATCCACAGTGCTTCAAACACAGTGTGTTTTCTTCTGTTTCCTGTCGTCTTTCAGGAATAGACGAGACAAAAAAGATTCACTTACACAAAACTACAAAAGCCAAAAATGGCCTGCCCTACTTCTTTTATCGTTTTCTCAGAATAAAGAGATAATATCTTAAGAAAAAAAACTAGATAATAACTTGTTTTAACGAGAAAACGGTGTGTTTTTTGGGGGGAAGACAAACTTTGTTTTCTCGTGATACGAGATGAGAGAGAATGAAACGTCTCTCCCTTTTCCCACTCTAAGATGCAGAGACTTCACCTGTTCTAAGTCTATTCATTTTGGGGTTTAAAAACAGAAGTAGCTGAACACTTAGTCTATTTTTATTATTTTATTAGTTGATCTACACTCCTTAAACAGTCATTTCTCCTCATGCACCAGCCTCCTCCCTTCATTTCCCTAAAACCTTCGAACAAACAGGTTGACCAAATTCAGGTGCCGATGAGAATTTGAGCGTGGTGCGTTCACTAAACTCCGGACGTTAGCCGATCCAAACAGCCTCTTGGCCCAACTCAGTCTGCTACTATGCTTTTGTCATTTTTTGTACAATCGGCACCGAAACAAAGGAGTTTTTCAGAAGAGATGTTGACACTTTTAAATCAGTAAATTATATTTGGATAAGTTCTGGTGTTCAAGATCTTCTCTGATCAACGGCCTTGTTTTTCTGCTAAAATACCGGAGCTCAGCGAACGCACCATGCTGAAATGCACCATGCTGAAATGCACCATGCTGAAATGCACCATGCTGAAATGCACCATGCTGAAATGCTCTGCACGCCTGGCTTCTGCCATTTGACCCGTTTGTTCTGAAATAGTTTTAGGGAAATAAAGGGACTGGGCAGGTGAATGAGACGGAATTAAGACGTTTAAAGAGCAGAGATCCACTAATAAATAAAAAAAATGATTAAAAACAACTTTTGTGGAGTGTTCTTTTACTGTTGTGAACAACAAAATAAAGAAACTTGAAACGGGTAAAGTCTCAGCATCTCCACGCAGTAAAGGGAGAGGATGACGCTTCAGTCTGCATTATTATCTTGTTATAACGAGAAAAAGAAAAAAAGTAGGTCCGGCCGTTTTCAGCTTCCGTACAAAACAACGGAATACATTTATGAACTAAAATAAAAAAATGATTAAATCAATTTAATGTATTTGTGTCATCTTTGGTTTACAGAACACAATATTTTGCTCTGAGATCAAAGAAACAGTGAAACGGTTGTTCTTCATAAACGTAGTGTGGTGTTACAGAACAACGCCAACACTGGACTGATCAGTAGATGACAGGCGACCTTTCAAAAATACCCAAATTTTATTATTTTTGTTTTTCATTTTTCCAAAATTCATTTTGGTTTCTGATTTTAATTTTTTTTTGTGATTTCGTTTTGCTTTTTCTCAATTGTTGTGAATTTTCCATTTTCATTATTTATTTGGCTTTTTTATTTGTTGCTGTGATTTTTAAAATGCTTTATTTAATTTTCTTTTCAGAAAAGTTTTTTTATTTATTTATTTTGTTTCTAAAATGTAATGTTGTTTTTCTTTTTATTTGTTTATTTGCTTTTTCAAATTTTGTCTGATATTTAAAATGTTTTAGCGTCAAGTGATTTGGTGATGTGATTTGCCCTTCAGGGCCACCGTAGAATTACTGTCAATAATTACTGACATCCAGCAGCAACTATCTTAGTGAGTCAACTATAGGGAAATGGTTTAAATGCTAAACTACTAAATGAATGAATGATACAAAATAAAGATTGTTTTCTTAATATTTCATATTTACCTGAAAGGTAAACCAGAGCTGCAGAGTGGAGAACATTGATGGGTTTGCGTCCTCTTTAGACTAGAAGACATCCTCTCATTATGACTCGTATGTTTATTTTTAGATGAACACTGACCACGTTTTGAATAGAAGGAAACAGCTTTGAAAGAGTAAAGGAGCTTCAGTGAAGTGATGCTGCTTCATGTTTCATGGAGGACTTCGAGCTCCTTCCAAACCCCGCGCGCGTTCTGAGGCCGTCCTTCGTTCCAACCGGGTTACAGATGACCCGGCTCCGGTTCCGATGTTTTCACCACAAGGACAGGATGAATGTGGACGTTTTAGGGTCCATGTGACTATCAGCATGCAGCTGTGCTCCTGTCCCTCACGCAGAGGCAGGAGAAGACAGAATTCTCTCTGAACCGCCACTCAAGTGTTGGGTTCTGACTCCTGACGCAGTCGGCCCGGCGTGGTGACCCCCCAACCCCACCCCCACCAGCTGCTGAGCGCTGTGCGTCCTGCTGTCCGACAGGAGGCGTGTCTCCCCCGCGGCCAGAGCGCAGCGCGCGGCACGGCGCCGGCACATGTCTGAGGGTGGAGAGCGCGCCGGTCGCTGCTCGGTACAAACCAACTTGTTTTGCTGCTGCCGTGATATTCCAGGTAAGAGTCTCCGTCTGAACTCCACTCCTCGTTGCTCCAGTTCTGGATCCGGTTAGACTCAGCACTTTTACATAGAAGAACCTTTGGTGGACGGGTCCAGCTAAGGTGTGACCCCGGGGGCCGCTGGCGTGTCCCGCAGCTGCGGGGCCCGGAGCCCCTCCGTGTGCAGGGCTGCAGGACTCCTCGACACTTCGGACCGTCTGCTGCATGAACTTTTTCCTCTTTCTGTCTCCTTTATCCCCCCGATGCGGCGCGTCGGTCTGCGCTCCACTTGTTTCGATCAGCTGCTTTGATTCCGTTTAGCGCCAACGGAAGAGCGTCATTCCTTACCGCGCTTTCGTTCCACAAACCTCTGGTGAGGCTGTAGAAAAATGAAGATTTTTTTTATCTTCTTAAAAAAAAAATCCCAGGTGATTTCCGTGTGTGCCGCGCCAGGTGCTGTCATCGCGCGCGCGCGCGCTGCAGCATGTCGTTTGATAATTATTCCAATGAGAGGCCAGCATTTTCCTCAGTCTGCTCCTGCATGTTGGTCCCGGTTCATCTCATGTGTCCCGAACGCTGAGCGGCCAGACTGCTGCTGCTGCTGGTGGTGATGATGATGATGGAGATGATGATGATGGTGGTGGTGGTTTGGGGGTCAGGGCAGGTTCGTGGAACCTGTCAGGTTTTGGCGGAGAAACGGATCCAGCCTGAGAAGCAGAGCGCTGTCCGTGGTGCTGAAACAGAAACGGCCTCCGTGATACCTCCAGCATCGACTGCACCAACTGCCCGTTTAGTATGGATGGATGGATGGATGGATGGATGGATGGATGGATGGATGGATGGATGGATCAGGATTACGGTCAGGATTGTGGTTCCTGAGCGCGTCTGTGTCTGCAGCTCACCTCTCCCCCAGGAGATGGGTTAACTGAGGTGAACAGGTTTCGTACACCTGGTGCGTGATAGATAATGAGACTTTAGCTTTAAATACGTACAAACAGCAATAACATTTAGCCATGTGTTTGCTCTTGTCTGCACGTATTACGCGCGACCAGCACAAAAACTGACGGATCTTCATGTCGGCCACGTCGGATCCGTGCAGTCTAGAAGCACATTGCCGCGTTGTCCACACGTCTTTTACGTGGAACTAACATCAACCTTTAAAAAACCCCTGAAGGACTTCTGGGAGGAAGCGTGGATAACTTGTGGGATCAGAAATCTGAAGTCTTTCCTTCTCTCCGTCCTCTCTTCTGACGCGCGGATGTTGATCTGTGGGATCCAGCTCAACTCTGTAACCAGAAGAACTGCTCACACCAGAAGCGCGTTCATTCAGAATTATTCAGTCAGATTGAACCTCCGGCGGGGTCTGCGTGTTTGGGGGTGACAGAGTGAGAACGCGGGACCCGCACATGACACCACGCTCGACCGAGTCCCCTCACACAGAGGCGCGCGCTTCAAGTGCACAGATTGGCTTTCTGAAGTGCGCGCACAGCGGAGCGACGGAAGCCCGGAGCGCGCGCCGACCGGGGCCACAAGGAGGGAGGAAGTGGGGCGGCGCGGGCGTTTTCAGATTTCAGACTTCAAGGGCGAAGAAAGACGATCTGCAGACTGCAAGCACGCCCGCCACATCCCGCGCACTCCCGCACCAGCACTGCTGGCGCCACGTCAGAAGCGGTGCGGCAGTGCGGCGGGAGGAGCTCGGACGCGGCGTCGCTGTGCATGTCTCACCCTCCTCTGTCTCCTCTGTGTCTCGGTGAACAGAGCTGCCAGCTGCCTGACATGGACGCCCCGCCTGCGGCTCCATCCTCATCCTCATCTTCCTCCGCGGAGTTCAGCGGCTCCTTCTTCTTGACGCAGTGAGCTGAGCGCGCGCGGCTTCTCCCTCTGGTCTGTGGACAAACGCTCCCGCGCGCCCCACTGAGCACCATGCCGTGATCTTCCTCTGCGTGGCGGGAGCACACATCAACAGTTTGCGGGAATACTTCGGGATCGAGGCGCGTGCGGTGCACGCGGGCTCCGTGATGATGACCCGTGGAGCGGGACGCGGGGGCGCCGCCGGGCTGCTGCCGCTGCTCGTCCTCTGCATGGGCTCTGCTGACGGGATGCCGCACGTCCTGAGGTTCGGTGAGTGACTTTTCCTCCTGCTGCTGGGAAACTTTGTGCTCGCTGCTGCAGCCAGAGCTGAACCTCTGCCCCCCCTCACTCCGAGAGGCTCTGCTGATGCTCAGCGGCGGGAACTTGTTGCCATGAAGTTTGTTATTTACACACTTGAAGCTGGAGTGTGAAGCTTCTGAGAAGAAGAGGCGGGAAGCTGCGCTGTGTGTTTGAGCGGGAGCAGAGCATCGTTTCAGAGGACTGAACCTGAGCTTTATACACACCTGCTTTCCTTCAATGCTTTTACTGATTTCATTCACATAAAAACAAACTTTTCATGTTTTCAACAGCCAATAAAATGGGAATACATGCTGACACCAGCCTCTCTTCCAGAGTGGACACAGTAAAAGCACACATGACGCTCCTGAAAGCTGAGCAGTGATGGTGGAGGGACTTCATGTTGGCTCTGCTCAGTCATGAGCTTCAGACAGCAGTCGGCCTCCAGCTCATGCATGCAGGCAGTGAGCATTCTGCTCTGACTCAGCGTGACCTGTGACCTCCAGCACACACGGATGCTGGGCCTCAGTGAGGCTCCAGAAATGCCTTCAAATCTGTAAGAAGGAGTTTGTTTTACTGCTGAGCTGAATTTTTTTTATGTGCAATGTTTCCCTGAAAGGCAGGTTTGGTTTACGGTGTGAGAGCAGTGCAGAATGTGAGGCTGATGTGTCCAGAGCTGGAGGCTCTGTGTGGTGTCAGGGTCATGACCTTACAGTCCTCTGCTGCATGGATCTGATGGTGTCCCATGACTCTATTTCTGTTGTTTGGAGACATGAAGGTCAGATGGAGCTGAGAATACCACATATTTACTGTAGGAAACTCAGACTAGCTTCTAGTGTGTGCTGGGAGTTTTTCTTTCCCTTCATTGATATTAAACATTTGAGAAATGAAGATTTTTGTTCTACTGTCCACTGGGATGCTGTTAAGCTGAAGCTGCTGCCAGCTGAACAACACTCCACTCCACAGCCGCTTCGTTCTGCTCTCAGAAAAAGATCTTCCACACAGAATCTTCATTGCTGATGAGTATTTTTGAAGTTCCAAAAGTTTTTGAGTGAAGTTTGAAGATGTTATTACATTTGTTTTCACCACTTCAGTAAACAGAGCGAAGAGAAGGAGGCCGGACGCTTGACTGTTCTATGCATCGTAGTCTCCAAGCTTTGCTAAGTCTTTCTAATGGAGCATGATTCTTCATTTTCTTCTCCTGGTTCCAGCTGCCGGTCTGCTGTGACAGACAGGCGGCTCAGGAGCTGCAGTCAGCAGCGTTCTTCAAGAGAAGCTTGTATGAATGTTCAGATTCAGATGCTCCAGCTGTTGCCATGAATCCCTTCAGCTTCTCTGTCAGCTGGAGACGTGACAGAAGTTCCTCCTGTGCAAACTGAAAACTGAGTTTCTGCAGGAAGCATTGAGACAGACGATGTGAGCAGCTCTGAGCATCATCCTCTATAGCAGGGGTGCACAGGGGGCCAAAATCCCAAACACACCTCAGGATAGACATATTGAACACTCAAAAACTACATTTTTAAATCTTTAAAAATGTAGTTTTAACATTTAATATGATTAAAAAACAGGGAGGCATATTAATCTCCATAAAATTATATTTTGTCAAAATTCTGTAAATTAATTTTAAAAATGGCCTTTATTGGACCATCCTAATATTTACATATTAACTCACATGGTGGAAAAAAAAAACAAATATAAATTAATTATGACATAAGTACTGGGGCTCAAAATTATGCAAGTTAGAAATCAACGCAATATAACACCAGGCCATTAATAACATTAAATAAAATGATCTGGAGGGCCGGATCCGGCCCCCGGGCCTTGACTCTGACACACGTGCTCTGCAGTGATTCTGCAGCTCCTCTGCAGGTAGGAAGGGTTGGACCTGATGTCTGGAGAAGACGTCATGCTGGAGGCCTGCTCACCACGTTTGTCTTCTTCAAAAGAAGCTTCTCTCTCTGGCTTGAAGAAATCCATTTTCCCTGTCAGAGTTCAGGCTCTGCTGGGTGAGAGCGGAGCCCGAAAACCCTCGTGTTAAATGAAGGTCAGGATCTGATGGGCGGACGGGCCGAGTGGTTCTGCATGACACGAGAAAAACTACAAAGGAGTCAGTCCTGAGAAGTTCAACTGCCAGTTATTGAGAGACAGGCTCATGTCAGGCTCCACCCCCACGCAGGCAGGCGCTCGAAACAGCTGATTGATGTGCAGAAATGTTTGCTGAAAGATGCGAGGCTGCAGTCAGAGGACGGCAGGTATGAAGCCAGCCTTCAGCAGAGGAGCCAGATGTTCTCTGTTGCTTCTCTGGGGTTTATAGTGAGTGATCGGAACTACTTTGGAGCTGGTAATTAGTTATATCTATCGTTTAACAAATGTATGTTCAAGTGTTGTTTACGTGAGCTGTGTGGAGGACTGGCCTGCAGACCTCCTGAGCTTTACCCACAGAGAAATACGGCAAACAGAATGTGATTGCTCCACCAGTGGATTGCTTCTGAGCTTTAAGTCTGGTTTTCATCTGTGAAGAAGCACAAGTCTAAGAGATGACTTTCTGACCAATTGTTGTGGAAGTGCTGCATAGAGCTGGAGACGAGTTTTCGAGCTGTGTCACTCGGTTGTTCTGCTGTCCCGCCCAGAGCAGGTGCTGTCCTGTGGCTGCGCAGTTCAGGTACAGTTCAGGGGGGAGAAAACATCCACAGAAACTCATAATCACTTCATGAAGTGAATCACAGAACCTGAGAGAGAGCAGCAGACATGAGAGCCATGCAGACCTCAACACACTGAACAGAAGAGCTCGATGAAAGCCTTTGACCACTGCCCGCTTACTTTTCACTACAAATTTGTTAAACTTTCATTAAAATGACACAATGGAATCATTTTGATGAGAAATTAAAAAAAAAGTTTGGACCATCAGTTGTGTAAAACAAAGCGGCAAAAACAAACAGAAACAATTTCATCCAGTAACAAGAAGGACGTTGTTTTTTCTGGAATGACTTTTTCTCATTTTCTCAATCTGTGGCTGAAATGTAACTATTGAACTGTGTGGTTTTTATTTAAAGAGGCCCTAACATGACTTTCTTAATCCTTACAGAGAGAACTATATCCATATGCTATGATCATATATTATCTATTATTTTTATGAAATATTCTTAAATAAGAGCTTTTTCTTATACCTGGAAGTCATCGGCTCGATTCCTGAAGCTCCGCCTTCCACTGCGTGTAGCTGAGTCCGCTTCATGATGTCATCCTAGAGCAGACATTGGTCTGTGTTTCTCCCATGAAAAAACATCCAATTTTTCAAAGATATCTGCCTTTAATAGCCCGGCGCTCACTACACTGGTTCACAACACAAATACACTCAGTATCTGGACGACAGTCCCGAGCGGGGAGCGCGAGTGTCCTTAAAGGAGATCACTGCTAGCTCTGTGGAGAAATTGAGTGTTGTGTCAGTCTGGGGGCGGAGCTGTCAGAGCAGCTTCCTGAAAGGGGCGGTCTCACCCTGTGATGCCACATCTTGAGGACTTCCCCGTTTTTGTGGGAGGGGCTGCTGCTGAGAGTTCAGGTTTTTAGACGATTTCTCAGAAATGTGTGAGTGGATCAGAACACCTCTTTGTGGTTCTTTATAGTGAGGAATGAACACTATAATTATGGTATGTCCCCTTTAAGTCAGAAGGTCTGTAGCTTTTCTCATTCCAGTTTCTGGTTGAAAGTATAGATTTATCCATGATCAGTGTTATCTACAGAGCTGCAAAATGCTGCCATTACTTAAAGGTAGAAGCAGTTTTAGCAGCACAAACTTCAGTGCAGCTGTGGATCCATGTCACCTGCAGACTCTTCCAAACAACGATGAAGCTGGCAGACATCACGAGTCTTTTCAGTCTCTGAAGGTTTTTGCTTCATGCAGCAACTGTAGCATCTTTCTGAGGATGTCTTCCCGCTCATTCATGCTTTTAGAAGAATTTAAAAGGACAATTTTCTGTCTGTAGAATCCTTTCAAATCTGTGAACATCTTTTAATGCTAAACCTGAATAGATTCTTTGTTTTTAAATGAAGTTTTGTCTGGTTGCAGTCGGGGTCACTGAAGGTGGAGGAGGTGAGGCAAGAGCTGAAAGTGAAACGGTAAAAAGGAGCAGGCTACAAAAAGCAAAGCATAGGTTGACCCTCAAACCCACTTCACATCCATTTCGTGGTATATAACAGGCAGCTTCACCATGACAACGCCACTTCCACAGCAGCACACTGTCAGATCAGCTGTGCTCAAGCTCCTCCCACTTTCCCCAGATGTAGCATTTGCCCTTTAACACAAAAGGACAAAGAGCTTTTTGCTAAAGCATTTCAGTAAAAAAAACCACAATCCAAATTTGGATCTAGGAGGTTGTCAGAGCTGAAGCTGGCATAACAAGCTCCTTCTGCTCGTTTGGCTTCACAGCTTCTGCCTTCAGATGGTTTCTGCTTAATTGGAAAAATCTGATAGCTGGCGTTAGACGAGAAACCAGAGGAGTCTAAATGAAGGAGGAGAGCTGTGAGTGGGGAGAAGACCTCAGCTGAAGCACAGCCTTAGCTCGGGTAGAGCCGAGCTGTTCTGCTGTCCTCGTGGACGACAGATCTACTCCGTTCTCTCATCGCTAGCGTTACAGATCAGGTGTGATGCAGGAGCGTTCTAGCTACAGATCTGACCGTGAACGCCTGCAGTGGGACTATTAAAGTTACGTAGAGACGGCGGCGCTCACATCAGAGCTAGCGCTGCGAGCACGGGGTCAGGCCCCCCCGTGGAAACCATGCTCCTGCTGGACGGATGCGTCCTGTGCTCGCATTCATGAACCTGTGGAACACGGAGCTTCATGGAGCTCAGCACGCATGCTCTACGTCTGCATCTCCAGCACTACCTCTTCATGGTCCAGGTTCTGCTCGTGTGCTGGGATTGTAAAGCTCTGAAAGTGAAGAAGGTCATCCACCGCTCGCGCTCAGGCTCTCATTTCAGTCGGACGCCGGCGGCTTGAACTTTGTTTGACCTCTATCAAAGGAAACTCATTTGATTTGACCAACCATGTTGACAGATGTGTTTTTAAAAGCAAAGTAATATTGAAGAAGGAAAATCAATTACCTGCACATATTTCCTCTGGTGAACAGGGATCAGCGGGCTGCGTGCGGGGGCGCCGGCCACCTCTGACAACTAAATAGAGCCGAACACAAAAAATATCCGGAAGATTTATCGGTTGCTGGAAAAAACATTCATTTTAGATTTGCTGGTAAAGGGAGATGCAGTGAGATTTTCAAAGCTTTAATATCGTCCAGTCCAGAATATTGAATATGGGCCGATTTAAAGTGGATCCAGACAGAAAGCTGCTGTTTTCCTAGAACATGAGATGGATCCTCCACCCAAGCCGAGCACGGTCGACTCAGCCTCACCACTCGCCTCTCTGTTCACACAAGAAGTTCTTTGTTTTCTCAGACTTTGCCTTCCGCCAGTGGATGTATGCAGACGATTCACGGCTCAGAGGCTGGAGCTCCGGACCCCATGTTCAGAAGAAGCGGTTCTTTGAAACAGCAGCTGGTTTTGGCAGCTGGATGGTGTTAATCTCACGTTTGGATCTTTGTAAACCCAAAGAGCTAAGATTGAGTTTTCAAAGATCAGCTTCCAGTCAGGTTTTGTTTGGAATTCTTCTGGAATTCTTCATCCGGTACATGAAGGGTGTGACACAGTGGGGAAAGAGGACCGGTTCTGAGGCAGCAGAACTGCTGGACCTGCTCTGATCCCGGTACAGTTTCCTCTGAATTCATGTATTTTCTTAAAAATGAACCTTGAGCAGAAGCACTAAAATCCTACCGTGACACTTGATAGTTATAACTTTGTGAGATGTGCACCATACAAAGTTCTATTTAACGAAGAAATGCTCATCCTGACCAGCAGATCCATGTTACTGATTTTGAACACGAATTCTGACCCACAATATAAATTCCATGATATTCCCATAACCTGTATGGAAGTGTTGGCTGGAGGAGCTCATCTGCTCCTCTTTAAAAAGCTTTCTTGATGTTTTCCTCTGCTCCAAAAACTGTACTAATTTCATTAAATCTAGATAATTTCTGGGATTCTAATCCAGTCATGTTTTGTGCCTTGAAAACAAATCAGACTTATCTCTTTGTAACCGCTTGGTGTAAATGTGTGAGAATATGAAAAACCTCAGCTAAATGTCTCTATTCTTTCTTTCTGATGGTCTGAGTTATCTGTCTCAAACTCAGGCTTTGTGAGCGCTGCGCTGGGCTCTGGCCCTCAGCCAGCAGCCTCGCTACTTAATTCACTTTAATCAGCGCTAAGCTGCTTAAAATATTCATGCTTTACTCTGAGTTAGTTTATAGAAATGGCAAGCTGTCACAAGCATATAAAAACAATTAAACGGGGAATTGATGACGTGCACACAGGGTACAGCAGTAAGTCCACCTGTTTGAGATGGTGCTCAGATGTCACATCAGCCAATCACGTCGCAGAAGCTGAAACATTTGGACACAAAAAGTGCATGAATTCCCAAAAGTTGGCTTTTGTTCTTCGCTTGTTAAATAGAGAATAACGCATCGAGTTAGATAATTGTAAGTGTACCTCTAAACTGTGTATTCTTGCAAAAATCCATAAAAATGTAGGCAGTGATCAGCTGAAGGTCCGTCTGTCCGTCCATCCATCCGTCCGTCCGTCCGTCCATCCTCCGTCCGTCCGTCCCTCCATCCATCCGTCCGTCCATCCATCCGTCCCTCCATCCATCCATCCAACCGTTCCCAGTGCGACATGCTCGGAACACCTCTGCAGGGAGGTGTTTGGGAGGCTTTTTTTAAAAATAGAACTTTATAGTTTCACACAACGCACAGTACCTTCTGTGTCAGCCATGACCGGGCTGTTTAAATAATGCGCACTGTAGGAAAAAAGTTTACAGCGGTGAAAAAAAAATCTGTAATAATTCTTGTGTTTGTACCTGTTGAGATGAAGGTGTGGAGATGTGAGCGCATGTCTGTGGATGAAACGTGAGCAGGAGCGTGAAGAACGTGAAGAAAAGTTCATGATGAACAGCTTTTATATGTTCATGTTTTGTCGTCTCTGACATGAATGAAGTTCTGTTTCCTCATGGAGATCTTTTATTTATTGTATTTCCTGGTTTAGTCGTGTTTATATTCTCGGGTTCTTCTTGTTGGACCGGTTCTGGTCCAACATGCAGCCTCACAGCTGTAGTGGACCTGATACTGTCTGGTTCTGGTGGGTTCTGTATCATAATGTAACAAAAAAAGTCATAAGCATTATTATTATTTATAGTTGTGAAGTTCTTAGAAATATTCTGGACATTTTGTTCCCCAGAACACGCTCCAGTGCAATGCAATGTTCTGGGCACCATTTAGCTAACCAGCGGTTAAATGATGAAAAGCGGCTGAACATTTCATCTCTGACTGTGTTTGGTAGAGGACCAGAGAAAATGACTGAGTCTGACACAGATTTATCCAGTTTACACACTGATTCTATGTTTAATTTCAGAATCTCTGATTGTCTTCGTCGGGCGTCGTTTGTGTGAATTACGACCCGACAGAACCTGGCCTTACTCTGGGCCAACATCCTGAGGTTTTCTTCAATATCACCAACTCTGGCTCCCAGGTAGCATCTAACTGTAGCTCCCCTGAGCTCTCCGCGTCTAACCTCAGAGGAGCCGATGACCAGGGTTTTCGGTCCAGCCGGTTCATCGCTAAGTGGAGAAAACCTGTTGCATACGGGGAGCTCTGAGTGCTGTACATGCTTCCGTTTAGCTTTGTGTTTCTTCTCTACTGGTACAAACTCATCCTGGGGATTCCCCGATTGCTGAGATCCCGACTAAACATGTGACACGTGGGGCAGGGAAGAGGGGTGAAAGCTGGAGAGGTAGAAAACATAATGCTGGTGTAGGGAGCCTCTGCCCTGTTTATGCAGGCTCAAGGAGGCACCAGCCTTAAAACACCAGAAGTTCATGTCAATGTGCACCAGAATAGTGAAGATGAATTGTTTTCACTCAAAAATGACACAGATTGTCAAACAGAACAGTGTGTTGGAATGGTCCAGCTCACATGTAACACCAGAGATTCAGTTTTAAATTGTCTGAGCAAAGATCTAGAACATGTCTTGGTTTTGGCAGCGCTTCAACTCCTTAGTTCTCCAACATATCTTTGTTTTCTCTGCTGATGCCTCCATCATATGTATCAAAATTGCTCATGAATATGTGCATATTTATTTCTCATTAACAAGAACCTTCCATGGTTGAAGGAGGGATCAGCAGAAGTTCATTTACACACAGCTGACTGCAGGTTGGTGTTTGTAAAATGATGCTGAAGTCTAACGAGTCTGTTTAATGAATGAGGCCCCAGATCTCCACACCCCACAAACAGCTGATATACACTAACACTTTATCATAAGATTCCTTAACAAGTGGTATTAAAACATTATTACTGCGTATTAATGTGGTGTTAGTGAGACATCTATTAGTACAATAATCTAAATAAGGTTTATTATCATACATAGTAAGATCCATTTCCATCTAAACTGAGACCATTGACTACTATGGTCATATTAATAAACTGTTTACAAGCTTAACAAATTATTAACCATCTTTGTTGACATTCTAACACCTCATCTAAAGTGTTCTGTTCTGATATGATGTGATAAATGAGGAGCAGTTCTCCAACACATCAGAACTTTCCTTCTGGCTCACATTGGTTCTGAAGAAGAAGGCTTACTGGGCTGAATTTCACCGGTCCTGCTGCTGACTGAGGCTGAGCAGAAGGTGACCTGGAGGATGGACTAACTCACAAGATGCTCTGTTCTTCCTGCCCTGAAACACAGAGACGGCCAGATCTGTTTTCTGCTTCACCGCGACAGTAATCCGAGCAGGAAGCAGCGAGTTGTCCTTTGACTGTGATTTCCATGTGGTCCGTCCAGCGTATCACTGGCTGCACACAGAGCTGATTGCTGGTCTGGAGGGTCATCAGAAACAGGATTCTTTTGGTGCTTGCTTGTCTGTAAATTCTGTCTATTTCAAATGGAGGTGATCATCACTCCATCATCTCTGCTTTGCTGAGGAACATTCAAAAGCTGTGAACATGTCACTCACAGAGGCCTGGTGGGGGCAGCATCACTGTGAGGATCCAGTCATGTGACTTCCATGGAGAAGATAAAGTAGAGGACGTCTTCCACATAGTTCATGATCTTTAAAGCAGAGGTGTCTTTAGGCTTCGTCAAGCCCTTATTGTTCTGCAGCACAAGTGTTGAGTTGTTGTCCTGTGAGGGTCTTTAACTAATGCCTGTATTTTAAAGAAGGCAATGAAAACATTAGAAAAACACTCAGCTTTCAGTTCAAAGGAACGTGAAATCAAACAGATGTATAAAAGAACAAATTAAAAATGAAACAGTCAAAAAGTGTCATTAAAAATGGATTATAAAGCTCCAAAGCCTGACAGCAAGAGAAGAGGAATCATTACCGCGGCAGCGCGGCTGAACTCCAGGTTTCGGAGCTCAGCGGGAGCTCCACTTTGAACTGCCAGCTCATCTTCTCACTCGTCGTCTTCAAGTAAACAAAAACAGCGAGGAACTGTCCTGGCCAGCATCCATATATGCTCTCCACATGCAGGCGCTTCTCGTCAGTCACGTGGTCTTGAACGTAAACTCCTCTGCAGTACAGCCTCTTAAAATCACACTATGACTTTTTTTTTTTTATTTTAAAAAACGTTCCCAGTAATGTTTTAATTATGAATATGAAGTTTTTAAAAAGCCATTTTTTGTTGATCTGATGCCTCTGTTTCCAAAATCTCCTCTGAGGGGGCGTGGCTTTTGGAGCTCCGTCCCTGATCCCCCCTGTCTGGTCATGAAAGCTCTGTGTCTCACTAGCATAAATCTTTCCCGCTGCTCCATAAAAATCTCCATCAATCTGGGTTCTGATCCAGCCGTATGGTTCTGATCCGGATGTCAGCTCAGATCTTCATGGACAGAACTTCCTCCAAAATCCTGATTCTTTCTCCTTCCAGTTCACCAAAGACTCTTTGATGTTTCTTGACGTTGCTGTGATCAATCCATTCAATCCATTGGTTTCTCAGAGCAGAAAATAATGAAAGCTAACATCCAAATGCTCTTTCATTCATTTACAATCCTTTCCAAGTGCGGTCAAATGAGCCGCCGTTCACATTTCCGTGGTCACATCAAGAAGCTCCGTGGAGTCTGGTGGAGATTTTCCAGCGTTCTCAGGACTGCTACCGTAAGTACTGGATGAAACTCACACCAAAAATCCAGTGACGGCTGATTGGACCACAGAAATGTGAACGGCGGCTGATTTGACTGCAGTCAATGTGAAGATAGCATCTTCTCTTCTCCAGAACCTGAGCTAGACACTTCAGATAGATTTGGTATTTTTAATCATTCTTTTCTCTTAGTTTTTGTAGATTTGGTCTCAAGACATGTAAATAAAATCAGAAACTACACATTTTAACGTTTTGTTTTTTTCGTTCAACGTTTAAAGATGTTTTGTTTTAATAAATAGGCCTCAATGACCAAATGTTTGGATATTACATATATTAATTGCTTATTGTATGTGAAGTACTTTACTATTTATGCTTATTGAATATATGATTTGAGGCGTTTCCAAAAATTTATTTAACTTTTATCTTCTTGTTTTTGCTGTTTTTTTTTTTTTACTGATCCAAAAAAAGATCTAAATCGTGACCCTAAACTGTGACACTGTGAAGGGAAAAGCTTGAAACTTTGTGTGCATTATTTTAGGACAAAAAACATTTAGTTTATTATTATTATTATAAAAAATATTTCAGTTTGCTATAATCCCTGAAGTTGTCCCTGTTTGCTGTTGATGTGAACACAAAAGTAAATATGACTGAAACACAAACAAAGTATACAGAGTGGACCTTTGTATGAAGGCTTTTCTTAAAACTGGACCCATCGAAATTTGAACCGGTGACCCCTGGTTTAGCGTCTGTCCCACTTGACACGAGGTCAGAATGAATCCTGTTTAACCCTTTACCACCTGAGGCGTCGCTGCTGACGCTTAAGCACAAAATCTTTAACATACTGTAACTTTTCAACCGTTGTTGTGATAACTCCAGTAGATTCTGAATTGACTGGAATTATTGTGTTAACAATTTAAAAAATTACAGTAATTCAAAGAACATAATTGGAGCTCAGGTGCTAAAGGGTTAACTAACAATAAATCCCCTTCATCTCCTGTTTTTTCTACAAGTGATATAATAATGTTTCAGACTTTAGAACTAAAGATCTGCTGCTCGGTTTTGTTCCATGACAATGTTGTTGGACACTCCTGATGTCTTTGTCTTCAGGTTTACCTCTAGGACAGCTTCTGGTAAAGCAGAGCTCCACATGTAAATGAAAGCCTCTGATTGGCAGAGAAGCCTCCCTGAGTCAATAACTCATTTGTAAAGGGTTATGAATTGAGTGATCTTGCTGAGGGGAAGGTGGACTCCAGCCCACATCCAGCCTAGGCTTCCGACAGAGCTGGAATAATAGCCCTTTAGGAAAATCAATGTCCGGATGCAGCGCCACCGGGACATAGACCTACATTCTTCCTGCAACTTGCGGCTCTTATCTGCCATTCAGCAGCATTTCTGCTGATGTGCCATAAATCCAATTCTCTTTAAACCACATATTCAAATTCCAGGTTACTTAGATTGGCTTGAAGGTGGAGAATGATGGCTCCCCGTCTCCCGGGCTGGGATTATATGTCAATAATGTCTTGAAGGCCAGAGAGCTTCTTTCATCAGCTTCTGTTTTTATTGCAGTGTCGTCTGTTATGAGAGCGGGGTCTCTGCTCTGTGTTTGCTGCAGACACACAGTCAGAATGTGGTGGAGATGAGCACTGAAGAAGCCTCTGTAATGAAGTTACAGGTCATGCGGTTTCAGGAACTTCATAAATAATTAATCATTAATATAAACAATCCTACAGTGAGATTTCCAGATTTTCTCTCACAGTAGATATGCACATGCAACAGGGTCTACAACATTTAATGCTAAAAGAGCCCATTGGGCCAGTCAGACCAGAACCCAGCAAAGCCTCAAAGAAAGATAAACACTCTTTTCATTTATTTTTGTGGCCATTTAGCTTTTTTGATTTATGAAATGCTAAATATTTATTTTAATTGAATGAAAACAGATATTTTCTTTTAATAGCAAGTCAGGAGCACATCCAAGTTTCAAATGACACGAACCCTGTCAAACAAGATCCTCCTGCTGACACAGACTGACTTGAACTCAAAATGGAAAAAGACAAATCAAACATGGCGTTTTCTAACATAGAAATGTGTGGACAGTAGATGCAACCATTTACCATAACTCAACTATCTTATCTAACTTGTTGAACAATCTAAAAATAAATGACACAATTTAATTAAAAAAAATTAACCCAAACTAAAAGTTAACTCTATTTGGTTGTTTTCTTTCTCAAAGCCACAGAGCTATATTGGAGAGATAAAGGGCCACATGTGGCTCTGGAGCCTCAGGTTGCAGACCCCTGACCCCAGATGAATGCCATCTGAATCAGAGCTGCACAGCTGCAGAGCTCCAGTCAGGATCGCCTTTCTGTTGCTCTCTGATGTCAGCTTGGGGTTGTGAGGGGCTGTAAGCTGGCGGGGGAGGGGAAAACTAAGGGTGACTTCCACGCCAACAGTCCCGCCCACTATTTATTTCTGATCAACTCCTGCACCTTTGCAGAAACTGCCATTAAAAAAACCTATTTGTTGTTGGCTGAAAGCTGAATAATTAATTGATTTAGTTTTGTGTTCAGTAGGGCTGCCACGATTAGTCGACTAATCGATGACTAATCGACTATTAAAATAGTTGACAACTAATTTAATAGTCGATTAGTCGTTACTTTATATTGTATGAAGTCAGATTGTAGTAAAGTTGAAAGTTATAATAGCCTTCTGCTAGCTTTTTGGAATATTTTGGCATTTATTAAGGTTTTTTAGGCTATTTTGGAGTTTAGCTAATATTTCAGCAGCATGCTAGCTATTTCGGCTAACTTTAGCTTTTTTACATTTTTTAGGCAACTTTTGAGTTTAATTTATATTTCAGCTATATGCTAGCTGTTTTGGCTAATATAGGATTTTTCCGTTTTTTTAAGGCTAATGTGGAATTTAGCTAATATTTCAGCAGCATGCTAGTTATTTAGGCTAACTTTGGCTCTTTTTATTTTTTGGCTAATTTGGCATTTAATTAATATTTTAGCTGGTTATCAACTTCAGCATCTTTACATCCACTCTGGCCATGAACAGATTAGTTGACTAATCGGAAAAAATAATCGGTGATTAGTCGACTATTAAAATAATCATTTGTGGCAGCCCTAGTGTTCAGATTATTCTGTTTAGATAAAGTCATTTATGTAGATTTACTTTAGGCTGAATATGAATGAAGGGGCGGAGACTTGATGAGTTGTTAGTTTCATCCAAGCCTCTTTTTTGAACTCAGTGCTTGTTTGTGGTATAACTTGCTTTGTTTCTTTTTATTTGCTTGTTTAGTTTTTTTTTTTTTTTTGTTTGTTTCAAAATTAAAATTGGAAAAAAACAAAAACTGGGAAAACTTTAAAAAAAGATGAATAAATAGTGGGAGTGGGACTTTAAGGTTGAAAACTTTGTTTTGGTCCCACAAATAAATTAGAATGAACATTTGAATTTGACTCCTGATTATTTGGTCTAGATGAGTGTTTTCATATCTGTCACCATCCATAAGGAATCTGTCCTGTTAAAGGAGACCACGACCAGCTTCTCCTGAGTCTTCCTGTACTCTCTCCATTCTCTGCATTTGAGCACAAATACTTTATTTATTTTACTTTCCCTTTTCTCTTCCATGTTTTCAGCTTTCAGCAGTTATGTTCAGCTGAAATATCATGCTTGACTTGTGAAACACCTTGAAGATCAAGACAGTCGGGCTGCAGGAGAAGCAGAGGTGGCTTTGGTTTCGGCTGCAGTCCTGGCTTGTGAGGAAGGTTAAAAAACAAACCCAAAAAAAGATTTTCTACTGGTATCAAGACCTGCATTTACTTTACAGACACTTTCCTTGAAACTTGATGTCGGCTGCATGAAAACATTGTTCATCCATCCACAGATGAAGTGAAACCTCTCCTCCGTGTTTGTTCTTCCATCCAGTTCAGTTAGAATCCTTCTCTTTGTGAAACACCAATTTGCAAGCAGCCTTGTGTTGAGATTTCATATGAAGAAGACAGACGAAAGCACAAACAAGACAAACCGTGAAATAAGAAATAATCAGTGCGTGTTTTATCACCGAGAGTTTTGTGTGGGGAAACCGTGCACAGACCTGATTACACATGCAAGAGAAATGTTACAGTTGATTTGATAACTGGAGTGCAACAGTTAAACAGCCACAGATCTTCATGAAAAGCTCTTTTTGTCTTTGATGAATAAGTAAAATAAACTTTTCTGAAAAAATATGTAAAACACTGGGAGCAACAGATGTGGGGCAACAAAAATAACATAATAGATTGAAATTAGGATGAAGGATTCTATTTTTAGCATGTCTGAATTAAATTTGACTCTACTTGGATGAATGGCTGCAGTCGATGTTTCAGATAGGCAACATACAGACAAAAACATGGAAAAAATTCCATTAAAAAAATGTCTGGACCAACAACTGGACCAAGGAGAAGCAGAACTGGACTGTTGGTCAGAGGTTCAAGATCCTGTTTTCTGATGGAAGTACAGTTTGACTTTCATTTGGGAATCAAGGTCCAAGAGTTCAGAGGAAGACTGAGGAGCAGAAGCCAAACTGCTGGAGGTCCAGAGTGAAACCCCAGTCAGTCAGTCAGGATCTGAGCTGCAACGTCTGGTTCTGGTGTTGGTAAACTCTGCTTTCTTCAATCCAAAATCACTGCAGCAGTCTAGAATAATGTTCTAGAGGACTTCATAATCTTCCAGCAGGACCTGGAGCCTGTCCGTATTAGTGAAGTATTGAGGACATAACATTAAGAAAATACTTCATTATATTTGATGTGATCTGAATCTCTGACTTTATCTTTATTTGTAAAAACAGAGAAGTAAAAAGTGATTTCTCCACAGATTTCTGTCTCTTTTCATGGATTTAATGAGCTGGAACCTCAATTGAGGTAAAAATAAACAAATAAATATTGAAATCTTTTAACCTTTAACACCTGAGGCAGCGCCGGTCACGCTTAAACACCAAATCTTTAACCTCCTGGAACGTTTCAGCCGTTAACACAGTAATTCCAGCAGATTGTGGAGAAGAAAAGCGGCTCAGGAGCTGCTTTCTCCTTCACAATCTATGTTGATCGTGTTCGCTATTTCAAAATGACAGTAAAACAAAGAGCATCATCACTGGAGCTCTGATGTGTCTTTTTGTCAGAGTCAGATTTTTACCATACAGTCTTTCAATAATCCGCTCATGTGAACTGCATCTGATCTTCATATTGCCAACACTTCCTCCTCTTCCACCAATAGTTTCATTTTCTTTTGATTTGAATTTGCTGCTCTCCAATGAACCGTTTGGTAAATATATATATGTATATGGTACACAATGAATCCTCCTTGAAATACCTGTTGTTGTCCATTTCCCTCTGATCCCCTGAAACCCTAAACGTGTTGAATCTGCTCTTTGGGGTGGTGTGATTCATCCTCTGCTCTGCTGATGCTGTTTCTCTGATGAATGGAGACAGTGAATCCTGCTTCAGCTGTCAAGCAACTACTTTGTGTTTTTTATTGAAGAAGTTTCCTGCTGTTTTAGGCAATCAGCTGCCTGTTCTGCTCAGTAATAACTGTACTGCCAGCAAATTAATTTCCTCAATAAGATTTATGCACAAAGAGGAAAGTTCTCATGCAGGAAATGAATCAAACTCTGCTGACTGGAGACCAAAGACGCCTTCAGGGGAAGTGTACTTAAAGACTGAGGGATGTGTTCTGAGGAGGGAAAAGCTGAGGAATGACTTTCACCATCCGTCTGTGCCAAAGAAACCGAGTCAGAGAGAGAGAGAGAGAGAGAGAGAGAGAGAGAGAGAGAGAGATATGGTCAGCTGGGAAAAATTTACTAGAAAATATGACACATTTTTTGAGAGGAGGAAGCAAATAAATAAAGCATGTTTTCTTTGAATCAAACATGACTGTAAATAGCTGTGGGGATTGGAAACAGCTTTACAAGTTCTGCAGAAAATATTAGAGGAAGACTCGTGGAAATTGTTCATTCAGCTGCTTTCTTTTCCAAACTAAATCTATATGACATCTAACTATTTTCTTACAGAAGAAATAGATTTAATTCAGCATGAATATTTTAAAAAGCTATTGAATAAACGTTTAGTTAGAATGGAATATGCTTGATTTATTTACACCTCATTTTTTGCTGCTAAAGCAGAGCAGACAGCCGGTCCGTCCGCTCATTTCCGACTCTTCTCTCCCTAACATTTGTTTTACTTTTTCTCTGGGATTCATTTTCTATCCTTCAAAGCTCAATTTTTAAGCTTTTGTTCAGACTTTTTGACACTATCCTTGGTGAGATTATAATCCCCTTTCAGCACATTCACTGATTGTAAATATGTAGAGAAGTAAGTTAGTCTGCTTTCAAGAATCTATGAGAATGAACGGGATTTTGACCAGTAAAAGAAAGATAAAATGAGTTTTAAGGGCTAAAATGTAGAAGGAAAATCTGGAGATCATTTCCACTTTTTCATTTGCATTTTCCGGTGTGTGTCTGTCAGTGTACTCCTGCATCTTATTAGCTTTATCCACTCATCCATGTTGACAACCTCACTTGGTTCCTCCGGTTTTGCTTCTTATGCAGAAAAATAGCTTTCCCTCTCCACTCGCAGCACTTCAAAGGCTTCCCATCCCTCGTTCACACCTTCCAGAAACCAGAGAGGAAGGGCTTCTGGAAGGGCATTAAAATATTCAGAGCTGCTCAGAGTTGTGAGCTCGGCTCAACACTTTTGGGTCTCAGTCACTTTGGGTTTTTCTGGCTGTTACTTTGCCTTACATAAGGAGACATGAAACTGAAGTCATGGTCAACTTAGTGTTCCTCAGAAGTCCTAATTAGTAGCATTTCTCCACCTCTGGATGTTAGTAAGAGCAACACAAGAAGGATCAGATAAAGACATGCATTCTGCGGTTTGAACAGGAGGAACTGGAAATAAAATAAATAAATGAGGTCTAACTATCTGATGAGTCAGCGTTTTCTCTGCTGAGGTTATGGTTAGTGCGATCACAGAAGCTGGACACAGTAACATGCAGATGAATTCATGGAGTCTTTTAAGGGCATCTTGAGAAACCTTTGTTCACAACCACACTCAGGCTGGGTCTGCAGGTGGTGAGGAGTTGACACCAGACCCACTGTACATGTGCTGGTAACTGAAATATGTACTCTCTATATATAGACTTTTATCTTAAGTGATATATGTACTCTCTGTGTGTGTGTGTGGGTGTGTAACAGGCCCTGCAATCATCAACTTTAGAGAAAATAAAAGTAAAAGAAGGGAGGTAAACAGGATTTTTTGTTTTCAAAATGTATAATTTCTTTGTTAAAGTCAAAATCAAAAACTGCATTAAGAAAAACAAAACAAGAAAGAGTAAATTAAAAAAAAAAAGAAAAAATCATTCAAAATAATGTTTTGTAATCCTAAAATGTTTGTTTGATTTACAGCTCCTTGAATAACTTCATTCACAACTATTTCAATTCACATGGAAATGTTTTATATTATAGAGACAATCACATACAGGTTTAGGGAACAAGGTCAAGAATTTTGGCTGATTTTATTTCTTGGCTTCTTTGCAGCTTTTAGTTTAGACAAATTACACTCAAAGTAAATTCTCAAAGGTTGTAAAGTCACTCAAGTGAGTTTGGTGTTTTTCTTCTTTCCATGGTTGTTCCAGTTCCTGTCAGTAAGTTAAAAGTCATTTTGTAAACGTTCCTGTATCAGAAGTTGTAGCCATGATAGTGTCATGGTGTTACATCTTTTGACTTGCTGGCTCCACGTTTTCTACATTGTTGTAGCAGAGAGCTGTGATGTGAGACTACAAAGACACGCTGAAAGCTGTCTGCATGCAGTGAGGTGTGTACACGGCCTGCAGCTAGTGTGACAGCAGGCTCACAGTCACTCAGAGGAGGAGACATGAGGCTGAACCCCCACAAAGATGCTAAAAGAGGCAGGTTTGGGAGCTTGCTTTTATTCATCTGATGCATTAGCCTTAAGAGAAAAGCCAAACCTGATCATTTGAAATCAGAATGAGGGTGCTGAAGCTGCACAGCTCACTCTGAGCCAGTCTTCGTATGCTCGAATCATCCAAGAAGGAATGAAGAAAAGTGGAAACCAAACAGAGACTACATCATATTCTACTAATACTTTACATTATTTCAGGGTGAAAATAAATACTGTCTGCAGAGCTTTCCTCTCAGCGGTGCAGCTGCCGGTGCAGAGGACGCTCTCCACTGCAGCGTGGAGCTCCTCAGGGCGGAGCCTCCAAGTCCAGCCCGCCGCAGCTTCCCGAGGAAGTAGAGGTGCTGGTGGAGCTTCCTGACCAGCCGGGAAGTGTTGGTGCTCCAGGTGAGGTCTTCAGTGATGTCCACACCTGAGGATTTGTAGCTGGAGATGGTGCTCTTCCATGTGCAGGGATGGGGCGGGGCACCTGTCCTCTCTGAAATCCACCACCATCTTTTTAGTTTTTAGTCAGATATTTTTCTCTCATTATTTCTCTCACAGTAAACATGCACCTAAGATGATCATTTCCATGATTTTGAAGTGTAAAATCACAGACTTATTTACCTCACTGTCTAACCACCAGGAGCTTCTGACCTCCTTTGCAGTTTTGATGTAGCATCGGTGGTATAAGCCTGGATTATAAAGCACGGTTTTACTCTCGACCTGCAGCTCATCACCTGACTAAGAATGATCCGTTTATTTATTTACCAGGAATGTTTCACTTATTCATTTACTGTGTTTCCCATTTTATTCTGACAAAAACAAAACTCAACTTTTACAAGTCGAGATTAAGTAGAACACTCATTGGACACTAAACCTGCACAACTTCTCCTTCATGCAAATTTCTATTTCAAAGTTTCTAATTCAATCACATGGCAGAAATGGGTTCTACTTGTTTATGTAGACTTGGTCCAGACAATCTGCTGCAGCTCAAACAGAGCATCAGACTGAGCAGTAAAGTTGACTGAAGTGACTTGAACGTGGGATGGTTGTTGGTGTCAGACGGGCTGGTCTGAGGATTCCAGAAACTGATGATCTACTGGGATTTTCACCTACAACCATCTCTAGTGTTTACAGAGAATGGTCAGAAAAAGAGAAAATATCCAGAGAGCAGCAGTTCTGTGGTCAGAAATGTCTTGTTGATATCAGAGGAGAATGTCCAGACTGGTTCCAGCTGATAGAAAGAAACCAGGAACTCAAAGAACCACTGGTTCCAACCGAGGTCTGCAGAAGAACATCTCTGATTGGACAACACCACCTTGATGCAGATGGACTACAGCAGCAGAAGAACACAGCAGTATCACTGCTGTCAGATCAGAACAGGAAACTGAGGCGACAATTCACAAAGAATCACCAAAACTGGACAATAGAAGATGGAAAACCTTGTTGGTCTGATGAGTCTCTGTTTCTGCTGAAACATTCAGATGATCAGAATTTAACACCAACATGAAAACATGGATCCATCCTGACTGTATCAACGGTTCAGACTGGCGGTGGTGGTGTCATGGTGTGGGGGGATTCTCAAGTCTGTGTGAACTGGAGCCTCAGAGGTTTCAGACCCAGTTGTCTACAAAGGACCATCCCAAACACTGACAAGCTAAAAATGTTTAGTTTATTTTAAGAAGTTTTCCATTAGAAGCAATAATTCAGGCATTAGTTTCTTCTTTTTGTCTGCCTGTCTCTGTCTTCTTCCTCAGTTGTTCCTGCTCCCCCGTCTCTTGCTTTGTAATCCAAACTCCTGGAGGGTGATGGGCTAAAATAAGAAGCAGACAGCTTTGCCCGTGGCTCTGTTCTCTTTAATAGGCCTGATATTCCTGCTGGAGCAGACTGTACTTCACCTTGATGTGCGGCTCCAGCCAGTCTTCCCTCACTTCCTCTAGCTTTTTCAGTGTGGGAGGATCCTTTCATCTCTATTGCCCCGTATTTTTGACAAGTTTCATCTGGTCAAATGACTTCATTCTGCATGTGGTCTTCTCTGTCTAATGCTACCAGTGCTTCAGTACATTATGGATATGTTGAAGACAGACACATTCATATCGATTCTTCATATTTGTTTAACACACATAAATTAGTATTCCAGTCTCATATCCCATCGTGTTTTTTCACCTACTGCTACAGGAGCGAGTAAAAACTTCCCACATGATTCGCACCAGGATGGCAGTTAAATCAGTCAGAAACAATGCACACCAGAAACCACAAACACAGCAAAAGGACCTCGATCAGGTGTATTACAGATGAACACGAGCAACAGAAATTATGTTGACCTGGAAGTGACCCAAACATGAAACTAGACGAACAAACAAGAGGTTTAAAGCTCTTAGTCCCTTAACTCTCCTCAGAGCGGACAAACTGCAGCAAGAGAACAACCTGGAAGAGGACAGCAGGTCGCTGCACATGATGATGGAATCAAACAGCAGAGAAAGTCAGTCATCTGTTAAAACACTTGTTTACTCTAACATTTTAGAAGCAACAAAACTGCATATCTGTGGTATTGATCATTCCCTCCAAAAACCACGACTCTGTCATTAAAGACACTGAACAAAGAATAAAGGGAAGACGAGGAAGCACATCCTATTCCTGAATGATTGATATTAAATGCACACATTAGATGACATGATAAATGTGAATAGACTGTTGATTTAATTGGTTTGTGCGATGTGTGCAGGGGGTGGGGGGGTCCGAAGTACACGCATTTGCCAAACCATGATCCACACAGGTCACCCCGAAATGAAAAGGTCATCACTAACGTTTACAATTACAGCGATCAATATGAGTATGTAGTCGCGAGTGTGCTCTCGGCTAATGTTAGCATGTCTTAGCTTACCTGGACAAAGATCCTCTTCATCGTTATCGTACTCAGACACAAACTGCATCCTCTATGGCAGTGCAGACTTAAGCTCTATTGACTGTTTTTATGGTACCGGAGTCTTCCTACAACTTCCTGTGACATCACTACTGACCGCATTAGCGCTACAACACTCAATTTGCGCCTCAAATTTGCGTCCTCTTTCTCTAATTTAATGTGGGTCAAAGTCGCTGCCTGATGGTTTTCCAGGACGAGACAAGACATTAAGTCTTTATTGATCCCAAGAGAAGCGTGTTTGAAAAAATCAGACACTCCCACCACGTGTACAAGGAGAGTAACTGGAACTCAGAAGACTCAGATTAAGAGAGATCAGTTTTATTTATTTTGCAGAGTTCTACAAAACATATCAGTAAACACGGTTAATTTAAAGATTTCACTGGAATGTGAATGTCTCTGTGCCGCAGGAAGAAGCTCCCTGGTTGCTGCGTGTGCCCGGTGGGGGTGGGGGGTTATGTGTATCTTGCAGCAGCAGCATGGGATACAGTAAATAACTTAAAGTTGTAAAATCTTTTATCCAACCATCTTATTTAAAGATGCACCTTCATTTATATGAACACCTGGAGTGTTTTTTCTGTAGGAATATTTTTGAGATCGAAGATGTTATCAGGGTTTTGTTGGCAAACATTTGATGGATATATCACATACACCCCCCCCCCCCCCCCACACACACACACACACACCCACACACACATACATTTATTACAGATCCTCTAAACCTTCACATGATCCAAACTGCAGGTCTTGTGATCCGTTACATCCATAACATTGGTCATTTGGAGATACTTTGGCTTCAGGACGGGCGACGCTCTCCAAAAACATTTACTATGCTCAACATGCTTAAAACTAGTTTTTAAATCAAACTGTCACATTGAAATAGAAATATATGAGAGTTTTTGTTTTTCTATTGATCCATGTATAGAAAGTCAGACCGTCATTGCAGTTTCAAACACAGATATTGCATGTCTCAGGTTTGCCTCACATGTTGCAGGCCTAACTTGAGCAGACGTACACATGTGTTTTCTGCTGGAGGTCATTCTGCAGAGGTCTCCTTGCATAAAGGAGGAGGTGGTCATGGAGCAGAGTTGTTTCTCTCCTCCAGTCTCCTCCACATCTCCTGATGTCCTGCTCTCCTGGTAACACCTCCATGCTCTGACAAACACAAACCTTCTTGCCACTGCTCGCATTGATGCACCTTCCTGAAGAGATGCACTATCTGGACCTCTTGTGTGGGCTGTAGACGCCGTCTCTGTACCGCTGGAGTGACAACACATGTGGCAGGATGGAGAAGTTGTCTGTAGTACCACTTGCAGAACCACACCTGAGTTGGCGGTAACTTGCTGATCGTCTTTTATTTCCACCAGTTTCTGTTCCACTTCCACAACAACATGTGACATTGATTGTCAGTCAATGGTGCTTCCTAAGTGGACAGTTTGGTTACACATAAGCGTGACTGACTTGGAGCAACATTGAGTTGTTTAGGTGTTCCCTTCATTTTTTAAAGAAGCAGTGTACATCATGTAAAATGTTTAAAATACTGCTGAATCAAACATGGTTATTAAAATAAAATCACATTGTCCAAATTGACTCAGCTGACACAAGAATCTGGCACTTTACCGGGCCGCTCCGCTCCCTCTGATTGAAAAGGAAATGCTGGCAGAGCCACGCCCCCTGCTGTCACCCATCACGCTAAGCTTAAACGTCCAGTGCTATTGTGTGGCATCTTTTTCAGAGGACAGAGTATCGATTTCATGTTTCCTAATAAAGTTTAGTTTGAGGGCCTGTGATGCACCAATTCTGGCTGTTTTTACTCTTTAACCCATACAGATCCATTTTAAAATAATAAAATGATGTGGAATGCACCAACAGCCGAGTGGATCACAGAACCTATTTCTGTAATGTTTCTGTGACACTGATGAAAGCTTATTAAAGTTTGAAGAATCAACATTTTTAATGGTTTCTGTCTTTGACCTGATGAAGAATTCCACAAGATATGGTCTTCTTTTTATTTCATTCATCCAGGTGATGTTGTGTTGAAGTTCAATCATGTTATCTAGACTTAAAGTCTTTTTTTCTTGAAAAGTTTCACCACTCATCCACGAGGCTTCACCAGTCATCACGATCAGAGACACTAAATCCAGGATTTACAGATTAAAAATGACTTTCTATGCAGAGGAGGGAGCTCTTTATGGATCAGACTTACACAATTGAAATGTGGTTTTACTTAATTGTGAAAAAGTAAAATAACATATTAAGAAGAATTTATTTAAATATTTAGTCATATATTGGTGTAAAATACAAAGCCATGAAGAAAGTCTGTGATGGAATGAAAGTGATCGGAGTCATGCTTCAGGTCCGTGTGGTTCCAGTGTAAAACATTTTTTGACGTGCAGAGCGACACTGTCACACTTCTACAGTGCTGTTTGCTTTGGTTGAAACCAAACTGCTGTGGATGAAACAGCAGCACTAATCTGAGAAACGACCAGTGGTTCTGGTTGAATGTCCTTTAAATGATCTGTTCAGGTTAGCACTGCATCTGCTGATTTTCTTCTTGGTTCTGAACCTTCCTCGGTTAGTGCTGACTTTCACCTTGATTCTTCTGCTTCTGTGTTCTGTTGTTCAGTTTTGTAACAGTGCGTTCATTCATCTAGACAATCGATGACAAATGCCCATGGCTGAATCAAATTACTTCCACCTGATGTCTAGCAAGGGACAAAAGAAAAAAAGAAGTGGGAGTTTATTCCGGGTTCAGTGATTAATAAAAAAATCTCTACCATCTTTTGTTTGAATGTAGAGAACGCATAGATGCTGAGTTGGTGTGAAGGTACTGCTAGATGAAGTCATTTTACTTGAAAAGTACTTCCAAAGTACCCAAAGATGGTGTGCAGCAAGTTAAAGAAAACATTAGAAATAGCAACAAGACAAACAACAGAAAAGAATAGAAGGATAAAAAGAAGGAAGACCTCAACACTAGAAGAAGGGAAGAGAAAACGTGTTATGAAAACCCTGGATAAGAAAATATCAAAGTTTGGATGTAAACTGGCTATGGGATAAAGTATGACCACTTTATCACTGAAAAAAAACTTAAACTTTTTGAGATTTTATTGCAACTATTATATTGTCAACTTCAAGCAGAGGTCACGACAATGCTACACGGAAAAACAAGTTTCATTTGTCACTTGGTGACAACCAATAGAAATTCCAAACGTCCCGCCCCTCCGACCCGAAACGAAATTACTGTTCGTCAACCAGCTGTCAATCAAACATGGCGCTGTGCGCTGTGGTCTGTTCTTGGACTCGCTACCAGACAGAGAGCTGGGATGGGAGCGATGGCAGCGGTGGAGCTCGATCACGCCAGCAAACGATAAAAAAAATCCCATTGTCATGAGGAGTGGGAAATGGACTTCTGGTTCACAAAAGTGAAAGATAAGTGTGTTTGTTTCATGTGTGGAGCAAGCTTGGCTGTTGGTAAAAGATCCAACGTGGAACAGCCTTACATGACAGTGCACGGCAACTCTGCGCGGGTCGGAGTGGACCGACTGTCACCGGCACCTGGGTCTGCAGATCACAGACAGCCTCAGCTGGGGAAGAAACAAAGGACTTCCCCATCTTCCCCAGCGGACTAACAGCGCGGTTTGGAAACACCACCAAATGCTCAGCAACACAGCAGGAAAATATACAACAAATGTTAGAAAACTGGTATCAGTTTAGTGGCAGAGTTAAAGCAATAACTGTGGATCACTGTGGAGAGACTATTTCATGAGCTAGTTCTTTCTGACAGTACTCTGTCATTTTTATTGTCGCATCCTTTTAATCAATGTGAATCTGAGAGAAATTGGACAAATCTTTAGTTAAATCTATTGAGCTTAACTCCATTTTTAAGTGATTTATAAAGACCGTCTCCTGTTTTTATTCCATCAGATCGTTTCATTTCCTCAAACGTTTGTTTTTGCCCTCCACCTCTCCCCCCAGGGTCACTTGGAAAACACACGACACAGATGTCAGACTGAAGATGCTAAGCTATCCATTTCTCTGTGTAATGGAGTTACAGCTGACATTTTGACCCTTAAGCTGTTTCTGGCGGAGCTTTAGAGCCGCGCATTGTCCTTTCAGGCTGTTTGTTCTCCGCCTGCAGAACTCATTGAAGGTAGAAAAGCTGGGTTTGACAAAGACAGGCTTCAAATGAAGAGGGCTGATCGATTTGTGGTGAGATCTGAAGGTTAGCTTGTTTGTGCACATAGTCGACACGTCAGCCTGATTGTAGCCTCAGGACTGAGCCTTCAGCAGCTGCAACTCCACACGCCTCTATTTCAGCTTCTGTTTTCTCCACCAGGAGTCACAATTGATATAATTTATTCATCACTAGAGAAATAGTTTTACAATTTGTGCTATGTTTATAGCCATGTTTAAACCCAAAATTAAGATGCTTAACGATGTCATTTCCTGGGTATGTTGACATTGGGAGAAGGGTCATCTGGACCCCGCAAGACAGAGCGCTGAACTTTTATTAAAAATGATTTTTGCTTTTCACTGGTGTCCGTGTCAGACATGAAATCCTGTCCACCTTGTGTTCTATATGTTTTGTTTATTTGTTTGTTCATTTGTTTATATTCTGAGTTCCAATCTCTGCCAGTGACATTCATTTGTCCATTGGTCTGACATCATAAATCCTTTGAATCCTTTGAAATAAACTTGACAATTATGCTGAATGTGACACGTCCTCTCAGTAAGGTTTGGTTTGTGTCTGTTCGAACATCTTAACGTATGGATAGGTGAACGTTCTGTTGTACTTGTGTTGGACGTGTTTTGCAGTATCATAAATATTCTGGGTGAATGCTCAGCGGTTAATTATGCAACACGGGGGCAACTGGGTTTCACACATGTCGGGCTGCTGTCGTTGTCGTGGATGGCAGCTGTATTTTCTCCCTGCAATTTACCTTTCACTCGCCTTTTCCATAACCATTACATGTTCTGTTAAAATGCATTTGGTTTCCCAGTCTAATTATCACCAATCTCTTTCACAGTGTGTCTACATAATGGATGCCAGGAAGCATTAAGAGCTGGAGTGCAGACATTAGCCACTGACCCACAGCCTTCTAACTGAGATAATGTCTAAACGCTTACAGTGTGGAGGAAAAAAGCCACAGAGCAATCGGTGTGTGGGTGAGGAGGACGGTTTGAGGTGGCAGACTCTGATCTCCTCCTTTGCCTTCTAACTGCTTTGGGAATTGAGAGATCACTCAGAAAGCTTGAGATCTCTAATTCAGATAGGGAGAGAAAGGCGACTCAGAAACACTGAGAAGGAAAAGATGAAGAGGGAGGGATGTGGAAAAGCTGCTCTCATCATCCTTTCTGGAAGGATTTGAATGCTGTCATGTTTCCACTGTCTTCTCTTATTCTTCCTCTCAGCCTCCAGCCAATAATGAGATAGCCTCACATGCAGAGCATGTATTCAGAAAAGGAATAACAGCAAAAAGACATCTATGTCCTTCTGCACAACACCAGGGAAGAGGAAGCGCCCCACATCTATCCATCAACCCACTCATCCATCAGTTGAGGTTTGAAACATTTACAGAAAGTAAACAGTCACATTTTCCTTTGGAACACAAAGAAGTTCCATTTCTTGGTGGAAGGATTTGATGAACTTCTATGTCCAGATGTTGGATCCAGAGGCCTTGGATTAAGTGATGTCTTATCATATCAGAGCAGCAGACACAGGACCTCACACATCACAGAGCTTGTACTGCAGTCAGACTGCCGTCTGTTACCTGCTCGCTCTAACAACTGAGGCGGATATTTGGACTTTCAGAGCAAGAACAGAACTCCCTGGTCAGGGATTCAAATTGCAGTCAGATGAATTTCTTGCCAGGTTTCATGTGCGCCCTCGTTTACTCCTGCTCACTTTGAATACTGAAACGAATCCCAGATCAGATGATGCTGTCACATTCTGACATGAGCATCAAGCCTTTACTATTAGATCCAAACGTATAGTAAAATGGCAGAACATGTTCTAACACAACAGTATCAGTATTGTAGCCAAAACTGTGTCTGTTACTGTCAGCACTACCATCAGTGGTTGGGGCGTCCATCAGAGGACTTTGAGCTTCTCAGGACGATGCATGTCCTTAATGGAAGAGAACAATAACTACTTCAAACTGGCTAGATGCTGAAAATTAAACATTTATTGGCTTAGAAAAACACATGAAATCCATCATCCTTCCATCCATCCATCCATCCATTATTCATCCATCCATCCATTATCCATCCATCCATCCATCCATCCATCCATCCATCCATCATCCATCCATCCATCCATCCACCATCCATCCATCCATCCATCCATTATCCATCCATCCATCCATCCATCCATCCATCCATCCATCCATCCATCCATCCACCATCCATCCATCCATTATCCATCCACCATCATCCACCATCCATCCATCCATATCCATCCATCCATCCATCCATCCATCCATCCATCCATCCATCCATCCATCCATCCATCCATCCATCCATCCATCATCCATCCATCCATCCATCCATCATCCATCCATCCATCCATCCAATCAATCACTTTGCTACAGTACGAGTAGAAAGTAGAAATACTTCATCTGAAACATGAGAAACACATACCAAAGCTCCTTCCATAGCCCTGAGCATGCTGTTACCTCCTCCATGCTTCACAGTATGTATGGGGTTCTTTGGATGCAACTAGGAGTGTAACAGATCACAGATAATCTATGATCGGTACAGATCAATCACCACGGTTTGGCACACATGTACTGTGGATCCCCTCCCCCCTCCCCCGATGAGCATCATTTAAATCCTTTCTCTGATCCAACAGCAGCAATGTGCGCCTCAAATTTGCGTCTACCATCTTATTTTTATTGTGTGTCAAAGTTGCTGCCTGATACTTGTCCAGAAGTGTGTTTAAAACATCTGATGCTCCTGCTGCGGGTGGGAGGAGTTATGCTGGAACTCCAGATGCAGATGATGAGAGATTGGGTTTATTTATTTTTCATAGGGTTCTACAAAAACATCAGTAAACAGGTTTCCACATCTGGGTTGTTGAGGTTATTCAGAGACTTTCCTGGTATGTAAATATCTATGTCTGCGGAGAAAGACCCCCACTGCTGCATGTGTGCCCAGTGAGAGGGAGGTGTGTGACCAGAACTTCTGTTTCTAGGTGTACCCACACACGCTGCAGCCAATCAGAGTTGAGGATTCATCCAGACCACAGGATAAGTGCAGAAAAACAACATTTGTTTTTTAAGGCTGTAGGTCAGATTGTGTCCTCTCACAAAGACATGAAGGACATCGTCCAGTAGGATGGCTTATCCTCAGAACCCTTCCTAATCAAGAGTGGGGTGAAACAAGGGTGCGTGCTCACACCTACACTCTTTGGGATGTTCTTCTCTCTGCTCCTTTCCTACGCTTTTAGTCAGTCAGAAGATGGAGTGTGGCTCCACACCAGAACCGATGGCAGCCTCTTCAACCTGGTCCTAATACAAGAGCTACTCTTCGCTGATGATGCAGCTCTGATGGCACACTCAGAGGAAGCTCTGCAATGGCTCATAAATTATTTTGCACCAGCCTCAAGAAGACAAGCATCATGGGTTTGGATGTGATCAGCACCCCAAATATCACATTTTACCTATCTAGGATCAACTATTTCCTCCAGCCTGTCTCTGGAGACTGAACTGAACCAACGTATCGGCAAAGCAGCAAAAGTCATGGGTCGTTTGGCAAAAAGAGTCTGGGAAAACCACATGCTGACCAACAACCCCAAGATACAGGTGTATCAGGGTTGTGTGCTTAGCCTGTTGCTCTATGGCTGTGAAACATGGAATTTCTATTCACACCAGGGGTGTAGGCTCAACAGCGTCCATCTGCACAGCCCCCGAAAAATCCTGGGAATTATCTGGCAGGACAACATCTCAAACAAGATTTTCCTTAAACGGGCAAATATACCAAGTATGTTTGCCTTGCTCACCCAGCACCGCCTCCGGTGGCTTGGCCATGTCAGACGGATGAACGATGGAAGGATTCCTAAGGATATACTGTACGGTGAGCTCACCACCGGCTCCAGACCTGTGGGAAGACATGTCCAGAGCTTTAAGGATGTCTGCCAGCGTGACATGAGGGCAGGGGATGTTGACCCAGCAGGATGGGAGCAGATAGCTGAGGACTGAATCCGCTGGAGAAGGACCATCAAAGAGGGAGGAGAAGAGAGAGCAAAAGTGGGAAGACAATAGAATCCACAGACAGCAGAAAGCGGCATCAGCAGTCTCTGCAGAACCAGACGCAACTTTCATCTGTAGTGAAACAGATCCTGCCGTTCAAGAATTGGCCTGTTCAGCCATAGCAGGCGCTGTAACTCTAAAACAGACTAAACCAGGGCGCAAAATTCCATTGTCTCCCGAGACAGAAGGATGCCAACAACTACAGACATAAAAATCTTTAGACTTCTGCTTATCTTACTGTCGATATTTCTGTGCTTAAAAATTAAACTTCTGGGATATCTGAGTTAAGACTTTATGCATTTAAAAATTTCAGACAGTAAAAATGAATGAAAACATTTTTCTCTGGTCTGTTTCTGTTCAAAAGTTGCATATCAACATATAAAATGTACTTAGTAAAACTTTGAGATGAATCAGAAATATCACCATCTAAAAGTTTGATTATTCTGATTATTTTTTAAATTTCTTCACAGCATCATTCTAGCATCTCCACCCTGCTCCACTGGTTTCAATTCATACTTTTTCTTCTTTTCCTTTTCCTCAGCTTCCTCATCTCTGGTCCTTTCAGCTCTGCTTTTTTTTATTTTCTGAAGCACCACTGTCTCTAGGTCAGAGGTATCTATACTGCGGCCCGCGGGCCCGATCCGGCCCTCCCCACATTTGGGGCGGTCCCCATCTGGCCACACAGTCGAGACCCAGATATGTGACTTTTACTCCACCCTTCTGCAGTCTGTGCCTCTATCTGCACCCCCCAAATCCCTGTCAAATAGAACAGAATGCACTGTTCTGTTTCTGCATGGCAGTTCACCTTTCGCAGTCTTGCTGATTCTTTAATAATGCTGCTATTTTTTTTTTTAAACAGTGCACTCTCTTTTGCTTCCTGATTGACTGGAGAACTTGTCAATCTCCTGCATGCGTGTCTCTTGTACAGATAAAAGCAGCTCTCCAGATCTCCATGAATCTTCCATAGCAATCAGATCTTTGTTTTCATTCTATAATCCTAGTCTTGTTTTTGTTTTTTTTCCACAAAGGTTAGAACAAGAGACAAAAATCTGAAAATGTTCATGTCTGTCTGAAAAAAGTATAGAAAGTGTGTAGTGAGGGGTTTAACTTCTCTAATCTTAATTTGTGGATTTCACCAACACAGATTATTTTTAGTTTGTATCTCCTGCAGTAAATCAGGGAACACTGCACTGGAGAAAAGCAGAAATATATTACTCTTTTACGACGTTAGTTCAGGACACAATTCAGCTGCTCGTTCTTTCTTTTATTAAGTAGTGTTGTAAATCCTCTCTTACTTTTTTCTCTCTAACCCGTGCGTGACAGATCAATATTTGTTTGTGCAGAGCCATCATAGAGTCAAAGCGCTGACTGTGCGGGGGGGGGCAGCTCGTTACCATTACACGCACACATGAGGGCGAGAGAGCGCCAACGACAAACAACACAAAAACAAGAAGAACATGAATGCCACTGGAAAAAGAAGAGACATCTGGAACCATGTCACAGCAACCTGTGCAGACAACTGAGAGCAACTGTCTACACAACAGATCAGATCATTACTGACAGAAGAAACTAGATCAGCTTCACAAAGAGGAGATATTTATATTTCTAAAAGCCAACATTAACTACAAACTAGTTTTTTTCTTTTTGCTGTGCACATTTTAATCAGTATTTTCGTTGCAGTATTTTATGTTGTTTCACTTTAAAATTTGAATACTAAATAATTGTTCTTTTGTTTTGGTCATTTATTTTGTACATTTTATCTGGAAAAAAAACACCCACATATTTTACTCTTATAAGTATAAAAACAATTTCTAGGTTAGCCTTTCATTTTATGCATACTTTTATAAAGTTATTGACAGTAAATGAATAGATTTAAAAAAAAACAGCTAAACTACCTGAAGAGCCTCTTGGCAGCTGAAAAAGTCAGACCACAAGAAGAACCAGAATTCTCATCACTGCTGTGAAGTTTAGGACAAACTGAGATGTGTGAGGAGCTCCAAAGTTCTCTAGCTCCTCCTCCACCTCTCTAGCTCCTCCTCCACCTCTCTAGCTCCTCCTCCACCTCTCTAGCTCCACCTCCACCTGTTCTCTGCTCTCACTACAAATCACAATATCATCTGCAAACATCATAGTCCTTGGTGATTCCTGTCTGACCTCATCAGTCAGTCTGTTCATCACCATTGCAAACAGGAAGGGGCTCAGAGCTGATCCCTGATGTAATCCCACCTCCACCTTGAACTCCTCTGTCACCCCGACAGCACACCTCACCACTGTCTTACAGCCCTCATACATGTCCTGCACTGCTCCAACATACTTCTCTGTCACTCCAGACTTCCTCATACAATCCCATAGTTCCTCTCTGGACACTCTGTCATCATCTTTCTCCAGATCTACAAAGACACAGTGGAGCTAAGAAGAATGGTCAGCATTATCTTTCTGAAATTGAAGAATCTGCTTTTCTTTTTCAAACTGAGCTGATATTTTTGGCAGCTGACTGACTTCCTTCAGTTGTTCTTCAATGCTTGAAGTTCACAGCCTGAAGTTCCTCCACATCAGAGTGAAAACCTCCTGCCCTGATTGTAAAACAGCATCAATATCATTTAAGTAAAGGAGTAACTATTGGCTTCAATTTTTCTAACATTACATTAGAAGCCATCTAAAATATCAAATTAATCCAGTCGAGGAAGAGAGAGTCTTATATTTGAAATAACAATGAACACAAACAATGACACTTTCTGCCACATTAATAACTTGAGGCTCTGATTCTGGTTCAGGAAATCGATACTGTCTGGATCGCAGAAGGGACAAATTGGTTCCCAAGTGTTGGTTATATTTGAGATTGACACAGCCCACTGATAAAAGTGACAGTTCAACCATGGCAGTAATTTGTATGAAAGAAGAATGACGAGCAGGGAGCTTCTGGAGCTCACAGATGTGTGCACTGTTTCCTCATCGCTTTACCACAGCAGATCTAATTAAACTCATCCCAGACTTTTCAAGTCTGTTCAGTTACACTTTTCTTCTATTCAGTATCATTTTAACTCATCTCAATTTGGTATTTCCCTCTCTTTCTCTCAGACACACGCACACACACTGGTGGAAGTGAGACTGTTAGTTAACAGGTATCAGAGCAGTGAGGTGTTGAATATTGATGGCTGCTGTATTGATTGAGGACCTGTGGGTTTGTCTTCTTTTATCCAGTGATCCTTTCTGTTCAGCAGTATTTATGGATCTTCCACTCTATGCTTGGCTTCTCATTATGGGAGGTGGGAACAGGACCCTGAAAAGAGCAGAAAAGCATGTGGCCACCACTTCAATGTAATGCACTCTCGTATCACAACAACTTCTCGATGCTGCCAACAGTCAACACTACATCAGTCTTCATCATGCAGAGGCGGTGAAGAGGATCAGGTACTCTTCAACCACAACAACTATTGCAAAGTGAAGAAATAGAATTATTCAAAAGTTACATGGATTTTACTGATTGATTGATCAATTTCGTTCTACACCAAGAAAGACAAACAATAAAAAAAACCTTTATGCTAAATCATACACAATATAAACTTTTTTTTAAAAACCAAAAAATTCAGAGAAACCAGCAAACAGAAACCACCTAAAAAAATCCATATAAAAAAAAAAGTTTCAGAGTTTATTTCCTCCCTTCCCTCCCAGCAGAAGCGAACAGCCCTACTGCAACCGGGGCAAAGAACTTTAGGCAGGGGGCAGATTCGGTCGCTGACAGACCTCTAATCAGAGAAGACTGGACTCTCAAGGTGGGCAGCAACCTCCTGAATGTTCTTGAGTTTGGCCAATATCCTCCACTTCACTACTGCCTTCACAGTGTCCAGTCTGAAGGTGATTCACACTCAACATGATTCACGTGACAAATTCCTGTGCCCGTGTGTCCTGAGCTTGACGCTGAGGCTGCATGTGGGAGGAGCTACCAGCTGATGTTTTTAGGATGATGACTACAAGGAATGGTGTCTATGAAATCAGGTTCATTTATTGTGAAGAGTTCTACAAATACATCGGTAATCATGTCTCCACGTTTGGGTTTATATGATTATCAAAAGAGTTTCCCGGTACAGAGGGCTGTGTCTGTATGACAGCTGCTTCCACTGTGTTTCTGTATCTCTGTGAGCCGGCAGCCTCTGCACCTGCAGCGCCTCTCTCTCTGCTGGCATGTTGAGCGAGTGAGCTCCACCGCGGGAAAGAAAGCCGGCGATCTGTCCAGAGTGTATCAAAGTAGTCGGGTGAGCTCTGCAAACCTGCTGCTTCAGGAAAAAGATCAAAGTTCAGGACCAAAAACGCTCGCTTTGGATTAATATTGTACCCGCTGATGGGGTCACAGAAACATCACACGCCCTAAGCTAAGCTCCTGATTGGCAGATGCGACGCGGCGACCTGTCAAACTTCAGGTATTTAAATTTTGGCTGCGCCGCCCAATTCCCTCCTCATCGCTCAAGTCGAGCTGCTGGCAGACCTCCACGCCACGGGATTTCAGATCGCCTCATGCTGCATCTGTTCCAATGACTTAACATGGATCGCCTCCGCCACGCGAATCGTGTTCGGTGTAAAAATATTTTAATGTAGGGAACAGACATTAACCCGTCTCCTCAGAAAATAGGCACATCCAGTCAGAACTTTTTAGAGTCCATATTTACAGACCAGCTCAGTTTTTTTTCTAGAACAAATCCCAGATATTTAAATGAACTGACGTCCTTCAGATCTGAACCATCAGTCAGAACAGCCTGTGAAGCCCGCGGGCTGCTGACTCCATTCCACAAAGTCCTTCTCCAGGCTCTTCTAATACCCTTCCCCCACCTCTAAAAACCACAATTACGTATCAAAGTTGTAGTAAACGTCAGCGGTATAGAGGAGAGGTGAGAGCACGGTGCCCTGTGGAGCACCCCTGCTGCAGGTCAGTGTGGTACGTATAGCCCCTCATCCTGACAAACTGTGGCCCGTAGCTGGATAGGCCATAATTCAGACCACCAGGTGGGGGTTCACAGCTGGTGACATGAGCTTCTGCTGGAGTAGAAGGGGCTGGAGAAGTTCAAAGTTGCCCTTTTTTCCTGTAAGTACTGAAAAAATACTTTAAATGTGATTTCTAAACCATGACAATATATATTTTGATCATTTCTGTTCATTCCAGTAATTTGATTTAAATATTCTGAAAACATCACATTCATATCTTGAATTGGTTGTTAAGATTTTTAATGTTGAAAAATATTGACCTTTTCTCAGTATTTTCAATGATTATTTTATTTTATCAATGTCATAAAAGGAAAGGATTCAGATCTACCAAAGTATTACCCAAATCTCTTTGACATCACACTCTGGTGATCCAGATTTTTAAATGAAACCATGAAGACAAACAGAAAACCTTCAGTCTGCTCCAACAGGACATTTAATTTAATTTGTTAATATATATTTGCTTGTTACCTTGTGATTTTATTTTTACGTTTGTCTTGTGTGTTCCTCTACATCAATAGTTCACCATCACCGAGTATGAATGAATGATAGAAACCCATTGTAAGCTCTGTGAGAGTCTGGAAAAGTACAGATAAATCGAATCCACTATTATTAATAAGAAATAAAGGTTAATGTTTTTGAGTGACATTTCTCTTCTGTTTATTTACGTTCATGTTTTAATAGGAAAGAAAATCAAAAGGAAATGTGGGTCAAAGTCAGATCTCTACAATATTCATGTATTTTTTTCAAACAGATGAAATTATTTCAAACATCACAAGTATTACTCCTGAAAATGGATTACATTTCTTCTGTTATTTAAAGAAAGAAAACAGTCCCTGACCAGATTGATGCTGTCTCCCACAGAGCACAAGAGTCAGAAATGATTGTTCCATCATGTTTAGTAAAAAGTCTTTTTAAATAAACAACAGAGGAAAAGCGTTGAACAATGCCATGATTACAAAGCATCATTTAGAACAACAGTGAGTATTCTGAAATGTTCAGAACCTGATACATTATTCTAACAAATACATTTCTATCTACTGAAAAACATTCCATAATTTAACAATTTCCCCAAAAAGAATAACTCCAGTGCCTGAAGGTTCTCCATGCAGCTGCTGGACATCTCTATCATCTCGATGAGCACGTCCAGACTCCTGGCGGGAACCATGTCACCTCCTTCACAGGAAATGATAAGGAAATCAGAAGCTGCTCTTCCTGCTAGGTTAAAAATAAAAAAGGTAATATGCTGCTCCACCGCCGTCCCCCTCAGCTGAACCAGGAGACGTGGACCCCTGCTGAGCCCAAGAGGCTGGGATGGTTCTGTTCAGCTTCACTTTCTGATGACTGCCAGACACCAAAAATCCAAACTGTGATTGTAAAGAAAAGAAAATAGATTTTACTCTATATATATTTGTACACAAGCTGTTTTTGCAAAGATGCATTAAAATGTGCAATGAAAAATATTGAATCTTGTTTAAGTTAAAATTCATATGCAAATATATTTTGAGAAAATAACTTAGGAAAATGAGTTTGTCTTGTTAAGTATTCCTCAGAGACTCTCCATCCTTTGTTTATATGTCTATGATAACCACAGACACACCCACCAGCTATATTCCTGGGATGAAGTCATCTCTGCTCAGTTCTCACCTGCTCCGCGGTGATGGAATGGGGTTGACACTTGACACCTGCTGAGGGAGAGAGAGAGGGTGAGAAGAGAAGAAGAAGTTGATCTGCGATGGTCAGGAAGGCTGGAGGGGAGAGATGGGTGGTGGGGGGGGGGGGGGTGTTTAAGGAGAATTCAACCGGTTAAAGAAAGTATTGAGTCTTCCACTCACATCACTACCACTTTTATGCTGCAGGTGGTCGTAGTCTTCATTCTATTCCAGACCTTCTGCATGTTGTTATCCTTCAGCTTCTTAGATCTGGATTCTTTTTTCTCTCTTCCTCTTCAATTATCCCTCCAAACAGAGAGTTCTGAAAAAATGGTGTTACTGCTTCAGTCAGGGCTGAAAGTGGAGTCAGAAGGCCTTCCCTGACCTCTCTGTGACCAAATAAATTGACCTGCCCAGCATCAACAGTTGGAGGTTGCCTGTTTTCTTTGGTTTGTCTTGTTTCTCGCTGCCTCTGCTGGTCCATGCATTGCACACACTCGGACTTAAACATCCACTTCAAATGGAGGGGAACAGAGAAGGGAAGACTTTGGATGGGGCCGCATTCTTATTCTTACCTGACAAGTGTTTCCAGGTTTTACAAACAGACTTTTTCGTCTTTAGTGGAAAAACAAACAAACAAAAGTAAATTCTTGACCGTTCACGTGACCACAGTAAATGAGTTTGATGCAGAGAAGAGTGTCCTGACATCTGTGAAGCCTGCCTGCAGCTGTTTTACTGTTTTGGTACAAGTTTGAACATAGAGAATCAAAATCAGTCACAAAATACACAGAGTTGGACAGATGTCAGAATCATTCTAGTCCAGCTGGGATCTAACCTGGATTACACCGCCATGTTGCATGATGTAATCACACACCAGCCTCCATGTGACCACACTGTCCACATGCATGGTACTAAACTCCAGCTGTTGGTGGAGAATATTCTCTCTGCTGTGGCTTGAAATAGAAGGATGGATGGGTTGGTTGGTTGGTTTGTTGGTTTGTTGGTTGGTTGGTTTGTTGGTTGGTTGGTTGGTTGGTTGGTTGGTTGGGGGATGTAGCAATATTCTATCTAAAATCGAACCGTTCAATACGCAGTCAACATTTCAATGCAACATTTTTCATAATACATATTTTATTTATTCAGTATCAGTCTGAGGTTCCTTAAGTCTGTTTGCTGCAAAAAATCCCCGCCCACTTTCCCCTTAATTCCTGCCAGAAACTACCGTGCCCCTCCTGCAGTAGTCTAAAAACAACCAAGGTACTTGGTTTTTGGTTCTTTTTGCAAAAAAATGTGAAGGTACATAAATAAAGAAGTGACAGCTAAGGAATAGTGTATTTAACCTGTGTTGCTGTAGTTTATTTGGATGAGTAATTCAGCTCTAAATATTTTAAATGGGTTCAGTTTAGATTGTGTTTGACATCCAGCTGTCAAAACTTAAGAGAACTGCCTAAAGTAGTTCATATAAGTTGTAATGTTTACAAGTATACAACAGTTCTATTTAAATGTGATTCTGCAATAAATGTAAAGAACATTGCACTGGAAAAATTCAGATTTTTTGCTAAATAAATGATCATCTGTGGATTAGGATTTCAGGGTTGATTTTCTTTTGTTGTTCAGTACGTATCAAACCGTGACCAAACTGTATCGTTGCATCCCTAAAGATAGATGGTAAGCAGGCGAGCAAGCTGTGTCCTTTATGTGTTGTTTTTACTTTGACATTTTAATCTGATGCACTGATATTGGCCAAAATGGACCCCCTTGAAAATGAGATGTTGCATCTCAAGGGGTATTCCATAAATAAATAAATACAAAATAAAACTATTGAGCTGGTTGTTTTGGCTGAGGTGCACTGTTTGGTCTGCAGGATTGTCCCGCATGGTCATGCAAACCATCCATTCAGGCCTCTGGATGTCTCGCTACTGGTCACTAGGACCGTCACTTTAACACAGATTTATTTTAACACTGTAAATTGCGTGTTGGCTCAGTCAGCTGCGTGTACGACTGATCCACAGGAATCCTGGATTCACCCCGAGCGTGCAGGGTACTCAATTCAGAGTGTATCCCGTAGACAGAACCCTTCACTAGGGTTGGACACCGATTGGGTTTTATGCAGTTCCAGTGCCTAAGTTTCGGTTCCTAATCTGTGCCATTTTTGGTACTTCAGTAATAAAAAATAATGCCTACATCTTCCCAAATCAACACATTTTCACATATTGACGCTTGGTTAAGACCTCTGCCTGAAAAATTGATGTTTTAGGTTGTTTCAGGGTTTTATTCACGTGCTAGTTGTTCCCATTAAATATGATCTCCACAACCGGTGGCTCCTCCCCTCTTTCAAAACCAGCAGTGTGCCCCTCTTTCACCGTAAAATGACCCCGCCCACTATCACAGCAAAGGCAACGAGATTGGCTAGAACTTCAAAGTACTGAAGAGCGTAGAAGTGATGGACATGTCAAAAGTCGTAGCAGTAAAGGCTGATTTACTGTGGCAATAAGCTGAAGGATGAACTCGCAAACATGAATGAATGTCTCCTCACACTGAGAAACAAAGAACAGCGAGAGCGGGAATGCCTGAACGAGCGGCGCTGAAGCTCCGCCCTCATCAGTCCTGAGTGCGTGTGTCTTAACAAGGTCTCTGTGAGCCCAAGAGACGCCTGCTGGTTGGAGAACAAGCGGATCATCTTTGCTTTGTAATCCAGCCTCTCGTGTGACTGTCACTGATCGTGCAGACGTCTCACACACAGACACACTCACACTGTACACAACCGTTTCCACCAGAAAATAGATCAAATTCATAGATGAAAAGAACTTAAAGTTCTCTCGTTTCTGCACCTCCAGTTTCTAATGATTGAAGCCAAAACTATCATGAAGAAAGCACTGTGGGAATAAGAAATGATTGTTGTCGGAGTGTTAAATTGTTTTTCTTTTCACAGACACTCATCGTTGCATTAAAAGAAGTTACTGAAGATCAACGCTCAGTGAGAAATGAAACATGATGTTTAGTTGAGACCTGATTAATGGAAAGCAGCACAGCTCTGAGAGGAGTCAGAGGCAGGCTCTAAAAATAGTCTACCTGTGAAACGTTGAGTACACCACTGTAATCTGTGTTTGTGCTGTGCAGGATTTTAGAGCTGCTCTGTCAGAAAGTGCTGTTTGCAGCCTCGTGGGTTGCAAGCCTCTGATACTGAAGCTTTATATAACGTCACTATTCAGCTTTAAGTGGCACTCGTTCACATTAGTGCGGCGCTCTGCTGAATCACCTGTTTTCACAACCCTGGTATCACAGAGGGAGCAGCAGAAAGGCTTCCCTAAACTCTTTCATTATCTCATTACTTATTATTTAGATTAGCCAATACAAACGGCCAAAACTTTTAGCATCAGTCTGTTAGTGTTTGAACATTCAAATGTTTGCAGTTATCTACAGTTTACTGCAGAAACTTCTGCCGATACGTTTAGTTCAGACCAGCGTGCTGCACAACGTTCAGTGCTGCCCGTATTTGTTGAAATATACGCTTCGAACATGATGTTCTTCTCTTAACATACTAACAGTAGTGTGCTGCTCTTTAATCTTGACAGTCAGGTGTGGTTCATTTCACAGTTATGTGAAGAAGTGCTCCTTCCTGCTGCAGTCGGCCGTCCTAACTGAAGTCCAGACTCTGCACCCTCTGCTCCTGGAAAAAAGAGATGGTGAAAAGGAGACATTTTCTTCAGCGTCTCTCACTTTACGATTGACCAATAGATCCAATAGGATTGCATTTCTTTTTTTTTTTTTTAAACAGCTGTGACAGGCATGTCTGTGTCAGAGGAGCACAATTAGGAAGATGAGTAGTTATTAGAGTGGCGGATCTCTCAGTGATCTTAGCCTGCTCTACAAGGACCAGACAAAGGAGTTAATTAGAGAGCGTGTTAAAAATTCTCACTTAGACCTCAAACCTCATTAACCTGCAGCCTGTGTTAAGGAAGCAGTGAGCAGAAGGGATGGGTGGGTGCCTCGAAACCTCTGCTTGTTAGAACAAGTTGTGCTTGGCTTTAACATCCTGTGGACTCCAGTGTCAACACTCTGACTGCAGGGATTTGTTTGTCTTTGCAAATCAACTGAAAGTTATGGCTTTTTTGCAATAGCCGTAAATTGTGTTCAAGGTTTTGAAATCCTGATCAAGGAACTGGTTTTGGCCAAGTGTGGAGTGTAAAGTGTGCTGCTATACTGCAGACCACCATGGAAACCAGTGAGTTCAGTCAGGGGAGCCTCACCTGCTAATATAGCTTAAAAAATGCAGAAATTACATAAAAATAAGATACTCTTTAAAATCAAATTAAATGTCTTTTCTATAATGAACTGTTTCTGTGAGGGTCTTCAACCTGTCTTTGGTTTAAAAAAAAAAAAAAAAGCAGCGATTTTACGAGTTTCCTATTTAAATGCATCAAACAGCGCTGGGTGAGGCAGCTGTAGCCCCGCCTCCCCGGCACCGCCCACACTGACTTAGAGCTGCACCTGATAAAAGCCTGTATTGTCTCAGTATTTCAATATTCATAAAATACGCTTTATTTTAAATGACCTGATTTGCTCCTCTTTTGTCATGTCTGATGACATTGATGCCAGTTTGTCACTGATTTAATCTTTTCATCCACTAAAATGCATTTTAAGATCACACCAGGTGAGACAGACAGGCTGGCCTCACCGCAGTACACATGAATCTATGTCACTGCGGATGAAGAATAATAGATTAGAGATAACAAAACAAGTGCAGCTGTCCAGTTATTCTTTAATGTTGTTTAGCATCAATTTCTAAATGGAGGATTTAGTTTTTAAACCCTTAAACTAAATAATCTGTTTAGATTCATCACTGGTAGAGATCTCTAGACAGAGAGAGTTTTAACTCTAAAGAAAGAAAAGAAAGACTTCTACAAACAGAACATTCATGTGTTTCTTCATAAGGAGCAGAGCACAGACTTCATTCACAAGGAAAAGTAAGTTAATAACTATTTTGGTGATTTTTTTATGCTACAGTTTGTAAACAGAAGAAAAATGTTAAAATGAATTCTAAACAACACTTTATCTGTTGTCAATCAAATGTTGAATAATCTGCTCTGTAGGGTTCATATGTCTGTAAATCTGACTGATGACATCTGTGAACCTCACTGCACGTCACTGATGGAAACACAGAGGGAGAGATAGAATGATAGAGATTTCTACTTCTTAAGTACGTCTTTATTTCAACTCTTCAATGTGATACAGAACTATATTAAATAAACATGATGTTAGATGGTTTTCATAAATGTGTCAAAACTTTAAATTGACTTTCATTTATAGCAACAGCTTGTTAAAAGTTAAAACTTGAATTTGTAAACATTACAGACCTAAAGTGACCGTAAGTATTAGCAGGTGTGTGTTTACCTGTGCAATGAACCAGTATCAGTATTACATGAGTCATAGAGTCCTTATTATTAATGATATTTTTTGCTTTAAGTGGCACATAAAAATATTCCTCTTTGGACACATGGGCAGCCTGCGTAGTTCTTTCTTAGGCGTAGACATTTTGGGAAATAGATCTGTGGTCTCCTAGCTTCAGGCTCGATTTCTTCTTCTGCCATTCTATAGCAAACAGTTTAGCACAGTTCTGTCATCTCGTGGCATCAGTAACACATTACTATAAGGAGTCACATTCATATTAACTACTGCATTTGTTCTGAATAAATGATCATTAAAATATAGAAGAAAAAATGCTCATCCTGAACTTCCTTCTTGACTTCTGTCTTCTCTTTTCTCATCCATCAGAACTTCTTACATGATCTTTCTATGTATTCCTATAGTTTTTGCTGATGGACCTTGTTTTAACTCCATGAAGCAGACGTGTCTGCTCTGTGTCACACCGTTTGATTATTTTTACTTTATCTATTTAAAACCTCTCCTCTGTCCTACATTTGGCTTGACAGCTCTCCTGGGAGGCCATCATCACTAATATACTGGCTGCTCTCCTTTTGTCTTTCTGCCTACAATTATGATCAGGAGGCGACACCAAACAAATCCCTCACCGGTTTTACTGGGAACTTTCCAAACTGGTTGGATGGCTCAGCTCCGTGTTTCATGTTGGAGCATAATAAATGCTTTAGTTTTGGTGCGGTAGCTCGCCCTCTCTGGGTGGTGCAGTGCCCCTTCCCCTGGCAGAGAAGTTTAAATATCTTGTTCACGAATGAGGGAAGTTTGGAGCCTGAGATTGACAGTTGATGGAAGTGGCGTCCGCTGTGATGCAGTCATTGTTCTGGTCATTTGTGGTGAAGAGAGCTGAGTCAGAAAGCAAAGCTCTCAATTTATTGGTCAATTTTTGCTCCAGTACTCACTTATGGTCTACCTAAGGTATCTCCGCTGAAGAAAACATCCCAGATCTGTGCTGTCCAGACATATAATAAACTTCCCATCCTCCTACACGGAGGACTAAAAGTTTACAAAACCCCGGAGGGTTCCAGATGGACTCTGGGTCTGTAGTGAACATTCGGCAGTGGAATCGTCAATCAATAAATTTCTGCATCATCGCTGGAAGGGTAAGTGTTATGATCCAGGCAGCATAACATTAGCATGGCTAGCAGCCATTAGCATATAGCAGCAGAATCGGGTCGTTGATTATTTGTGACAAATCAATGTTTACATTTTCTGCAATGACAAAAATGTTGAGAAGTCTGAATTGCTTTTTAACCGATTCACAGAGAATCGCTACATCCTCACTCAGTTATATATTTCAAATGCTGGCTACGTGTCTTTTTATTAGCATCGTGCTAGCTTTATGAGCGATGTTTAGCTAATAATTTAGCATGGTGCTAGCTTTTATTTATCTAAGTTTACTGAGGTTTTGTAGATGATTTTAATGTGTCTCAGTGTGTGTTGTTGGCGTGTTGTGTGATATGTTTGTGTTTATTTTCATCTCTACAGTCTGTTTAGATACAAAAACATGATCACATCTATCAATCGTGATGTTTTGTGAAAATTTTCAATACTAATCGGGTTTTTCGTGTGTCTCGGCATGACTTCCTGCCAAAATTGGCGTGGATCACGCGGGGCTCGAGCAAAAAAACAGACCCGAGGCCAAAATGATCGCTGCACAGCACGAGACGGCCGTGGCGCTCCGCAGCGCTCCGCGGCGCTCCGCGGCGCTCCGCGGCTGTGGTGGACTACACTATAGGTGTGCCAATCGGAGCGGCCTCTGTTCTTAGCCGTCTGCAGTGACCCTCCCTATTTGCCCCAGCACCTGCTCTGTTAATCTCTCATGTTGTTTTATGCCCCAGCTGTTGGAAAACCGCTCTTTCTTTTTTTGGTGCTGTTTGTGTGTTTGAATGTGCATACATCTGTTTTCAGTGAAGGCATAATTAACTGGGCTCTTCTTGTCGGAACGTTTTGTTTTAGACATTGTCTGGAATATTTTGCTTTCAAAAATGATGCTTGAGAGGAGGTCGGTGCTCTGCTTCCTTTTTTGCTTGTTAAAAAACCCACAAGCTCAGTCAAGAGTTCCCTATTCAATTGTTTTCTCTGCAGCATTTGAAGTCAGTGGACAGTTTCAGTGTGTAGACGCTGTAGCTGCTCATACATCTGCCTTAACAACAGAAAATGCCAGTAAGTTATGACTTCAAACACCTTTAACTTTAAACAATCTCCTTTTTGATCACATATCAGTATGAAAAACAAAACAAACAAAAAAACACTATTTTTTAAAGTCAATGGCAACTGCTGTCTTGATTAATAATGCCAGACTAGGATTGAACAACCTCATGATTAATCCAGATCAAAAATCACACTTTTGTTTCTCTCTCATTATGATGATAATTATATATTTTAAACACCAAGTTTTTTAATCAAATACTTGTCCTGTAAAAATGTTCTCAATAAATGTAAATGATACAATTCTTTTTTTATACAGTGTTTCTACTTTTGTCCCAATATCTTGGATCAAAAATATCGTGGACAGTGTCACTCCAGCTACTTTCACATTGGAAGACATTACCGGTTATTTCCCCCCTTGATACCTTAATTTATTTTCTATTACAAAAAAATCACTTCTGTGATTTAGATGTTAAATTAGGTCATTTTGGTTTGATGCATATTTTCATCAACAGGCATTAAAGCGTTAAAAGTGTCACCCAAAGCTTAGGGTCGACACCAAGCACAGGAGATACACTCAGTTTGAGCAACTAGCTTAAAGGACTTTTCTCTACCACAACACTCAAAACACCCAAGATGCACCTCTGTTTGAACTCCCTGTGACATTAGGCCCTCAGTGCTGCTTAGAACACGGATCCCTCAATAAACAAATGCTTCTCATTCATGTCAATCCCAGAAAAAGACACTCCTATATCCTCAGAGATGGAGTCTTATGCCCGAGTGGGATCAGCCTCTGAAGACCGTGAGGTCCAGGAAAGTTCCTCTCATGACTGGCATGCAATAAATCAAATAGTGGTGCCTTTAGTTTATTGTCAGGAATAGATGTGTTTGAACATTCCAGGTCTGGACATTTGTTCATCAATAGAAGGGTTCTATTTGTGACTAGATTTTTCATTGGTGTGCCTGAAAAAAAAAGAAAAAAAATCTTAGTCTCCCCATTGCACCCAGCTGTTCTGTGATGAGAAGAACACAGATGATCTCCGTGACTCCAAAAGTCTCCTTCCTGTCTGTGTGTGCAGGTCTAACAACCAAAATTATTATCATTTCATCAGAATGAACATCTGAAGGGGTTTCCACACCGGCCACTTTCAGAGTTGTTCAGTTTGGGTCTGTGGTGCCGGCGGCAGGTGGAGCCAATGAACACAGTCTGTTCAAACCCTTCAACATCAGAGCTTTAGCTACAGTGTTGAGGCTACGTTCTGTCGTCTGCTGTTAACGTGATGAGTGGAATTCCAGCAGATTCTGAAGAGGAGGAAACGAGCTGCTGATGATCAGCTCAATGCACTTATCAAGTGTTTGTGTAATCCACGTTCATCATCGGATGCTGCAGCGGAGAGAAGCAGCTTTGTGCCGCAGAGCTCTCATCATGAACGTCTACATCAGTAATAATGTGTATATCGGAGAAAAGCAGGAAAGAAAAGCAGCTTTTTAGAATCAGCTGATTCACAGTGATTTCATGAACGATAGAAGATTTATGGCAAGTCAAAAATCCACATATTCACTTAGACATTATTGGGGTTTTAGGGTCAACTACGGTGGCCCTGAAGGTCATCAACGCAAAACATTAGAAAGATCTCAATGACAGTTAAAAATGAAAATCAAATAATGAAAAACATCCAGTTTTAGAAATCAAAACAAACCAAAACGATTCTAAAAAAATGAAAAAAGAAATGTTTCAAAAAGCAAAAGTAAATTTCAAAAATTAAAATGAATGTCTCCTTTTGGATCTCAAAACATTCAAGTTTTGTTTTTTATGAACTTTCAGCTCTTTGAAGCATTTTAAAGCATTTTAAAGTGTTTTAAAGTTGTCTTTTCATTATGATTCTAAATCTAAAAACTGTTCATTTTCTAGGACATAGTTTCTGTGGAGTGACAGGAGTCAATTAGAATGCTCCTCTGAGTTGTGGGCGGGACTTTCGGTGTGAAGTAACCTCCACACTGATATCCACTGAAATCTTTCTTTTCTCGCTCTCCTGCTATCTCACAGCCCCTCACACCACCAAGCTAACGTACAGATCAATAAAGATGATCAATATCATTTCTATCCAGACGTCCAGTTTAGATCCAGATTCCAGCTCAGACCAGGAAAACAAAGACGTTCATGGATCTATTTATTTTCAAGTGGATGCATCAGAATGGAGCAGAGCAGGAGACTTAGGTTACGCCCATTTCATTAATGTAAGCTTTTTCAAACTGCACTTTTTTATTCATTTTCATATACCATATACATTTAGTAGAGTATGTTATTGTTTACCAGTTTGTACATTAATAATTTTAAAGTCTAAATGCAGATATTGACAGCAAATACAAAGTAAAATGATCATGTAAAAGTGCTGAGTTCAATGAAATGAGGTGGAGAAGGTCGGTGCACCGAACGTTTAAGTTAGGCTCACCGACATAACCAGTACAAGAATGTAGAGCCCTAAATAACATGTACAACAAAGTCCTTCAACGTATGTTTTGATCAGGGTTAAAAGCTTATTTGACTGTTGCTGCACCTGTAAAGTGTGTCACTTGCATGACAGCACACCAAGTGATTGCCCCACTTCACTGTATAGGGGAGCCATTTGAACATGGAGTTATGGATTGTGTTGGTCCCTTGTCTAAGTCTAGGACGGTTAAGGAATTCATGGTATTTCCTGAGGCACTCCTGCTCAGAAGAACAACCATGAAATGATCTACTACTTGTGGCTTGGCAAGAAGAGTCTAGACCAGAGCTCTGCAACCTTTCACATTAAAAGAGCCATTTTAGCTCGTTTTCTACTGATCATAACCGTGAAGGAGCCACATAGTCTTCCTTTAGCCTTTAAGAAATACATTTGCACTCATGACTGTCTCTTTTTTGTAAATAATGAATGTGAACTATGTCTATTTTTGGACACAAGCAAAAGTAAAAATATAAAAAGAACTTAGCAGCTCTCAAAATGTGATTGACAGAAGCTCGTAGAACTTATTTTCTAAAGTTATTTAAGATAGATAGCAATTAGCATTGTGCAGCACAAAATACAATTTGCTCTTAACTCATAAAAGTTCAAACATTTTACAAAAATTACACTTTGCATCTAAAATCTGTTCATTCTGGAGGTAGAGTTGAGCAAACAAGACGTGTTGAGGTCAACATGGATGTAAAAACCTAGAGTTTATCATCTATGTGAACCTCAGACATTAATTTATAAGTTTAGCTAATACAAATTTAATAAATGCTAACTAAATTAAAAAAATGCTATTTTCTTTTTCTTCTGTTTTTGTCTTTTTTTCCCTCTTTGTCCTCAGCAGTCTTCCACTACTAGGTTTTGTTATTTTTGTTTGGGGTTGGACCTTGGTAGTCTTAAGTTTTACAGGCTTTGTTTATTTGTTTTCTTGAGGTAGTTTTTGGTTAAGCAGACATTATCAGAGATCTACTGATCATGTCTGGATCAGCAGTCTCCATGAATTGTTTTATGTTTGGAGCCACCATGGAGAGATAACAGAGACACATGAGGATTTTGTGCTGTGTTAAGAACATTGGTGTTCTTGACATCATTCACATGATCTAAAACACACTAAAATAACTACTAGAAAGAGAAGAAACTCCTCTTCATTTCAACAAACTTGAATACTTTCATGGAAACTTTTTCAGAAATTATCTGTTGTCTTACTGTAAATTTACGTCATTAAAATGCTGCAAACTCTCTAATTTCTCCTCTAAAGGTTTGAAACCGATGTGTTGAAAAAGTGGGCTAAAATACATTCTTAAATGAACTGTGTGACTATTTTTAAGATTCAAGATGGATTTCAGAAAGCTTGTGTCTTTTGTTCTGTAATGCTTCTCAGAAGGTTTTTCAGCTTGACTAATTCTGAGTAAACATTGAGAATAAATGTGATCAATTTTCAAACAGATTTGTGTTTTGATGGCTTTTGGTTCTGTGACCCCCCGACAATCACAAGCAGCCAGCAGCATCGTCATTATAGGCTTTTAGAGATAAACAGCAGCCTGCAGGAAAATATTTGTACCAAACCAAAGACACACACAAGACATATGCACAAACGCACACACACCTGGCGAGCATATTCCCTTGCAGGGTGGCAGCTGCCTCCGTGTCCCGCATAACTGCAGCCAAAGATACAAGTTCACTCAGATGGGAAACAATTTCCTCTAAATGCACAGTAATGTTTGAAATAAATAAGCTCCATTATGCGTAAAAGGGGAAATGATTACCCGCTTTTAACAGCCTTTATGAATATGTATGAAGTGTTTCTGTAACTGTTTATTTCCCTCTCCACTCAGGAGCTCAAATAAAAAAAACACATTTCCTCTCACTGTTTTCCACGCTGACTCGGACACGAACACTTTTCACTTTCAAGCTTCAGATAAAACATATTTGATTCAATTGTTGTTTGAATTTCAGATTCTTGGGGTTTGATTTCAGAGGGCTTGATGCCTTTTGTGTGCATTAATATGTAAGCTGAACTGTTGGTCTGTGTTTGATGTGTGAACGGCGCCTGCAGGCGTCAGGCGGCGTGCCACTGCCTTTCCCTTCCTGCAGCTTTGATTGTCGGGGTTTGTTAAGGCTGAGGTTCTGGGGTTCCCGCGGCTTTAAGGACACCGTGATCCAGTGAAAGACGGTATAAACAGTTGAGATCACTTGTCTCATCCTTTTTGGGGACTCTCACTCCCCCAAAGGCGGCATCACAGTCTCTCCTAATGAAACCATTATCTCAACAGTTTTGCCTCTGGCTCTTTCAATTCTACACGTTCTTTTTTTCCTGGCGCCGGTCCTCTCTGGTCCTCTGGACCTGTCCACTTCCCCCTCTTGGAGCTGTGTGTTTTTGAGATCTGAGGAGAAGATGAAGGATGGAGTCTGACAGGGAGGGGGACGTAGGGCTCGTGGGATGGGCAATAAATGGGGGGAGGTGTAAGGTTGGGGGAGCAGCGCTGAAAGAAGGTGACTTGATTGGATGTATGTGTGGTAAGAGGTGATTCCTGAAATTCGGTTTGCCTGTCATAACAGATGTCTGCCCCTGCCTGTAGGGGTGGGGTGGGGGGTGTCACCCGGCTGCAACGAATCCTGTGGCTGGTATCCGCAGTCACGTCTGCCTTTCATTTCCACACACCGCAGCCACCCATGAACACCCCAGGGAGGGGCAGCAATGAGCAAAGGCAGAGCGAGAGAGAGCGGCTTTGATCACTGTGATAACCAGGAAGGGTTTCAAGGCTTCAGGACGGCAACAAATCACCTGTAGATGGTTTTTTATAAGCAGACGCAGAGGAGCTGTTCCTTCAGTCTGAGCCTCTGTAAGCTGCACACAAAATGTTCTCCTGGGAAGACACAATGAAATAAGAATTTAATTGTGTTCATTACATGAACCTCCTTTCTGTTCCTGTGGACTGCAGGACGTGTCGGGCAAGTATTGTGTTACTAAAAGTTGGCATCCTCATCCAAAGCCTTGTTCCAGACAATTTATTACATCCTCAAAGGAATGTGCCATCTGATTTCATCATACTTTAAAACTATTGCTTACAGAGGAAACAGAGCCGCCCAACGGCATTGTGCATCCTCCAGCACAGGAGCAGCAGAAGCAAGAGGACCCTAGAGGCCACTGGCCCCATTCCCTTAAATGTTACATCCCTGAGCTCTATAGCTCTGTGAGAAATGGTTCCGTTACACAACTCCTGGAAAAAAAAAAAAAAGCAAATTGAGGAGTAGGAGTTCTGTGTCTGCTGGGGCGATGGAAAATCGCTGGCCTGCAACTGCAGCAAACTTCTGCTGAATGCAGAGATTTATCGTCAGAGCATGAAGACAGATGAAGCTGAGCAGCCAATTACAGACAAGAAAAAGAGAGGTCACAAAACACTAAGAGTTTAGTTAGATGTAGAGAAAGGCTGTTAGCCGAGGTAGTCCTCTAACACAATCCAGACTCTCTGTAAACATGTTACATTTTGATATAAAAAAAATTAATTAAAAATCTTTGCTTGTTTTTTATTAATGTGAAGGATAACATTATTTATCTGAGGTTGAGGCTCAGCTACAAAATTAATCGGACCAGATTTTGACCAGATGGTACCATTCTACTGGAGCAACCGTTCTCAGTGGCTCCTTAAAGTTAAACTCCCATCAGTTGTCACATACTTAGGTGTGTGAGGTCTGTCCTCCATGTTTGACCCCTCCCATGAGGGAGTGGTGAGCTGCAGACACAGCCGCTCAGGAACCCAATCCCATAATGCTGAGTGTCGAGCAGGGAGGCACTGGGTCCATTTTTGGAGTCTTTGGTCTGAATCGGCGGGGATTTGAACTCACAACCTTCTTCAAGACTGTTGTTAAAGACGTCATCGTCTTCGTCAACAACATATTTCACCCAACAAAAACTAAAGGAAAACTAAAAATCCGGCTCAGACACAAAAACTTAGTTTAGTTTTTGATAGACATTTTTGTCAACGAATAAAAACGAAACAAAAATTCTCTTCAAAGACAACATCCAATCATAACAACTGCTGGTGGAGAAGGGCGGGAGCAAATACAAAGTTATTCAATCAGAACACCGAGTTCTGCAGTCCGCCCGGGAACACGCTAGTTCAATGAATTACCATTATAAACCGATGTTGCTGTGTATTTCAGAGCGCTAGCAGCTCCGCGCTAAGAAGCGAAAGAAGAGAGAAGTGTGGTCTTATTATTAAAAATGACTGGCCCACATTGTGGTAGCTTTGTCTGTTGCTGCGTTGTGTTGCTGTCTGGAGAACTCTTAATTTATTTAGATTTGATTCTGTTGTGTTCGACCAGATAGTAGGTTCCCGCATGCGGGGTGAGCGGTGCAACCGAGAGACTTCCGCATCCAAAAATGTAACGACGGACAGACTCGGTTCTTTAGATCCAGTCACAAGTTTAATCTCCAACTCCATCATGTCTTACATGACAACAGCGCCCTCTATTGGCTGGCGGTGGTATTACAGTTTACCACACACATGCTGGTCAAGCACATGGTACATGCTCACACGCCAAATAGCAAATGACATGGTACAGCTTACTCCCTAGTGAGAGTATTTTTAATGCAGTTTTTGCACTTGACTATCTCTTCAATACGAGTTTTTTTTATGTTCAGATATTTATTACAAATGGGATGGAATTATAATTTATTTTCTTTGAATGCGTTTGAAGTTGTTGAAGCTGAATTTGCAGAAATTAATTGTTTGGAAATTAAAGTGAAGTAAAATGTTTTTGTTTTGTTTTTTTTTTTTTACAAATTAGTAAAATCTCTGTATTATTCATATGTTGATACTTAGTAAAGTTAATAAAAATGCTTCACCTTTAATCTAAATTTTTGTCGACTAAATATCTTCTGTCATTACTCGACTAAAATTTGACTAAAACTAATAGAATCAACATATCTAAATTGCGACTAAGACTAAACCTTAATTCAGTCAAAAGACAATGACTAAAATTAAAATAAAATTTTCGGTCAAAATTAACACTGATGGATAGAAATGTGGAAGGTACATTTTCTGCTGTGGTTGTTGTGTTTCATGTCCAGAAGCCACACCCCCATTTAAATATGACTTTATAAATATTAATGAAAAAAAATAAAATTAATAAACAAATGTGCTTTACAAAATTTTAAAGACATTTAGTTTAACTACAGAAGAGAAGGTGAGTCTGGAGAAATGTACGTCTTTTTTTTTTCTGGAGAGAAAAGGTTAATGTAAAAAGTCTCCTGTTGGTTACTTTAGGGATCTACCTGACACCCCTGGGGTTATCATTTAGAGCAGGTGAAGAGATGGGTTAGAATAGCCTCTTGGTAATGAAGTAGCATTGGTGATTCTGTGTTGTCTTTTTCACATGTTCTCGTCCTGTCAAGCTCACCCTCAGTACCCTCTGTGTGTCAGCTGTAGCAGCTGGAGTTACAAAAAAACAACCTTTCAGCATCAAAGTTTATTGTTTTACATGCAGCTCTCTAACAGAACATGCATTTGAACCTAACAGTATTTGAACCTAACAGTATTTGAACCTAACAGTATCCTATTACAGAAATACTGGAAAGTTTTGGCTTTTTTTGTCAATTAACTGAGTTAAACTGTAATCAATAATCGTATATAACAAAACTGCTGCTTTTCTTGGGCTGGAATAGCAAGTCTGCCTGCTGCCTAGTTCCGTGTGGTGGATCAAATGGAACGAGTTTGTTGGAGAGTTCCACTACATCTATCATCCATCCATCAGTGTTCCTTCTGTCACCCGGGATCCCAGCCTGCTGAGTTCTGGAGGACAAAGCAATTTCAGTCCGCCGATGTAGAGAGTCAGGCAGGCTGTGACCTTGAGCTTTTCCACCAAAGGAGGCATTGACACAGAACAGGTAAACGCACATGATGACACACAGAGCTGTTTATTAAGCAGGGACAGAACAGGAGGAGTTGCTGCTGACATGGCAGACACAGGGGAGGTGTCAGGGTGTAATAGACTATTCAATAACTGTTGGGATCTTCAATTCACATTCAATGATGTGTCAACTTCCTTATGACTGGTGGAAGTCTGCCCCAGATTAAGGTCTGGAGAGATGTGGGTTTTTGATATGAAGAGCAGTTAAGAAAGTGATCTCAGGTGGGCGTGTCTGCTCCGTTTGCTTTCAGGATCACATGATTCCCTTTCACACAGAGACAGACATTAATAACCAAATGAGTCCAGGGGGCTCAGGAGAAACACAACAAGACAAAATGTCTGAGCAGATTTTCCAGACAGTGTATCTGTGTTAGTGGCAAACATTGTTAAAGTGTTTACAGCAGTGTCATGTCTGTCATGTCAAAGCCTTCTGCAGAGCTGCTGCTCCAGGACACAAGTCCCTGCTTTTTCATTCAAAACACAGCAGTCTTTCTCAAGTGTTCTTGTGCACTTTTGTCCTGTAGAAAGAGTAAATCTGACAAAATGTGAGTGCTCATTAACTAGGTTCATTTAAATACAGTTTTATATAAATCAGGAATTAACCCAGAAGTCTCCTGACAGCACTGCACACATGAGGAAACTGGTAGAACTCAGTTGGATGATTTCAGCTTCCATTTTCCAGTAATTGCTCCAACAGTGGATCTTTTTTCACCAAGCTGCTTGGTAATCGCCCCGTAGCCCTTTCTAGCCTCGTGGAGGTCTACAATTTACTTTCTGGTGTCTTTGGACAGCTCTTTGGTCTTGTAATCCTACTGATTGTATAGGCTGGACAGGTGTCTTTATGCAGCCAACCACCTAAAACAGGTGCTCCTCATTTAGGATAAAGAACTAACAAGTCTGTAAGGGTCAGAATTCTCGCTGACAGACAAGAGTTTCAACATTCTACAAAAACATTATTAATACAATTATACAATGCAATTAACATACTTTAGATTTAATCTTTTACAGAAGATATGCACCAAAGATGAACATTTCTGTCCTTCCATGACTTCTGAGTAAGAGAATCTAAGTGGAAGAAATTGTAACATGCATTTTCATTTGAATTATTACATCAAAATCCCACGAGAATTATAAAACCCACTTGATTCTGTTTGTTGTTTTCTGTTTTATGTCATATTTTATGTTTAAAATTTTCATATTGAATTGTAATTTTTAACATTGAATTGTCAGTTGCAAAAGGTGTTTTCAAATTGGATAATACGAACGCAGATTACTTTGTATTATAAATTATATTAAAAAACCCTTGTATACATTTGTTCATCTTCCATGTTTATGATTGTAATGCGTCACTTTATTGAACACAAAAGCCAGAGGTGTATGCTAGGAAAATGTGCTCCAATGGGAACTTGAACCCTACTACATGCCTATCACTACCAGCATACATGTAGCGAGCAGGGAATTATTGCTCTAGAAGGTTCTTAACCATGGGGCCACGGCCCTCTCGGTCCGCTAGCGCCCATGAGTGGGCCGCAAAAAAAATCTGTTCTGAACCTGAGGGCCGCGAGGGCCGCGGGACCTGAATGCAGCCTCCTACCACTTGGTGCCAGTGAGTGTCTGTTTCTGTCCGGTCCAACAAACAAAGTAAAATGATACAACATAATCAAAAAAATAAATAAAAAAAAGGCTGATGGTATTCTCACATATTTACGTGCAGGAAATACCGTATATCTTCCAGTTGTGTCCTGTTTTCAATAAATTCCAGCTCAAACTGTTGTTTGTTACTTTAGACGCGGGGCTCCTTTAAGACACACTCCCCCCTCGGGCACTTTCGTGCAGACGCCGCGTGCATAACGCAGGGTACACACTGGACGCGGAAGCACCACAACTCTGCGCACACTCCGCTCCGCAGAGTCCACTCTCTCCTGCAGTTCACACCAGACGGTCGACAGGCGCTTCTGCTAGAGCTTTTGTTTGTTTTTGCCATCATGGGTGATAAGTTATTAACCAAAGATATTACCCCGTGTTTCTGCTAAGACGAACTGCTCTCTGTTGCTGTTTTACACCCAAAACCCCGCCCAGCCCACCTGCTCTGGTGTTGGCCCACTACATTAATCTTTGTGCGTGTGTGTGGGAAAATTAATAATCTAAAAATATTACCCCATGTTTCTGCTAAGAGGAACTGCTCTCTGCCTCCTCTCTTGTTGTTTTTTGCACCCATAACCCAGCCCCATGCCCCCCCGGAGTCGGCCCACCACGTTGATCTGTGTGTGCGTATCTGACTGTTTGGTGTGTGTGCGCATGTTTGTGCGTGCGTGTTGTGATTGTATGTTTGCTTTTATCGCTACAGTCTTTTTAGATATGGATGATCACATTTGATAATCGCTGTGTTTTATTTTGAAAAATTGGTTGTATTTTGTAAATAAACCAGATTTTCTGATGCATCTTGTTACAACTTCCTGCCAGAATTGACGCGCCTGGTGTGAACGACACCATAGGTTAACATTCTGTGTCCAGTATGAACCAGGCGTTAGTGTTGTGGGTCAGTGCAAGATATATTTTTTAGTGTTACAAAGATAATATATGATCATTTATATGGATATAATCTGGAAGGCTTAAGAAAACCCTGGTACAGGCCATTTACCTTTTACTTTTTTTGTTTAAGCTACCCTGAAAAAAAAAATAAAAAACAAACCAAAAGAAGGTCCCCACCAGAAAGAAGATGAAGACATCTCTGCTCCAACAGTTAAAGCGTGTGTTCTGCTGACAGCATCTGTATCGACAGGAACCACCTCCGGATTAACTGAAGTAGTTTGATGGCCTCCTCACATTCTCTGTTTCATAATCAGTGCTAATTGCAAATTGGTGGCAGTAGGTGTGCTGGCACCATGAAGCGTCAGGTCTTCTTTATGCCTGTGGGTGGAGCCTGGAGAAACAAGTGTTAGCTTGCACAATTAAACCACGTTTGGTTGGAGACAGAGATTTCAAAAGACAGGAAAAAAGGAAAAGCGTATTCCCTTACCTGTGAGAAATGTAAATGAGATGCCTTCTAAATACCGGTGGCTAATGGTGTCCCTGCTGCAGTGGCAGCATTCAATTCTGATGCTAATGTGATGCTAATGTTGCCTGCTGTTACTTGTCAGATTTCCTTTGTGTCTTTGTTTGCAAAAGTTACTTCAACATAATGCTAACAGCTAAAACTGAGAGGGTATTTTTATGAGGAATTGTGCGGCTGATGCGCAGAGTAACAAACTGGTTTCTGCATGTTCATATATGCAGTATATGCACTTTGGTTTTCACAAACGCTCAGTTTAAACACACCTCCACTGTGGCCCAAAGGGGAAGTTCTGGATGAGCCGTGCAGATCTGTCCATGTTATCCTCACTCTGAGCCCAACCCCCACACTGCTGAATTCTCTTCATTTTTTTTACATTGAAATTCACCGCACACTCAACAAGCACCAGTTTTATCTGAGCAAAAGAAATTTTCAGCACATTTGTTTTTTCTCCCCTCTTTGTCTTTCTCATTATCTTTGAAGCACTTCCTGTGCTTCAAAGATTTTCAGCCATCAGCAATTTTATGGAGAGGCCAGAAAATGAAAAGTTCCACAGCGTATCTCTGTATGGAATCGCTTCAGTTATTGTTTCTTGTCTTACTTTTAAAGTATTTTAAATGAGAAATACAAATAATGTAAATGCAATGACAAATATGCATGGAAAATGTTGATGAGGATGCTGCATGAATCGGTCAGAACTTAAGAATAAAAACAGCCTGAACGGCAACTCAATCAAACTTCTTTAATAATGCAGATCCGTCGTGGTTATGAGCCTTCTTTCCTTCAGCAAAATTCACATGTGTTAAAGTCAAGGCCCGGGGGCCGGATCTGGCCCTCCGGGTAATTCTATCCGGCCCACTAGATCATTTTATTTTATTATTATTAATGACACGATGTTATCTTGCGCTCATTTCTTAACTCGTATAATTTAGACAAAATCTATTTTTATGGAGAGTAACATATTAAAAAGTTATTTTAAGTTTAAGTTGATTTATTCTGGAATAATATTCCTGCATTTTTATTATTCATAATTATTGTAAAAAGTTACGGTTTTAAAGTTTGAAAATCTGGGATTCTGCTAAATTTTTGGACTATTTTGGAATTTACTACGATTTTTAGGCTATTTTAGCTACATGCTAGCTTTTTTGGCTGATTTAGGTTTTGTTCAAGTTTTTTAGGCTATTTGAAGTTTAGCTATTTTTTTCATCGACATGCTTGCTGTTTTGGCTAACCTAGTTTTTATTTTAATTTAGAATTTGGCATTTTGCTAATTTTGCTAATTTTGTAGCTGGCTATCAGCTTCCGCGTTTTCAGGTATCAGTGATTTCAGATTTCAACTGTCAACATTTTTAGCTTTCAGCATTAGCATCTTCAGCAGCCAAATTGAGCTTCCAGCATTCACACTAGCACAGGTAATGCTATATTTCTAGTTATTTTTTATGTTAAAAAGTTAAGTTTTTAAAGCTTTAAAAATGTAGTTTTAGAGTGTTCAATAAATGTTTTTCCTGCTCAGTTCGCGACCTAAGGTGTGTTTTGGATTTAGGCCACTTGTTCACCTATGTTTGACTCCCTTGGTCTAAGTAATAAGTAAGTATTCTGTACTACTTCATAAACACAGCTTTCCTGACAGTCGTGGTTCTTTAAATCTCAGTTGTGTGTCTCTGGCTTGAAATATGAGTTTATAATTTCAAAAAATAAGCCTTACTTTTTTAGACATTTTTGTTAGTTAGATGTATGAAGTAAAGTAATGGTTGAGGTGCTCTTAAACCAGTTTTAAGTCTTTGTGCTGGTGATATATTAAGTCTGGATTTCTTTTTTAATTTATAAATTCTCCAAAATGATCTTATTTTAAATACAGATCATATACCCGATTAATCACCTCAAATAAACGCATTTATATTAATTTCCGCAGCTTAAATGCATCTGTGGAGCAGCAGTCCTTTGTTTTTCCTCGCTGAGTGAGGCTTCCACTGCATCCACTACAGGCACGCTTGTTTAGCATAATTTTAGTCAGTACAACCTGTCTTATGTAACAATACCTTCATTTTGTCATGTTGCATTCACACTAAACATAAAATCACGCAAAACAGAAAATTCCTACTGGAAAAACTTGATTCATTTTGCTGTGAAAATGTTAAACAAGGAGTAGTTTCATTAAAAAAAGGAATACATTTAGTCAACACATTTTTGAATGAAAATATCAAAAAAGATTCTAGGTGAAATTCCCAGATTCTTTATTGGGCCACATATTTGGGCCACCTCTGTGTTGATAAAAGAACATGAACAAGGTCAATGATGTGACCTTTCTTGTGGTTTTTTAACAGCCATTGATCCGTCTGCCTGTGTGGATTCAGCTTCTGTCAGCCCGAAAAATAAGAACTTCTCTCCTAAGAGCTCAGCTGTTCATTTGACATTTTTCCTGGAATTCTACCTTTTTTTAAACATTTTTTTCTCAGCTTTTTCATTTTTCTCTTTCATTTTCCTTGTTGTGTTTGTGAGTAATAATAAAAAGATTTAGGGAGAAGTTTGATCCAGCTGGATTTCAGGTCAGCTTGTCTGGAATCTGCTCTCAGGTGAGCTTCAGTTCAGAGAGAGTTCACCTCTTATCACTTGCTTTTGTCCAGAAGATGAAGGATACATTATCTGCCAGGAGGGAACCATCTCCGGAGTACTGACTAGGGCTGGGGATCACTGGGTACCTCACGATACGATGCGATACACGATACATGTCTCACGATATCGATAATATCCTGATACTGCGATAATTAGTAAAAATCATCTCTAATAACTAATAATAAATTTATTTTTATTTATCAGGCGCCTTTCACGGAACTCAAGGTCACCGAACAAGGATAAAAGCACAAATATAGAAGTATAAAAACACTGGTGCTAATTTAAGCTTTAAAAAATAAATAAAGAGATGAATTGCAGTCATGAGGAGTAGGCCATTCTGAAAAGATGGGTTTTGAGGCTGGAAATGAAGAGAGGGAGTGAGTCCATAGTCAAACTAACATTATATAGAAGAACACATATTTTTTTTTCTTTTTTTTCAGAATATTTTTATTGTGATTTTCAAAACTTTAACAAAATCATATCAAAACATTTAAAGTCTAGCAAACAAAATAAACAGTGAGTAGCAAAAATTTTAATGAAAAAGTTTCACTTATTCACATTAAAAGAAAATGAAAAAGAAAAATAATAAATAAAATGTAAAAAATAAAATAAACACAAGTCAGCGGTATGTTGTTCTTACAGAGACATTTACATCATTGTTGAGCATTGAGTGGGTTTGGAAAAAACGTATATAAGGATTCAAAAGGTTTTTTCTTTTTTTTTAACGATATATGTCAACCTCTCCAGAGCTAGACATGACATCAATTCTTTTGTCCACATTCCTGTTGAGGGAATGTCCATGCTCTTCCACATCGATGCAAAAGGATTGTTTCTGCGTTACAACAAAATTTTGAGGGTATATACCAAGAACACATAACCTAGCACACAGTGGAACACTCCCTCCAATAATATGTCCAATATATCTAGTTACACTCTCCCAAAAGCATTGGATCACTGGGCATTCCCACAAGCAATGGATTAAAGTTCCTTTGTCAACTTTACACTTTACACAGATGTCTGGGATGTCTGGGAATATGTGGTTTAGTCTACTAGGTGTAAGGTAAGTGCGCATCAGCCATTTATATTGTAGCAGCTTAAATTTTGTATTAATCGACTGTGTCTGAGCCTTCAAACAAACTGTTTACCAGTCGTCCACAGAAATGTTTTCTGATATGTCAATTTTCCATGCTTCTAGTTTTTTAGAGGAAGATTTTTTTGAAGGTTGTAAAAGCAGATTGTAAAACATGGAAATCTGTCCTTTTCCATCCATGAAAGATATTGTGGAATATTCAATTTTAGATAGTGGAGGTAAGGAGAATTTTTTGTGTGTGGAAAAAATAAAGTGTTTTAATTGTAAATACTTAAAGAAATGTTTTCTTGAAATATTATATTTCTCACATAGCTGATTAAATGACATTAAGTTGTTGTCTGTGTAGAGGTCAGACACTTTTTTAACACCTTTAGTGAACCATATCTTGAATCCGCCGTCTGATCTGCCAGGTGTAAAATTAGTATTACCCCAGATAGGTGAGAATTGTGATAACACTGGTATATGTCCAACATGTTTATGTGCCGAGTTCCATATCGAAATAGAATTTTTTAGAAATGGATTCTTTGTTTTCTTAATTAACCTTGCAGGATTGGCTGAATTTAAGTATAAGTTGAGAGGAAGTTCAGTTGTTGTAGTTTGTTCAATAGTAACCCAAGATGGAGGGGGGAGTTCAGAAAAGTAGAACATATTTAACCTTAATTGGGCAGACCAACAATATAATTTTAGATCTGGGAGTTGAAGTCCTCCTTTATTGTATGGTAAGCACAGGAACTTTATTCCCAATCTAGCTTTTTTATTATTCCAAATGAATTGGTTAAACAAACTCTTAATGTTTTGAAAAAAAATGTCTGGTAAAGGAAGGGATAGAGCCTGAAAAAGATATAAAATTTAGGTAATACAAGCATTTTGATTATATTTATACGGCCAATCATGGATATGGGCATTTGGGTCCATCTGACTAACATCTCGCGCACTTCATCTACTAAGGGGTCATAATTTAAAGAAATCAAATGTGACAAATAAGGACAGATTTGAATCCCTAAATATGTAAAGCCTTCATTTGCCATTGTAAATGGCATATTTGAAGTTGGATTTGATCTTTCTGTTCTATTCAGAAGCATTAATGCTGATTTTGAGTGGTTTATTTTATACCCTGATACATTTCCAAAGGATTCAATAAGATTAACTAACTGGGGAATAGAATCTTTTAAATTTGTCAAAAAGATAATTATATCATCAGCATAAAGGGCTATACGATGTTCGTGTTTACTAATTTTAACACCTGAAATTCTGTTATGAGTTCTAACGGCCATAGCCAGAGGCTCAATAGCCAAAACAAACAGTAGAGGGGAAAGTGGGCATCCTTGTCTAGTTGATCGTTGGAGGGTAAATGGTTTAGAGATATTATTATTGGTCAATATTTCAGCTGTTGGATCTGTATATAAAAGTTTTATCCATTTTAGAAAGTTTTCCCCAATTCCATACCGTGGAAGTACATTAAAAAGAAAGCTCCACTCAATCCTATCAAATGCTTGACGTGCATCTAATGATAATATAGCTGTATCTTTAGAGTCCTTTTTGCTATGTATTATGTTAAGGACACGCTGAATGTTATGAAATCCATATCTTTAATGAAAACCCTATTCTGGGTCATTGTCAATAATGTCTGTAAGATGTAATTCTAACCTTCTGGCCAAGATTTTGCAAAGTATTTTGATGTCAGCACTCATTAAGCTTATAGGTCTAAAAGAAGAACATTCAGTTGGTGGTTTATTATTTTTTAAAATTAAAGTTATTAATGCAAGTCTCAGGGATGGAGGCAGAATACCTTTAACGTAAGATTCTTCATACATAGCCAATAAAGGGGCCAAAAGTTTTCTTCCGAATTTCTTATAGAATTCTACAGGGAAACCATCTGGCCCTGGAGCTTTACCACTCTGCATATTTTGGGATGGCTTCTGAAATTTCTTTTGCAGTTAAATTACATTCTAGCTCCTGTTGTTTTTCTTTTGATAAAGTTTGGAATTTCAACTTATTTAGGAAAGAGTTTTGATTTTCCAGGTTATTTGTGCATTCAGATGTATATAATAGCTTATAGAAACTCCTAAATATGTTATTGATCTCTGTGGGATTTGTACTTATGTCCCCTCCAGCTGTTTAGATGCTGTTGATGGCTCTGTCTGATTGCTGTTTCCTAATTCGCCAAGCCAAAAGTTTTCCACATTTTTCCCCTTAATCATAGTAAGATTGCTTTAGCCACATTAAATTTGTAGCAACTTTATCCATAGATAATTTATTGTATTTTATTCACAAAATTTGTAGTTCTTTAGCTTTATCTTGACTGTAATTGCAATATAATTCTTGTTCCAGCAGTTTAATTTGTTGCTCCACCATTTCCATCTCCATTTGTTGTTGTTTTCTTTTGGATTTTGTGTAGCTGATAATTTCTCCTCGAATGTGAATGCCTCCCATCGAGTACAAGCATCTGTTTGGTCACGATTAATTTCAAAGTAAATACTTATGCGTTCTTCTACAAATTGGGTGAACTTTGGGTCACGCAACAGCTCAACAGGAAACTTCCACCGATTAAAGTTGTGAATAGGTGTATCTACATAGAGTTCCATTGATATAGCTGCATGATCACTTATGACAATGCTATCATACCAAGAGTCCTTAATTGCCGTCATAAGTCCAAAAGATATAACAAAATAGTCAATTCGTGAGTATGTACCATGGGTACTAGAGAAACAGGAGAATTCAATTATATTTGGATGTTCTCTCCATATCTCAACCAGATCTAAGTCCCTGCAAAAGAACACATATTTTTGGGGTAAATATATCCTCATTTATTTTTTTTAGCTTAAAGACAATCATAATAAATTGATTTTAAAAAGGCGTTTGATACTGTTGATCATTCTATTTTAATTTCAAAGTTAAACCTGTTTGGGGTCAGAGGAGTGGTTCTTAACTGGTTAACCAGCTATTTGCATAAAAGGCAACAATATGTACATTTTATTGGTCATTCTTCAAAATGCATGAATATTGAGTGTGGTATCCCACAAGGATCAATACTTGGTCCTATTCTTTTTCTGTTGTATATAAATGATATTTCTGAAGTCTCAAATGTATTGAGACCTGTTCTGTTTGCTGATGATACAGCCATGTTTTGTTCAGGAAAAAATTTAAATCACTTAATAGAAAATATTGAAATTGAACTGGTCAAACTTAAATATTGGTTTAATAATAATAAGCTTTCATTGAATTTAGAAAAGACAAAGTTTATGGTTTTTACTTATAAAAAACAGGAGGAGGTAAAACTATCAATTGATGGAGTAACAATTGAAAAAGTTTCTGAGTATAGATTTCTTGGGTTAATTTTGGACAAAAAGTTGTCTTGGAAGCCACATATATCATATATCAAAAGTAAATTGGCCAAAATTATATTTGTTTTGAATAACATTAAGTACTACGTATCATGTCACGTATTAAGAATGTTCTATTGTTCAATTGTACAGCCTTATTTCACTTACTGTCAGGGGTGAAAGTAGATTTTTTGTTATGCCGGTACTATGCTGCTGCTGCCCCCCACACACACACACACACAGTCCAATACCTTAACTTTTAAAGTCCCCATGTGGCAATTTTTACTTTAATTTAAAAAGAACCCTTAATGTCTTAAAAGTAATTTTTTAATGTTGGTTCTATGAAAACTCCTCTGTGAGGGCGTGGCTTCTGGAGCTTAGCGAAGCTGACCTGCTACGTCTTGGACCCTCCCCTGTCTGATTATGGTGGCTCTGAGTCTTCACCGCTGCACCACAAAAATGTCTAGCAGTTTTGTTTTGAGCTGGACATTAATTCGGACAAGGAAGAGCTTCATGGAGCGAACTTTCACAGATCTTTTACAGCTGCGGTTAAATGAGCCGCCGTTCACATTTCCGTGGTCACATCAAGAAGCTCCGTGGAGTCTTTTGGAGATTTTCCAGCGTTCTCAGGACTGCTACCGTAAGTATTGGATGAAAGTCAAAGCAAAAATCCAGTGACGGCTGATTGGAGCACAGAAATGTGAACGGCGGCTCATTTGACTGCAGTCAATGTGAAGATAGCATCTTCTCTTCTCCAGAACCTGAACTAGACACGCTAGCCGGACCAGAAGAGGGTTTAGTGCAGCAGAGCTGTTGTGATGGAAAGAACATCATTCATTCACACAGAGTCTGTCTGTGACAGTTTGATTAACAGAGATTAAAAGGAAATGCAAAAACAAAATGATTACATTTGTTCTCTTTCAGAAGAATAATGACACACAGGCATGTTAAAAACTCAAAAAATAGTTTTTTTATTTTTTGGAGGGGGACTTTAAACAGATCACTGTCCAGATTGAGGAATAATCTGGCAACATAGGAAATTCATCTGTGATTGATGGACCTGGTGTCTTACTGGCATTTTCCGTTCAACTTCCATCTCTCCTTTTCTCTTCTTCATCATCTCCTTTAGAAGATTTGTTCTGCCATCGTCATCCTCACTTTTGGATCTTCCTCTTAAAAATCTGATTCACTTTTCTCTGCATCTTTTTTTGTTTACTTTTTCATTTAAGTAATTTAATTATTTATTTCACGTCACAATTCACTTTTTCAATCTTTAAATAAATGTGCATTGAATTTAGACAGAACAATGAACGAACTCCTGGGTATCATCAGCTGTTCAGAAAGTTGGGGGTCCGCAGCGCTCGGGACGCAAGCCAGACTTGGCACACGCAAGAGAGCGCAGACCGGGAGGGAAGGAGAGAGGGAGGGAGGGAAGGGGAGAGAGAGAGAGCGCGCAAGAGTAAGCGAGCGAGCGAGAGAGAGAGAGAGAGAGAGAGAGACGGATTTTAATAACTGTCTGATGCACCACAAAAACAATGCAAACATCCAAATAAAGCGATGCCGGCTCTCAGCTCGAATGTCAATATTCTTATTTTTCTTCCATAAGAGCGACCGCGGCTTCTGTCATGTGTTATATAGTGAAAACTGGCCACACAGATGATCTCTCCAGCCGGAACGGCGTTCCGTCTTCAAATCATTTACCGGAACGCCGCTCCGGTCCGTTCCGGCTTACTTTCACCCCTGCTTACTGTGTTGAAGTGTGGGGTAATACGTATAAAACTCATTTAACACCATTACATCTACAGCAGAAAAAAGTGATTCGAATAATTCATAAAGCTGGATACACAGAACACACGAATGCTTTATTTGTGGAGTCAAGATTGTTGAAATTTGAGGATTTAGCAAAACAGCAAACTTTACTTGGGATGCTTAAAGTTAAAAACAGAGAGATGCCAGAGAGTCTGCAAAAATTATTTGTTTTCACCTCAGAAGATGAAAATCACAGGAGGAAATATGATTTTAAGTTTCCATTCGCTCGCACTGCCTTAAAGCAGTCATGTTTTTCTTTTGTTGGAGTAAAAGTTTGGAAGCTCAACAAGACGTTTTGAAAAGTTGTACTAACTTGAGGAATATGTAATGTGTAATGGGGACAGGAGCTAAAAGCCATCTAGGATTGTTTTTTTTTTTGCTTTATGTTTTTTTTAGGTGTAATATATTATATATATAATATATATTATTAAATAAGAATTGTATTCTTCTTACTGCTCCTTTCCTGTCATGAAGATATGTGGACCTTCAACGTGTACTGAATATGTTAATGTAATGCTGTCTTCATGAATGTAATAAAATAAGGAATGAATGAATGAATGAATGAATAAACAACTTGTCTTATTTTTTGTGCAACAAATTAGAGACACTTTAGTACAACATTGCTGAAATCATTCTGCCTGCATACTGAGCTTTTCTCTCTGATCTGATCAGCTGTTACCTCATCCTGTTTTGTACCGGACTCCGCCTCTTTGACCTTTGACCTGGATACTCTGATGTAGTTTTGGGGATTTTTAGCTTAGCCTGGCTCCTGTCTGCCTTTATCAGTCCAAGAAACCTGCTGCAAATGGAACCAGCTTTCCTCTGACAACATCAAGTTCCTAAGCTCATTTTTTGGCGAGCATCGAGCAACAAATTTGACGCGCATCAAAAGAGAGACAGCGGGTGGAAATTTGCAGTACTAATTACTTTTGGTGTGAACGTCTCATTAAAACATAACTTCCACAATAAGCGAGGAACACCTATAAAGTGATGTTGTAAAAAAGAAAAAGTTGGGTCATTAGACTGACCCTTAAAACATCTCTGTTGTGGAGGAGATCTGCGTGGAAGAATGGACCAAAACATCAGCCACATGGTGTGAAAACCTTTAGACTTTAATTCAAGTAGATCTTTGAATGAGAAGTTAGTGAGTGAACTTAGAGTTAGATCACCTTAATGAGCTCAGATGACATCAGAATAGAGGAGTTCTGCAACGGAGGAAATGGCTCCACAGCTGTGTCTCTATGATCCCTCGGATTCTTCAACGTTTCCATTTGCTCCTGATCATATCACACACTCATCTGAGCACAGAAAATCAATAGACTTCTCGGTTCAAACAAAGCAAATCGTTACCAGTCGGAGGAGAGAGGAACTGATGAGTTTGTTTTCATAGTAAAGCAACACACGCTGCAGAAAGAGGCCAAGTTGAACTTCCTGAATTTTAAAAGTTGTTTGTCTGACAGATTGCCTCAGAAGGAAGAGAGCTTTGAGTGGATTACTCACTGAAAAGCAGACTGGCTCAGTCTGTCTGACAAACCGATCCAGACTCAAGCTTCAGGAATGTAACAGATTTGTGGTTTGACTGCAGTGTAGTATCTAACACACTATTCATCAGTAAGTTAAATAGAAAGGAACGCACAGGAATGACCTTTTATCATAGCTAATGAAATCAAAAACGTTTAAATTAATAGAACAAAATCCTTACTGGTAAATCCAGCTTTTTGTGGGTGAGGGTCATCAGAGGATTGTTCTTGATATGCTTGACAGTGACCACACTTTAAATGATGCCCCCCCCCCCCAAATATAAATAAATAAACAGAACACTTGGAGTAAATGTCAGACATTTAGCTGCATGTGTTGGAGATTAGATGCAAACAGCTGCACCTGTGCACACAGGTGATGTTACATCCGTCCTCAGAAGAGCAATAAAATGTGTAACAAAGGAAAATGAACGACTGGGCGGGGTTAAGATGACCACTCAGCCGTTCACTGGAGTGACAGATGTCACAACACAAACTAACGGAACACCAAAAGGCTTAAATGATGTTTGAAATGAGCAACTCAAGTTCTCAGGCTTTGGAGGAGACAAACTGAATAACAGAACAGTCACCAAACACAACAACAACTTAAACTTCAGCCATAAACCACGAGTCCATTTAACAAAATGACAAAGCTAGAATCAACTGAAGAGGGGGAACCAGAAGCTTTCTCAGACAGAGGCAGCTGGAGAATCTATTTCCTCTCAGGAACAGACACTTTTCACATGACGTCACACAAAACGGAGCGTGTGCAGAGTGACTTCCAGCTTACCTGTTTAGAACGGCAAGGCTGACAGCTGAACACTGTTTAAAGCAAGTTTAATGAAATAATAAAAGGTAAACTAACCAATTGTTATTGAAATGTGTCCAATATTTATTTTCTAAATGTCCTACCTGGTTGTATTTGTTTCCCTTTTTAGACCAAATGTCAGTATTCCTCCTGTAAAATTCCCAAATTCCTACGGATCTGCTGAAATGAAAGGTCGATATTTTGAATAACCTAAAATATTGAAGGATTATTCAAATTTGCATGTTGATTTGTGGATGATCTAAAAGGAAAATCTAAATGAAAATACAGTTCAGCTGGACAAATAATCAAATAAACAATGTAAATGTTTCTGTTGAAATTGGTAAGGTTGCCTTTCATTATTTACGTAAAATGATGTAAAACAGGGTTCAGCTGTCAGCTGTGCTGCTCTAAAGCCGTAAACTGGAGGATAGTATTCACATTTCCAGCCCTGTTGCCATTTTATCGGACGTCACCATGAAAAGGGTCCATTAAGAAATCCACTGGAGCAGAGCTCCTGGTGGGTTTTAAACTTCCCTCCCAGGCTGGTGATTGGTGGAGAGGGTGCCTCAGTCAGCAGCAGAGGAGGAGCTGGAGCTTGAACGGGTGTACATGTAGGTGTCTGTTTTGAGTGGCAGAGCTATGGCTAAGTGGATCCTTCCTCTGGATCTGAATCCTCAATGACTTTTGCTTTCAGGAATCTGTTGCATTTATGTTTCACTCATTGACATTTCCAGATAGTATTGGTTACCAAGGCTGTGACAAAGAAGATACTGACATTTTATGTATCCGCAAGAGCTTAAAAAAGCTGAGATTCATTGACATTTTCAGACGTGTAAGATTTCTTAGATTTTTATAATGAGATAGAGGAGAATGACACATCAAGCAAGGATTTCTGCTCTGTTATCTGTGCTTAGATGTCTCTTTGATATCCTCCGACAAACAGAGAAGTCTCAAAGAAAAAACAAGGGATGGGAAGAAAGCAACAGGAGCAAAATATAACACATTTTTTATTTATTTTTAATCTAACTTGATCATTTCTATGAATAGCCTTATTTGAGGTATTTTCATTTTAATGTGTGAAGTTGTGACACATCAAAAGATCAAAATATGACAGCAGATTCTGAAGGAGACGGGCGGCGTGAGCTCCCATTCTCCTTCAGAATCTACTGGAATTATTGTGTTAACGGTTAAAATGTTACAGTATGTTAAAGATTCTGTGTTTAAGCGTCACCAGCGATGCCTCAGGTGTTAAAGGGTTAATAGAATCAAAAACGTCTTCCATGATCGTTCCTAGTTACTCAGTGATTTCTCAGGGCTTGTTTGAATGAACAGAAAAAAGACAGGAATATTATTCCAGAATGAATCAACTTAAACCTTAAATAACTTTCAATATTTTACTCTCTGTAATAATGTATTTTGTCAAAATTATACAAGTTAGAAACGAGCACAAGATAACATCGGACCATTAATAACAATAAAATACATTTGGAGGGCAGATATAATTACCCAGAGGGCCCGATCCAGTGAGTTGAGACAATCTTTTTGCATCATTTAACATTTCCTAAAAAAGCGCTCGGTTTCCATAAAATCACATTCAACCAAATCAATTATGTTCTTAAGATGTAGGATTTCCTCTTTGCTGATGGTTCTGCTTCTCCACAGATTAAGTTGGACTTTCCTGCATAGAATACAATGCTCTTGAAAAGGATAAATGCTTTTCTGCTACTGAAAGGCCTTGGAAAAATGGCTTTGAATTTTTAATTGATCAGGGTCACTGTCATATTTTGTCTCCCAATACTCTGAACTTCTAGAGGGACATATATGAATCTTTTCCTTGTAATAAGCTCAAATAAAAGATCCCAGCTGTGAGTGATCTAGTCTCCATTCAACCACAGCCTCTTTCGTGATTTTTTGAGTTTCTAAATTCACTTAAAATTTGTTTTATTTGTACTGGAGTTAAAACAATAACTTGATAATGATGTTCTGTAGGCTTAGAAGTAAGTATAACTGTATTTTGAAAAACATATGTTTGGTTTGTATCAGTAATGTATCACTGGTACTCAGTATCCATGAATCCTGTTCTCACATGATACTTTTAAAAAGGGAACAATCTATGGCAGTAACCCCTTCTTCTCTCACTTTCACTTGATTTGACTTTAACTTCTCTCAGAGTGGATTGGGATCTTCAATATTGTTCCTTGACCTGGAATCACATTCTCTCTGAAGCGGTCTGTGTCATGTACGGTCCATTGAAACTATGTCAGATTCAGGTTGTTCTTTTGGTGTGAGAAGATAGCTAGATATTTCATTATTATAAAATGACATGTTCAGTGTGTAATGACTTAAACAAGGGATTATTGGTCCGGTGTTTGTATGTCTTCTGTAACATCAGGTGGCCTCTGTAAATACATTGGTTCTTTAGTCAATGTGATTAAAAACAGACATTTTTCCCGTAAGTTTTTTCTTTCTTAGAGGATGCTCAAAGATTCTTGAAAGGAGGTTTAACAGTGGTGGATCCAGAGCGTTATAAATTAATGACTTTCCAATTATAGGACACCATTGTCAACTGATGCTTATTAATTCCTTCAGACTCATTATGTCATGGAAAATGGGGCTCTGATGAGGTAAGTGCAGATGAAAATAGAAATGTTTCTCAATAGCTCTGTACCAGAGCTCTCTGCTCAGATATTCAGATGGTTAAAGATAAATAAAAGTCTAAAAATATAACTGCTCAATTCAGGGTGTGAAGGGTTTGTTCAAAGGTTCTGTAGTACGCTTGCAAAACTAGAGGGATCCACAATGCCTCTGGAGCAGTTATCTGGTTCTCATTAGCGAGTCTAAGGTGAAATAAAGGGGGTTTGAGTGGAAAAATGCTTAGTTTGTAATTTCTTTAACTGATATGAGAGCCAGCACCGGGAGGACTTGGCATGAGTTCCAATGAAACTCATTGTCCAAACAAGGTCTAGGTCAGATCTTGAGATATTGAACTTTGAAGAATAATCGGGCTACTGAAACAGGTCGAACATGGATGAGATGCAAGAACAAAGGTGTGTTAGATTACTACTTCTCAAAGAATGGAGAGTAAAAGGATGCTTCCACACCAACAATCAGAGCTTACTGCAAGCAGCCAATAGCTCAAAGTTCCAACATCCACAAATGACAATTGTGGATCAGAACCCAAGTTTGAAGAGGTAAGAGCTGTGTCACATCCAGAAGTTTGCTGTTGACACAGCCATTGTGGGATATATCAGGGATGACGGTGAGGACGAGTACAGGAACCTAATCAGTGACTTCATCTCCTGGAGTCAGATGAACCATCTCCAGTTTAACACCTTGAAGACCAAGGAGCTGGTCATCAACTTCAGGAAGTCCAGCCCTCAACCACGACCTGTGAATATCAGGGGCGATGAGGTGGAGATTGTAGACTGCTACAAGTACCTCGGGTTGTACCGTCTGTACTTCCTACGGAGACTGTGGTCCTGTAACATCTGCAGGAAGCTCCTGTGGATGTTCTACCAGTCTGAGGTGGCCAGCACTCTCTTCTGCGCCGTGGTCTGCTGGGGGGCAACCTGACAAAGAGGAGTGCTAACAGACTGAACAAACTGATCAGGCGAGCAGGCTTTGTGGTCGGCATGAAGCTGGACCCCCTGGTGACAGTAGCAGAGAGGAGGACACTTAAACTGCTGGCTATAATGGACAATACCAGCCACCCTCTGCACTCTGTCATCAGGGAACAGAGAAGCCTGAGGAGCAACAGGCTGCTCCTCCATAAGAGCAGGACCAACAGACTCAGAGACTCCTCAAGCTGTACAACTCTGCATTCAGCAGGAGGGGCAGAGGGAGGGTCTAGAAGGGAGGGGCGTTGCCGCCTGATACATCACATGAGCACTAACTGGAATACATGTGCAATACTCTCTACCGGTGCAATATGTTTAATCATTCAGGGTATCCTGCAATGTTGATTATTTTGTATTATTTATTATTTTCTATTTTCCATATTTAGCTATATTCAGTTGATTTTACTTTATTTTGTTATTCTGTTTAATTATTTTGTTATTTGACTCCATTTGTGGTGCTGTACAGATGCTGGTACCTGAATTTCCCTGAGGATTTCCAAAGGGAATAATAAAGTATTTTCTATTCTATTCTATTCTATTCTATTCTATTCTATTCTATTCTATTCTATTCTATTCTATTCTACAATACAATTGAGACAGCACTAGTTACAGCAACGTCCTATTTAGAATTTTTTTATCAAAGTTTTGAAAGTCTCCTGGAAATGGAATGGAGCGTTGAGACCACCACCCACTTGGGGAATCACTGAAACAAATGAAGTGGTATACACCTTAGCAGTAATGATCCTAAAGAGTTTTGGCTATAGGAGGAACAATGCCCACCATAGAAACAACTGTTGAAAGACAAAATCAATGCAGCTCAAAGAGAGGAGCCCTAAAAAAGCAGATGCACACCCAGATGCCCCAACCTGAAGAATGGAGGCTCCACATGCAAAATGAAATGGAAACAGTCGTTCTCTTAGTATAAAAAATAAATACAATTAAAAAAAAAAAAAAAAAAACAATGCAGAAAACTCTTAAAGTAAAAAAATAGTTTCCCACGTTGATTTTCCAGTCCATATTCTGTACACATGTTTCTGTATATTATTCCAGGTACTTGGTTTTAGTGTTCCATGTATGCTCTCCCAGCCAGCATCTTCCACCCTGCAGTTATGCTCTGGATTGTTCCTCTTTGTACAGCCTACACCTTGGGTCTTGTCTTACAGCAGCTCACGGCGAGCTGCTGTAAGGCGAGCTGCCGGGGTGTGAGCAGTCTCTGAAGATGTTTTCAGCTCTGATGAGGTAGGATGAGGAGTAGAAGTCAGTTGGGGTGGGGTGATTATCTTCTGAGCTGTTTCCACATGACTCTGCAGACTCTCCCTGTCTGCGCAGATGCAGCTGCCATAATGTGGTGGGTTAGCAGGTTGGTGCAAAGGTTGTTCTTCATGAGGACCCTCAGTAAGAGTAACCACTGATGAGCCTTTTTGGTGACTGCTTTTGTGTTGGTTGTCCAAGAGATGGTGACAGATGTGAAGACGCTGAGAACCTTAACGGCGGGACCCCTCCCCACATGCTCGCCATTGATCAGGAGAGGGGTTCAGTTGGTGCAATGCTTCCTAAAGCCAATGATCTTCTCCTTAAGGCTCTTCTTCTGGCTGGGCGGGAGCTTGCATTCTGTGTGCTTGCGGCCCCCCAACGTTGCTCTCCAGTGTTGGGGGCCCCTGTGGCGGTTCTGCGGGCCCTGTTCTTGGCGTCTGACGTGGATCGCCCCCAGCAGGCGGAGCTCCTCGATCTGCTAACCCATGTGGGTGTCTGGGGGGCTCCAGATTCCACTGCTGCCTTGACTTCAGAGAGGGTCTTGGTGTGGGGGTATCTGGACACTCCCCCTCTATTTGCATTCCATCATCCACCACAGTGAACATAAAGCTGAGGACAGGTGTCAGCTCACCTTTGCACAAATAGTATCAAAGATGGAATAACATACTTCACGCGTGTGGGTGTGTGTGAGCTGCAGTTGTAGCGGATGTGTTCACATGTTTGTGGTTGAAGGTTTTCAGAGCCTACAGGTATGTTTGTAATATCTGATTGTGTCTGGGGACAGGCTCCGCCCTTTTGACTAACATGTACTTCTGACCGTGTTGATGATAAATCTCCAGTAAGTCCTCCAAACCTCTCCCTGTCTTTTCCACCCTTCTCTCCATCTATAACATCCCGCCTCTTCTTCTCTCTTTCTTTTTTCCGTCCAGTCCAACAAAGAAGGATACAAACATACTAGATACAAAATAAAGTTTAACCTGAAATACAAAAGAGGTTTATATACATGCACACCTTGTGTGCTTGAAAATTCATAACTCTATCGTAGCAGTAACATATGTCCAACACTACGAGGCCTTCAGCTCTGATCTGTTTGCTTAACTGTTGGAGTACAAGTTAGAAAAGAAAGATGATCTTCCTGGTCTTCTTGGTGTTTGGAGTGAGACTGTTCTTTGAAGACCAGGTTGTCAGCTTTAGGACCTCCTCCCTGCAGATAGACTCATCACCTCTGAGATTCTGAGATCACTGTAGTCACTCTCTCAACTTTGAGGCCTACATCTAACAGACATGAACTCTGTGATCAATGATCGTCCTGTTGTCACCAGTTGTCTAGCACATGAATCCAGAAGCCCCTCCTCTGCTCTTACCTCCTGTTCTAAATGAAGGTATTAAAACACATTGTTTCACATTTTTATTCATGCCGTAAAAAGACATGCATAAGACAATCGCTTTGACACATTTAGAACCAATAATAAGAAGGTTTGATCTGTAAATCTTTGATCTTGATTTATAGGTCAAATCATATCACCACCTAAATGACAATCCACAGCCCTAGCATTCATGTCTCATCCTGTTTTACTTACCAAGTATAAGTAAAAATCTCGTCCTGGGGTTTTAATCAATCATCTCCTAACTTCCCAAGCATCATTTGGAACCAATTAGACAAAAAATTCTGCAGTTAGAAACTGTAGATTTGGAACGGGATGTGCATGGCGAGCTCGCAAAAGTGGCGTGCTACTGTGATTCACATTTTTTAATGAAACATTGTGAAAATGTCATGCAAGCATCCCTGACTAAAGCTGGACAAAATACTATAACACAGGATATGAACATATTAGGAATGTGGGCGGGTAACGGATCACATGGTCCGTACGGATCAGAGGCCATGGTTCGAAACACATGTGTACCGTGGACCACTCCAACCCACCCCCACCCCCCACACACCACCTCGCTAGTATAATTTAAACCAAATGTTCGTTCACATCGAATGGAATTCTCGTCAAACTGTCCTGCACAGGAGAGAGCTGCTTCTCCGTAATAGACTTACTGTTACCGTCTATAACAATTCTATGGCAAGCCTATCTTTGAGCATATGTTATTGGCAGGATCCACCAGGAACCTCCTGGAGCTAAAGCGTGCAGGAAGGTGATGGATGAGCGGCAGAGTGCTCATCACACGGCCCAGCCTGGTCTATGGGCAGAGCTCGTGCAGCACGTTCCTCTGGATGGAACTGCTGCTTGAATGGGCCGTGATCCCTCCGGCAGGGACAGTGGGCGCCGCGGCAGGACAGCTGGATCAGACGTGGCGCCTCAGTTTCACTTCCAGTTAAGAAGGCACGTTCAGGCCTCAATAAATGCTCCCGCTGTCCTGGACCAGGCCGCAGAATGTCCCCAGTGGTCAGACATCTGACACTTAGTGTGGTGAAACACTGAAGTGTAGTGACACATGTAGCAGAAAATGATTGGTTGACCATTTTGCATGTTACTTCAAAGTGAGGATGATCATTTTTAAATATGTTTTCTCTTTGTTTTTGGATGGCCTGTGATCTTCCCACACATCCTTCAGAATCAAACATTTGATTGCAATTTCACAACGGGCCCCCCCTGAACTAGACACTTGGATGAATAGTTTATTCATCCCTGAAGGGGAACGTTTTCTATGGAGCCAAACTTGCTAGTGCGAGTTGAGGCGGAGACTACATGGGAAGGAGAGGACACAGGGGTCACAATCTGCACATACCGATAGCAGCTGTAGATAAAGAGGAAACACAGGCCATAAAGGAATAAGAAAAGAGCACAGTACACATGATGTGGGGTAGGGGGGAGAGTCTCGGGATGCCCCGCTCATCGCCCTCAGCAGCCGCTGCCTCCAACGCCACAACCAACCTCCAGCACTGACTGGGGTGATGATAGAGGGGTCCGTGTTCCCATCTCTTTTGTTGATCTAATTCAAAACCCAGCGAATCAGTTTCATTTTGCTAAACTATCCAAGTTTATTTCTTTGGAAAACTGGACCTTTTCTTTAGGATTCCTGCAATGTTTTTTGATGCAGACAGGAATACAATGTAATAAAGTGCTTATCACCACTTTTTAACTTTTTTTTTACAAGTATTTACTTAGCAAAAAAGAGCTAAATATTGTCACTGATTTTGTCTTTGTTTATTTACAGGAGGGATATTTGAGTCCATTGAAAGCGGCCCATCAGGAGCTGAGGAGCTCGCCTTTAAATTTGCTTTAAACACAATAAACAGGAACAGAACTCTGCTGCCAAACACCACACTCACCTATGACATCCAAAGAATAAACATCTATGACAGCTTTGAGGCCTCCAGGAAAGGTGAGTGATTTACACTTTTGTTCAGTAGCTACTGAAGAAATAAGGGGAGAGGGTTGAAAGTCTTAAAACCTTTAAACAGTAAACATTGATAAATGATCAGTTCTAGGTAACGACTCAACAGCTTTCATTCAAATCACACATGAGGTGGAAAAATTCACCAATTTTCTCTGAACAGGACGATGACATTTCAAATCCATTTTTTATTTTGACTCTTGTATCTATGGAGCGAAAAGAGACTCACTCTGATTCATGCATGCATAATTCTTGATTTGTAACTCATATAATATGTTTTGTGCAAAAGTGAACAAATTACAAAAATTAAAAAAATACAAAATGCAGTGTACACATGCACAAATTAAAATTACAACAGCCTGAAACTAATTACACACAAAAATATTTTTAAAACACGCACGAATCACCTCTCACGCACGCAGCCTAAGTTACGCATGGATCTACCGTGAGACTCTTTTCACGTCTCACAAATTCGTCCGTGAGTGATGCGTTCAAGAACTACCAGAATGCTTGTTCACCATAATTTTCTTGTCAGACGTTTTAAACTTTGATAGTGAATAATATCCGATAAAATTTTAAAATTTAAAATAAATTTTAAAAAAAACGTCCTCAGCTGTGTATTATTTATGATTATGGAACTTTTGACCAAAATCCCACAATCTAAATGTCTTTAAAAAACATTTTTCATCTTGATCTGAAACCTTCATCTGCAAAATCTCCTCTGAGGGGGCGTGGCTTTTAGAGCAGCCCTGTACTGGCCCCTGAATGTGATAGCTCCGCTAACGTAAATCTTAACCGTAGCTACAGTAGTATCGTTTTGAGCTGGATATCAGCTCAGACGAGGAAGGAAGATCTTCGTGGACCAAACTTTCATTGATTTACAATCCTTTCCAACTGCGGTCAAATGAGCCGCCGTTCACATTTCTGTGGTCACATCAAGAAGCTCCGTGGAGTCTGGTGGAGATTTTCCAGCGTTCTCAGCCCTGCTACCGTAAGTATTGGATGAAACTCACACCAAAAATCCAGTGACGGCTGATTGGAGCACAGAAATGTGAACGGCGGCTCATTTGACTGCAGTCAATGTGAAGGTAGCATCTTCTCTTCTCCAGAAGATGAACTAGACACGCTAGCCGGACCAGATGAGGGTTTAGTGCATGTGCAGCAGAAAGAAGATCATTAAGGAAAAACAGAGTGTGTCCAAGACTGTTTGGCTGACAGAGATTTAAAAGGAGAAATACTCAGAAATGTAAAAACTAAATGATTTCTGATTACATTTGTTCTCTTTCAGAAGATAAATGACACACAGACATGATAAAAACTCTAAAAATAGGATTTTGTCAGAGGGGGACTAAAAATATGCAAATGCTGTTTTTAGGTACACAAATATGCAAGATAATAACAGATTTTCCCTCTGAAAGTCTAAGTTCAAGCCATTGTTTGGGGAGAGAACTGGGTTTCAAAGTTGAAAAGAAGCAAAATAAATATAAAGCCAAAAGTGAATTCAGCATGTAAATGGGTTCAGAAGGTAAAACCAACAGGGTTAAGTATTTCCAAAAGTGCCTTTCATGCCAAGATAAACAGAAATGTGCACAACCACCTCCAGAAGTAAAGTGGTTAAGTGAATCAACAGCTCTACAGTATACCATTGTAGTCAAGACTTAGCTGGAGCTTTCAGGTTTTAGACACTGCAGCACATTTACGGTATAATGTAAATAATGTATGTTTTGTAACGACCCAAACAAATGTGCAAATGTTTGCTGATGGATCCCACAGATCGATTCTTAGTTTTCTTGATCTACCGTCTTGTTCTGTCTGCATAATTTGATTCATTGATCATTAACCACTCTTGAAAACCAGACAACGAAGTAAAACACAACCAGTGACATCACATGAACCATGGGGCTAATTGTTCAAATGCTCTTTTCATCCAGCTTGCGACCAGCTCTCTCTGGGGGTGGCAGCCATCTTTGGTCCCTCACATAGCTCCTCTGCCAATGCAGTGCAGTCCATCTGCAATGCTCTGGGAGTCCCACACATCCAGACCAAGTGGAAACACCAAGTCTCAGACAACAGAGATGTGTTCTATGTCAGCCTCTATCCAGACTTCTCCTCCCTCAGCCGGGCTATTCTGGACCTTGTGCACTTCTTTAAGTGGAAGACAGTGACAGTGGTTTATGACGACAGCACTGGTAAGATGAGAACACTTTCTGCTCTTTTACTGCTCTTCTTCCTTTATGGTGACCTCATCAGTTCAGCCATAAGCAGAGAAGCTCCAGCTTTTAAACTCATTTGATGACATCTTCATAATTGGGCTTTATGTATTTATTTACATACTGTATGTACATGCAGGTAGACAGGAGATGAGACCACCTCAACCTTCCATCCTGAAAGGACAGATTGCAACTTTAACTCTTTAACACCTGAGGCGTCGCTGGTGAACCTTAAACACAAAATCTGTGACATACTGTAACTTTTCAACCGTTAACACGATCATTCCAGTAGATTCTGAAGGAATCTACAGAATCTACTGGAATGATCGTGTTAATGGTTGAAAGTTTACAGCAAATCAAAGAACATGAACACTAGAGCTTTGGTGTTAAAGGGTTAACCAATCGGAAGATTTTCTCAGGTCAAACATGTCATTTTGTTGTGTTTTCTGTGTCCTGTCATACTGCACTTGTGCACTTTTATTTGTGTTGTCAGAAATGTTTTAACTGATTATTGCTGCAAATTTCTGACACTGTTAGCGTGTTTATAAAGTTGAAGGAGAGAGGAATCACTTTGCTAATGCGGACCCATGTGTGATACATGAAGCCTTGCACAGGCCCTTGTCAGTTAGTCAAATAAATGGAAGGGTAATGATGTAGCTTTACCTTACAATGGTTCTACTTCTGGCTGCAGTTGCCTCAGAACATTTTACACCAACTGTTAGCCATGAAAATGATTCAACCCTGACTGGTTGTGGCCCACATGATTGCATCTAAAGTTTCATCCTGCTATTTCTAAAACCCCAGTAGAGCTTAACATGAAAAACAATGAAATACACACACAGGCCAGTAACTCTGATTGTCTTCAGAAGCCCCATTGCACAGAAACAGGCTTTTGTCAGGATTCTGTATGAACAGAACAGCAACGGAAAAAGGGAAAACAGATCCAACATGTAAGGAACATTTACATCCGGGGTCAAGCTACGAATCCGGCCCAAGCCCCAAACACTATCAGAGACCCTTTTTTTTTTCAATCTGGTCACGATCTGGCCACATGATCGAGACCCTCACAGAACGTGACTTTTTATTCCACCCTTAGCTCGTTACTGTTTCATGCACACACGAGGGAGAGACAGAGCACTGCAGGAGCATCGATGACAAACAACATCAACACTAAAACTTGAGTGACTCTGAAAAAAGAACAAATGTCTGGAACCATGTCACTGTTATGGATAATAGGAAGGCCAAATTTGGAATTTGCAAGAAAAGAATTTCCAAGAGAACCGACTGCGCAACCAACCTGTGCAGAAACCTGAGAACAACATTCTCCAGAACAGATCAGATCATTACTGACAGAAGAAACCAGATCAGATTCACAGAGGACATTAGCCATTTCTGTCAACTTTTAACATGATTGCAAATTATCTTATTTTTTTCTTTTTGTTTTGCATATTATATTTGTATTTTGGTTGTGGTTGCTGTGTTTTTTTCTTGTTTCACTTTAAAAGTTGAATAGTAGAGGGAAATAAAATCATGAACATATTTTACACTTATAAATATGAAGACATACATTAGTTATTCATTTTGTGCATGAGTTTATAGTTATTGAGAAGTTAAATAAAACAGCAAAATGACCTGAAGAGTCACTTGGGGGCAGAAAGATCCAGATAAAAAATCCCTGTGTGAGGAGCTGCAGATCTCCAACATCTCAAAAGAACAATGACGGGAGAGGATTCCATATTTAGTGGTTTAATTTTTGGATTGTTGTTGATTTATTTTCTATGTGAAGATTACAGAAAGAGATTGTCAAAATATGGTTGTGTTGCTTTCTGGAAAAACACAATTTTTACGTTTAGATACACCCTGTGATTGTTAAACTCCCTCTCATTCTCTTCATTCATCAACTCTTCAAAGTATTCTTTCCATCTTTCCATGACACCACTGACACCTGTCAACACATTACCATCTCTATCCTTGATCACCCTAACCTGCTGCATGTCCTTCCCATCTCGATCTCTCTGTCTTGTTAATCTGTACAGGTCAGTCTCTCTCTCTTTACTCCCAACCTAGCATACAAGTCATCATAGCCCCTTGTTTGACCTTTGACCCCTCTACTTTCACCTTACGCTGCATCTCCCTGTACTCCTGTCTCCTCTCCTCAGTCCTCTCAGTGTCCCACTTCTTCTTAGCTAGCCTCTTACTCTGTATACACTCCTGCACCTCCTCATTCCTCCACCAAGTCTCTGCATCAACTTTCTTTCCTGATGACACACCAAGTACACTCCTACCTGTCTCCCTGATCACATGACCTGTAGTTATCCAATCATCTGGGAGTTCCTCCTGACCCCCAGATCCTGTTTCAACTGTTTCTTAAAAGTCATGCAACAATCCTCTTTTTTCAGCTTCCACCAGTTTGTCCTCTTCTCTGCCTTTGCCCTCTCTTTCTTCATCTTCTTCATCACCAGAGTCATCCTACACACCACCATCTTGTGCTGTCTGGAAACACTCTCACCAACCACTACTTTACAGTCACTGATCTCCTTCAGATTACACCGTCTACACTAGATGTAGTCTATCTGTGTGCTTCTCCCTCCACTCTTATAGGTCACCCTATGTTCCTGTCTCTTCTCAAAGAATGGATTCACTAGAGCCATTTTCATCTTTTTGCTAAATCAACCACCATCTGTCCTTCTACATTCCTCTCCTGGATACCAAACCTGCCCATCACCTCCTCATCACCAACATGTCCATTGAAATCTGCCCCAATGACAACTCTCTCATTTCCAGGGATGCTCATCATCACTTCATCGAGGTCCAACCAGAACTTCTCCTTCTCTTCCAGCTCACATCCTACCTGTGGGGCATACCCACTAACAACATTGAACATCACACCCTCCATTTCTATCTTCAGACTCATCACTCTATCTGACACTCTTTTTACCTCCACAACACTCCTAACAAGCTCCTCCTAAAACTTGTTGGTTGAACTCCAGGAGAAAATGGAACAAAAGAGAAATTCATTCATTTATTTAGAATATTTCCAGAATATGATCTCAGCAGCTGAGTCATGAGTGGCTCCTCATGTTCAGATGCTTAACATGGACATAACTGACTCTTCAGTGAATTTGAAATGTAACAAATTGTGGCAAACGATGTCTTCATGCAGTTCGTCCGGTGAAACTGAAGGATCAGATTTCTTCTGTGTGGTTCTGTGTGCAGTAGAGGGCTTTTGCCATCTGTTGCATTAGACAACCTGTGCATCAGCACTCGACATTTTTCATGGTGTTCATCAAGGAAGGCCTTGTTCACTCCAAACTACAACTGCAGTACAGGTCAGTGGGTAACAAAAAAGCCAGCAGGCAAGGCTCATGCACCATATGCCACAGATCAGTGTGTGTGCCAACCTGACAAAATGCTGCCAGCCTCCCAAAGCTGCATCCAACTGACACACTAAGCTAATTTTGCTTAACTCCCATGTTTTATCTGCATTTGCTCATCCCTTTTTATAAGTTTATAGGATAGCTGAGTTGATGTTCTCCTAAAATATGGAGTTTACTTCTAATTTTATAAACCAATAAACACATTTCCTTTTTTTCAGCAAGCAAACTGGCATGCTGCCAATCAGGAAGCCAAATGTTAGACAAAATTATTTAAATGGTTTTATTCTTTGTTTCTCAGAGTCAACCTTTGTTGCTAAATAATTTGATTGATTTTGATAGTCATATGGTATAATTATTGGAAATAAACGGTCAAATCTTTTCTAAAAGATTGCAGGGGGTTGTCGATGGAAATCAGACTAAAGTTGGTCAAGGAAGGAGAAGAGGAAGGTATGTTTGTTGGAAGACAGAGAAGAGGAAAGTCATGAGTGACTGAGGAAGTAAAATCATACTGTGTGTCCAGGAGACCAGGTGGAAAGGTAGCAAGGCTAGAAGCTTAGGAGCAGGTTCAAGTTGTTCTATCATGGTGGAAATAGTACAGCCTTATCCTTCCCGCCATTTAGCCCTCCAGACGGAGTGCATTGTCTTCAAATTCAGACTCAGTAATAGTAGTCAACACTCTATGACGCCATCAATAGTCACCAATCATCTACATTAGTGCAAAGCTGCCAGCACTAAGTCCCTATGGCTTTTCATTTATTCATTCATCTTCTTGCCCGCCTTGTCTCTTTCGGGGTCGCGCGGGTGCTGAAGCCTAACCCGGCTACTGATGGGCGAAAGCAAGGTTCATGGCTCTCTCTTAAAAAACTAATCTGACATCACTAATGGTGCTTTCCCACAGAACGTGGTGTGTCATATTAGCGTCTGCTGCCTCTCTACGCCTGTCACATCTACATCTATTTTAACGCCTTGATGCTCCTGCTGCGGAGCAACCGCGGAAGTTGTTCTGGAATTCATTCATTGCCACATCACAGATGATGTTGAGCGAGTATCTTTGGTTCAAATGTTTTGGAGAGCTCTACAGAGACACCAGCATCACATCGCTATGTTTGTTTTCTCCAGATCTTTCAGTCTCTCTGGTTCTGTGTGCTTCACTCTTACAGTGAGAGCTGCACCTGAGGACCGTTCTAAATGTTACTTCCATCTGACTGTGGTCCAGTTAGAGCTCTGACCATAGAGGGGGGTTTGAAATAAAACTGGGGGATCTTTTTATTATTGTCTTGAGAAAGATGAGAAAAACATCATAACCATATTAAGCTAGAGGGATCCTGCGCGATACAACTGCACTCGTGGTGGATCTCCGGGCTGCTGGGCAGCTAACCGCCTGCGGGCATGCAGAGCCAGCTCCACTGTCCAGAGACCTGCAGCCTGGACAGTAGACCTCGCTTGAACTGCCGGGCTCCCGGACAGCAGCAAACACCATCAGCTCTGCCGGAGCCTGGGGAGCAGAGCTCAGCAGCTCATTAAGCTATCCACTGGACGGCTGGCTACCAGAGCTGTCCATCCAGCTCCATGAGCTCTGTGACGGGCTGGTGATCTATCCAGGCTGTATCACGCCTTCACCTATCAGTAACTGGGACAGTTTCCAGGAACCTAGTGGCCCCCGTGGGGTTGAGAAAATACATGGAAGGTAATGATGAAAATCTTCACATCGAGTCGTCATCATGAATGTTTATTTCTACTCTTTGATCTTTGTCAATGAAAACGTCACACGCCCAAAGCTGGTCTCTGATTGGTTGACGTGCTACATCAAGCTCTCTGGTGAAAGCGCACTGCAGAAAACGACGCTTTGACTACCATATTAGTTGTCGACCATTTTAATACTTGAATTAGTCACGACTAATCGACTAAATGACTAATCGTGGAAGCCCTGATACATATATATATATATAAAAATAGTTATATATATATATATATTATATATATATATATTATATATATATATATATTTGTTTTTTTTAAATATCTCTATATATCATTAAAAAAAAAAAAAAACAACGCCCCTCTCACCCTCCACGGGTGGTTCCTCCTCTCAGCTCTGGTCTTCTACCAGAGTCCTGGGAGCTTGAGGGTCCTGCAGTATCTTAGCTCTTCCTGTTCTTTTCTGGACTGAGATGTCTGAGGTCTTTCCAGGATCTGCTGTAGCCCCCTCTCCAGTTTGGAGGTTACAGCCCCGAGTGCTCCAATGAACACGGCACCACTGTCACTTTTCACCTTCCAATCTTTCTCCAGTTCCTCTCTGAGTTCCTGGTATTTCTCCAGTTTCTCATGTTCCTTCTTCTTGATGTTACCATCTCTTGGTTCTGCCACATCCACCACCTGGCCAAACATCAATATTTTTTTCTATTTGTTTTGATTGAGTTTCAAATAGATTGGCCCAAACATACTCCGTAGAACTGCAGATCTCTGGAAAGCAGCTCGGCTCTTGTTGATTGAGGGGAATCTGTCAGATCTTTTTTTGAAGCTGCTGTTCCTCTTTTCTCTCTTATATAGTTTCTATCACCCCCTCCATACACTCTTTAATCATTTCGGAGTCACCTTTTCTGCTTACCCAGAATCCATTCCACTTGTACTGAGCACTCGTGAGCCTGTTGTTGGGGAGGGAACACCGGGGTGTGACAACCGGGTGATTGAAACTAATGCTCATCTAGGAGAAAAAAAGGTTCTGCGGTGAAATAAAGAAACCTGTAATGATTCCTGTTTGTAACTGTTGAGAAGAAGGTGTGGAGATGTGAGTGCATGTCTGTAGATGGAACGTGAGCGCATGACTGAAGAACGTGAAGCAAAAGTTCATGATGAACAGTTTTTATATGTTCATGTTTTTGTCGTCGCTGACATGAATGAAGTTCTGTTTCCTCATGGAGATCTTCTGTATCGTATTTCCTGGTTTAGTCGTGTTTATATTCTCTGGTTCTTCTTGTTGGACCGGTTCTGGTTCAGCATGCAGCCTCACAGCTGTAGTGGACCTGTTACTGTCTGGTTCTGGTGATGATCTGTGGTTGATCTGCTGCTGGTTTAAGAGATTCCAGAAGTTAATGGATGTTGGTTTGAACTTTTCTCTTTTTTTGTATTTAATGTTTTTCATTGTAAATCTCTCTGAGCTGAAACACATGAAAAGTTATTTTAATAAATAAAGATTGATCGATAAGTTCAGTTTGTTGAATAATAACCAAATAAACTCAGATTATACTCAGATTTACTTTCTGTTCTGCTACATGTTAATATGAACAAGTATTTAAATTAATATAACATCTGATCATCACTGCATTTACTGATGGTGAAGATGAAGAATAATACTGCAAAGTAAAATCATTTAGTTTTATATGCAATAAAAACATCACGAAAGAATGAACTAACAAGTTCCTCAGGTTCTGTCTCATGATGTTACAAAAATCATTTAAAAAAAAGTCAAAATCAAACACTTATTATGTTTTTCTTTTTGTATGAATAGTTGTGAAGTTCTTAGAAATATTCTGGATATTTTGTTCTGATGTATCCAGTCATATTTGTGTTGGTATCACATTACAACAGATGCAGTACTTTTGGTTTTCAAACAAACATAGTTGCAATAATATTTGAACTATTTTCTTTTTTTTTTTTTTTTTTTTTTTTTTTTACAATTTTATTATAAAAGCACAATTTTGAGCTAATATGTTCAATAAAACTATTTGACCTGCTGTTTGTAACTTATATTTTTTCCAGATATATTGAATTTTTTGTATTTTTTACATTAAAGTTCACATTATAGTTAGAAGTGACTGAATAGTTCAGTTGGTTGGTGTTGGATCTGGGTTCAGTTTCCAGGGCAGCAATGAGCTAAAATCTAGAGATGATCCTTAGATAAGATCCTTCATTCTGCTGCATAACTTGATCTTTCTGTATCTTAAAATCCAGGATTGTATCAGGAAGATCATCCAGTGTAAAACTCTGTTAACCACCTGTAGGAATCAGTGAAAGCTGATTGACTGAGATGATCTCTGACAGGATGAGCAGAAAGGTGAACACAACAGAGTTCACATTATAGTTGGTGATGGAACAGTTGTTAAGGAGAACATTTAGAATTGGGGCTTCATGTCATGAACGTTCCTGACCCCTGGTTTAGATGCTTTTAATCAGAAGACATGTAACATTAAGACATGTTTCTGGATTAGCAAGACTTGGCGGTTAAGGTTAAGGTTAGGATAGTGAGCGACTAGGTGTAATAGAGAATTCCAGCAACAAGGAGTAGAACGTGTGTGTGTATTCCTCAGTAGTGGAATCATGGGAGATGGGGTTTGGAGTGTGCTGCATCCCTGGAAAACATCATTCTTGAGCTAATGGAAATATTTACTAGTGTTTTTAGGTAATCTTGCACATGATTCAGAGCTTGCTAACACTTTTCCATGTTTTATAGCAATGATATGTTGTCCTCCTTTGACTAGTTCACATTTCATGCTGAGTAGTTTGGTAATAGGACGGTTATGTGCCGCTTCATCTCTGTTTTCCAACAAACGTCTGAATCCTCGATGCAGACTTTGATCTTGCTCCATTATATCTCCTGCATTTATCTGAACATAAATAAGACAGGCGATGTGGGGAGATTCACATTAACATTGACCCTCAGAGTCTGTAGCTCCGTGACTCATCAGCCATTACTCCCATCTCGCAGATCAACCAGATGAGAGAATTGCTTTAACGTCGACGTGACCAATCATGATTGAGCAGCCCAGTTAAAGGAACACTTCTTCCTTGTCGGTGGCAATGTATCGGAAGAGAGGAAGGGAATGCTTGCAAGGCTGTTCCTGCAAAGAGAGATTTATCACAGGCACGCCGACCTGTTTTACGCTCCGGAAACTCCCAGATGACTCCATAATAAACGCTTACAGGGTATGAAATATTCATGTGAAGTTATATATGGATCCCGGTGTTGTCGCTTCAAATTAAACTCTGTCAATACTGATCAACGCTGACGTCCAGCTGTTAGGAGAAAAGTCTCTGCAGGAAACAATGGCACATTTCAGATGGTATGAAAATAATATTTCCCTGTTTCTTGTGGAATAGAGCAGAGAGGTGCTTAAATATGTTTATGATGTGAAAGCAGATTCATCAGAGGTGTCAGGCAGCTTTTATGAGGGTTTAAATAACAGAGGCAAAAGCTTCAGCAGTGGAAGCTTCTCTTCACAAACAGCTGACAAACCACAACCCTCTACATGAGCCTGGACCTGAAGTCAAAGAAAACACGCATGCGCGTAAACATACGTTCACTTAACACTTAATGAGTTATGTCAATTTTACATGACTTAGAAACACTAAATAAATAAAACTCTTCAGAAATTCTGTTTTTCTTTAAATTTATGAGACCTTAATAGTTTTTGACAAATTCAAATGAGCATAAACCTGATTTACGTACCAACTTTAGCAATTTAACAATAAAGACACAATGTAGTTTCCTCCAGTTTATAGTTGTGAAGAATATGGACTGGAAACCCCAGAGTAGGAAACACCTCAGAAAGTAGTAAAGAATGAGAATAAAGATCCTGTGGGACTTCCACATCCAGACAGACAGGGTGGTGATGGAGAACCAACCAGACATTGTAGTGGTGGATAAAGAACAGAGGAAAGCTGTTGTGGTGGATGTGACAGAACCAAGAGATGGTAACATCAAGAAGAAGGAACATGAGAAACTGGAGAAATACCAGGAACTCAGAGAGGAACTGGAGAAAGATTGGAAGGTGAAAGTGACAGTGGTGCCCGTGGTCATTGGAGCACTCGGGGCTGTAACCTCCAAACTGGAGGAGGGGCTACAGCAGATCCTGGAAAGACCTCAGACATCTCAGTCCAGAAAAGAACAGGAAGAGCTAAGATACTGCAGGACCCTCGAGCTCCCAGGACTCCGGTAGAAGACCCGAGCTGAGAGGAGGAACCATCTGGGTGAAGAGTTTTTTAGAGTTAGATACAGCTTGTCAAGTGTGTCCTGCTATGATGTGAGACTCTGGTTATGTCTGCTGGGCAAATGAAGGAGCTGCAGGCTCTGAATACTACTGTATGATTTCAGATAACTACAAGATCAGCTGATCTTCTTCAGCCAGTTTTTTTCAATCCTAACTGAAAGTTTTTGTGGGATATGAGTAGGATCCTTCCAGGTTTTCTCTCTCATATTAATAAACCTTACAGACTCTTATATTACCTCTTAACCTTGACTAACTGTGCGTGCTCTACACTTCTTTTACATTTTTACTCCCCCTAAACATGCACACATGTTTTATTTTTCACCCATTCCAGAACTCCGTTATTCTTTAAAGAGTGTCATTCAAACGTTTCAAGCTTTTGACTTTCTGCTTTTAAGACCCAGGCCGAGTGGGCTTGACATTTATTTTAGTTCCCATAAACCGTGTTGATGGTCAAGCAGCACTCTCTCATGATTATAAAAGGCTTCTATATGATATAAACAAAGGATTTCAATAAAAATAAAACAAGAATTTGTTAAGATAGTCCTTTGTACGTCCCACGGTGGGGAACTTTCAGGATTACGGCGGCCGCTCTTTCAGACACCTGGTCTGGATCAGCTGTGGCTGAGAGAGCTGCTTAGAGCTAGAACCGTGTCGAAACGGGGATGGGAGTCGTTACTCATCAAGGATGATGGCTTGGCTACCATCCAAAAACACAAGTATATTAGTTGACCTTTTTATAATAAGACTGTTTGAATATTCTTCATTACAGCAGACACCACACCACACACACACAGATCTCAGTTGTTATGATTCATTTGTTTTTTTCCCTGCATTTACTTCCCATGTCCACAGTCTCAAGTTACTCCAGGACCCAACAGCATCCGACTGCTTTTGTTCGGGGGGGTTGAGGCATTGCAGACCACAGCTGAGGAGTGACTCTGTAATGTGATGGTTAAACACCGCTGGTGGCTCTCAGGTCCACACATGGGGGAGGTCATCATCAAGCCTTCAGCAAGCTGGCTTGTAGGCAGAAAGTAAACAAACAAAGCCTCGAGCCAAACAGCAGGCCGTGCAGGCTGTGGGCAGACACGGGAAACCCAAGCACCCCCTCCACTAATGGGTCTTTTGCAGGAAGAAGTAGCAACAATTCAGGAAAGCGTCTCCATGTTTGTGTGGCATAATCTGAAGAAATCCCTACAGTTTCCTGAACCTTCTGTTTTGTTTTCTACATCTGTTTATACACTTTGAGCAGAGACACACAGATCATTATAGTATATACTTGATACTTAGACTCACAACTGAAGCAATGAAGACACACATTAAACATTAAGACTAAAAACCAAATCAGAAGGAACGTTTGAACAGTGGATTTAATTTGATACAGTGAGGCAAAAAAGTATTTCATCATTTAACAATTGTGTTAACCTTAAAAGATACAGGCCCTTCATTTTCATCATAGACATTTATCAACTATAAGAAACAAAGTCAGGAAAAAAATCCAGATAATAACATGCAGAATTTAATTGTAAATTATGGTGGAAAATAAGTATTTGGTAAATGACAAAAGTTCACCTAGATATTGTTCTGGATCAGGGGTCAGCAACCCTGGGTACGCGTGCCAAAGCTGGGACATGGAGGGAAAGACCGCGGCACGCCGGGGTGGGACAACAATTAACACTTTTGTTGTCAGGTTATATTTTTGGGATTTATAAAGAGTGAGCATCTCTTCCCACAAGGATCTTTGATGCTCCATGCCGTCACAAGAAAAGGATCCATTCATGCAGCGCTATGACTCTGACCCCGCCCACCCATATAAATACTGCAGCTTTTTTCTTTTAACTTTATAGTTTCACACAACATACATTATCCTCCATGTCAGCCTTCATGAGCGGGTGATTGAAACTAATGCTCATCTAGGAGAAAAAAAGGTTCCTGCGGTGAAATAAAGAAGCGGTAATGATTCCTGTTTGTAACTGTTAAGATGAGAGACGTGGAGATGTGAGCGCATGACTGTGGATGAACGTGAACGTGAAGAGCGTGAAGAAAAGTTTATGATGAACAGCTTTTATATGTTCATGTTTTTGTCGTCGCTGACATGAATGAAGTTCTGTTTCCTCATGGAGATCTTCTGTATCGTATTTCCTGGTTTAGTCGTGTTTATATTCTTTGGTTCCTCTTGTTGGACCGGTTCTGGTCCAGCATGCAGCCTCACAGCTGTAGTGGACCTGTTACTGTCTGGTTCTGGTCATGATCTGTGGTTGATCTGCTGCTGGTTGAACAGATTCCAGGTCTATTGTTTCCTCAGAGAAGAAGGTCTGTTCTATAATTCTAGTCATTTATTCCTGGCTGTTTGAATTGTGTGTGTAGGTTTTAATGTATTGTCTTTTTCTATTTGTTTTTAATTGATTTGTTTTTTCTGAGCTGAAACACATGAAAAGATCGTCCCAGTAGCAGACCCGGATGGGAAGCCATGATCTAATTAGATCTACCAGCTCGTCAGATTCTAACGAGAAGGGTTCCCCTAAAACTTTGAGGGTCCTCGAGGGTCATTCATCAATAAGTGACGAGTCGGGAATGAGAGTATGTTGGTTTGGGATGGTTGTCACGGTGACAGACCCATGTTTCATCTTCAATGTCCTAAATCTGGCTCCTTTCATTCTTTCTTCTGACCGTGGGACATTCTCCCAATTCTCTTCTGGATCATCCAGATGCTCTCCAGCAAACTTTAGACGGCCTGCACTCGTGGGGGATTAAATATAGACCAGTATGAACTGTTTATTTTGTTTGTGAGTCATCCTGACAACAATACTGGGCACAAAGTCGAGTCCATGGATGACCATGGCGTTCACGTTGTGGGTGTGGTCAACTTGGCTCATGGTCTGTTTTTCAAGACATTTTTTTTTAATTATTTTTGATATATTTCTATTTCATTCAATAAAAGAAGACCACATTTTGTAATTGAATGCTTCCAAAAACATTAAATAATGAAATAATTACTTTAGAGTTTTTTGTTTGCTTTAAAACATCATGCATAGGAAAACATGCACATGTCTAAATAGCTGCAACAATTTGCATTATTATTGGCCTTCCAGTGCGTGGTGGGGGCAGAGGAATCAGGAAGGTTCTGGTTCGGCACTTGGGTTGGGTGGGCTGGGTCTGGCAGTCCCACCCCCCCTCCTTCCTCATACGACCGCTTCTTAGGGTGAGGGGGGTCAGCCTCAGGGGTGAATCGCTCCCCTCCTGGCTGCCTTCTCTCCTCTGCTCAGCTGCTGTTCATTCTGCTGATAAGCGCTGCAGCATAAAACTCTTCCTCAATCTCCATCTGCCAGATTTTTGCAAGAATCGACCACAGGTTGGCCGATCCAAATTCTCTTCTCCCTCCCCCTTAGCCCTCCCCCTTCGTTTATCCCATCATGTTTGCTCCAAACGGAGCGTGATGAAAAAATTGAATCTCATATTTCAGACGTGACTTTCGTTTGATGACATCATCAATATCACCGGTCTGCCAGCTTCAGCGTGGAGCTTCCAGCGCTTGAATATCCATAACAACAGCTGTTTTATAACTTTAAAAAGCTCACGCTACAACATAAAGTCATTTCTTATATTTAAATGTAAACATCTGTGGTTCAGAGAACACCAACGTGAAGAAAGAGCTTCTCAGCGTGAGGCGGTTCACTCTCGTGATAGTGGACTCTGGACCTCTCTGTTTGGAGTGTGAAACTTCAAAAATAATAATCCAGACAGGACTTGGACTTTTTTTTTTTTTTTTTAAGTTTATTTTCTAACAAGAACAACGATACAAACAGAAAGAAATGAAAAGAGCAAAACAAACAAACAAGAAACAAAGTTAACAAAGCAATCTTCTCTCACAATCATTCTTCGAAAGCAACAAGAGATGTTCATAGTTCGAAAAAGGGGCTTTGGATGAAGCTAATAGCTTATCAACTCCAAGCCCCTTTGACCTCTTTTTTTTTTTTTTCTTTTTTCAGTCAAATTAAATATACAATTTCTCATTCAATATGAGCTACATGAAAGAAAAAAAAAATAGATTAAATTTCATTAATGAAAAGAACAGCGAAAAACAATCACACATTTATATATACTAATATTCTATATAAAATTCAACATATCTTTACCATTGTCTTCATATTTTTTAATTTTATTGCATTTGATGAGTATTTTTTATTTTTTGTAAAGTTTGACAACTTTTAATATCTTCCTACAATTATTCCATAACTGCACCCCCCTTGTGGAGATGCAGTGGAGTTTAATGTTTGTTCTTACAGGTGGTTTGACATAAATGTTTGTACCTCTTAGCGTATATTTATTTTCTCTTAACTGGAAGAGCTTCAACTGCCACTTCAAATCAAGAGGGAGGGCTAAGGGGAAGGGAGGAGGGGAGTATTTGGATCGGGCCGTTGTCTCACCTCTCCTGCTCTCTGGCCGGCCTCCCTCTCCCAGTCCTGTCCCGCGTCCAGCCTTCCAGCTCCTTCCTGGTCCCTGAACTCCCCCCGACCAATAAACCTGCTCTTTGCATCAGTATCTGCTGTTTTGCTGGGCCCCCTGAGGGGGGTGTCTGTGCTCCAGTGCCTCCTTGTTGTCTAGCGCTGGGGGGCCCTGTTGTGGTCCTGCTGGCCCTGCACTGGGGGGATGATGTGATGGCCTGGGGGGGCATTTCCTCTACCTGATGTATTGTGCAGGTGTAGAGGGGGGGCTGGTGGGGGTTGTGTTGTGGGGATGAGCGGGCACTCTACGTCTTTTTTACATCGCATCGACCATCAGCAGTTCAGAATCTCTCACCTGAGCACAGGTGTCAGCTCACATATGTAGAAATGGTCATGTATGCAGGACAGAAGGAAACCTTCACTGGAGTTAGTTTGTTTGCATAAGTATGTTTGTGTTAACTGTAGTTGTATTGTGTAAATGTTGACAGATTTCTGGAGCGATCAGGTATGTTTGTTACATTCATGTGTCTGTGGACAGGCCCCGCCCCTTTTAGGATAACTCAATCTTGTTGCTTCATGATTCTGTCCACCCCTCATGATGTCCTGGTATCATCCTACAATCCCTTTAACCCCCCCCTCTTTTGTGCCCTTATTTAATCATTATTTATTTATAATTATATATAAATAAATACATTTATTTATACTTATAAATAAATACATAATAATAAAATGTAAATAAATAATATTTATGTATGTGTTTTTCTCCAAAGGACTGATTCGACTGCAGGAACTTATAAAAGCTCCGTCCCGGTACAATATCCGCCTGAAGATCCGACAGTTGCCTGCAGACTACAAGGATGCCAAACCGCTTTTGAAGGAGATGAAACGAGGAAAAGAGTTTCATATCATCTTTGACTGTGGTCATGAAATGGCAGCGGGGATCCTCAAGCAGGTGTGCAGATGATCTGTTGGTGTATCTGTGAACACAAAGCTGGCTACAAGCCCTTCAGAACTGAACATCTGGACTCCTTTGCTTCTATGAACCTGAAAGGTGGAGAAGAGTTGTCCTCTCATTAGTTTGAGATGCGTTTTCATTCAGCAGCTCTCACAATCAGACACTTATCCACAACATGTTCTGTTATCGTATTTATTCTGCTGTTTGACATCACAAATGATAGAATTAATGACAGTAATTAACAAGAATCTGAAACAGTCTTTGACTATTGGTTTGCTGGTTGTCATGTGTCACACTTTCAAGAGAATTGTCTCTCTAGTAAACCAGTAATACATTATTGTGATAGTATATAAATCTGAGTGAGATAAAAATCACAAAGTGCTTCACAGTAAAACAAGAAGTGAAACAAAGAGTATAAAAACTGAATTAAGAACCTGCAACTTTAAAAAGATGTGTCTTTAGCTGCTTTTCTAAAGAAAACTCTGAGTCAACAGATCTGAGGCTGAGAGGAAGGGAGTTCCACAAAGATGGAGCCTCTGCAGCAGAGGCTATGTTACCCTTAACTGAGTTCTCTTAACAACCAGCAGGTCCTGGTCACATGACCTGCTGGAGTTGCACCAGGTCCTTTATGTAGGCCTGTGATTGGTTATTAACAGCTCTGTCTGTTCAAACCAGGATCTTAAACTGCACTCTGTAGTGAGAGGGAGCCAGTGCAGCTGGATGAACAGCAGGGTGACATGAGAACACTTGGAGGATTTAGTTAAAAGTAGGGGAATAATGGATCACGGATAATCCTTTGTCCACACGGGTCAGATGCCACTGTTCGGGACACGTGTGTACCGCGGACCACTCCCCCCACCTAGCATCATTTTAACCAATTGTGCGTTTACATCTGATGAAATTTGCATCAAATTCATGTAAATCCTCTTTGTTTTGACAAGCGCCAAAGTATGGCAACCCAAATAGGCCAAAATCACCAGGAAATACCAGCACAGAAGTCCCACGTTTTACAGAAAACAATTATTTTAAATATTTAAATGTTTCCACAGTTAGTTTTAATAAAACAATCAACACCAAAAAAAATTATTTTAACTGTTTTATTTATGATTTAACTTAAACATTGAATGGGATGAGAACATTTGTATTTTAAGGAGAACCCCAGATAGATTTGGTTTTTTCAACACTATATTTAAACGTTCTTTTCTATCAGTTTATGTAGATTTGGTCTAAAAACATGTAAATGTCATCAGAAACTCCATGTTTTAGAATTTTTTTTGTGTTCAAAGTTTAAATATGTTCTGTTTTAATAAATAGACCTCAATGACCAAATGTTTTTATGTTGCATATATAAATTTTGTGTGTGTGAAGTACTTTATATGCTTATTGAATATATGATTGAAGACTTTCCAAAAATTAATTTAGCGTTTATATTGTTTTTTTGTCTTTTTTTTTTTTTTTTTTTTTTTTTTTTTACTTTTTACTGATCTGTAAAACGATCTGACCCGTGACCCTAAAACCGTGACACGATCAGAACGGGAGTTTTGTGATCCGTTACACCCCTAGTTAAAAGTCTTGCAGCAGCTTTCTGAGTAGGAGGAAGTTTATGTGAGATGGAGATCCTTTTGTTCTGTGAGGGCTGATGTATTCAGAGAGAATTAAGCTTAAAGAAAAACATGTAACATAAACCTGTAGTACACAAACCAACTCACACAATAAGTCATCCAAAACCATGGCGACAGCTGAGAACATGTATTGTTTTAAGTCGATTATGTTAGAGAACTACAAGGAAGCATTTGGATGACGTCACCGCAGTGTCGGACCATTCACGTCTCTTTATATGTTGATGAGCCAGACAGAGACGTGTGAGAGGCATGTTCAGCTGTATTAAAAAACAACATTCTAACAAGTGAACAGCTGGGCCAAGTTTGATAACACCAGCAGATAAATTCACATTTCTGCCACGGTGCTAGCACTCATCCTCACGTATCAAAGGAGACGTCGGCGTCTTATTCATGGAGCTGCAAGCGTTGCCAAAGCGATTTTGGGAAATCTTGGTTGGTGATTTTACAGAGGCTCTGTGGATCCAACATTTCCACATGACACACTCAGTTTTTGCATGATGCTGTGTCAGTTCCTACAGACATAATGTAATGTAAAGACGAAAAGGAAATCTCGTGTGTGTTCAAGAGACCAGATGGAAATATTGCAAAACTTAAAGATTGAAAGCAGTTTGATTAGTTTTATTATGATGTGGATGAAGAAAGGAATATAGGAGGACAAGTACTGAAGGAGGAGTTTGGTTAGAATGTTCTGGAGGTGAAGAGAGGGTCAGAAAGGTCGATTCATCTAAAGCTGGAAGTCAAAGGTGAGATGTTGTGTGTTGTTGGTGGTTAAAGCCCCCAGGAAGGATGTGAGCAAGAGGAGAAGGAAGAATCTGGAGGAAGAGGAACGAGGAGATCCAGGTTATCCTGAGAGGGGAAAGAGTGATGACTGGAACAGACTAACATGCAGACATGTGGGTGACGAGGAGGTGATGGTCAGAGTGGGGATCAGAACAGGGATGCAGAGGGACAGAGGGGGGTGGACTTGGCTGAAAGAATGGAGATGGCAGTAGTTTCTACAGAAAAGAGAAGATTAAAGGAAGACATGTGAAAGTAGAGGGAGGAGCACACAAGTTAATGACATCATGGATGTGACACAGATCAGGAAAGAGGAACCAGTCAGCACAGGATGGTGAAGTAAGGTGATGTGGGGAAGATGAAGAAGAGTAGAGCAGAGGACCAAGTGGTAAAGTAGAAAAAGGAAGAAGACTGTGTGTCTGAGGAATGAGTTGAAGCAGACTTTGGGAGATCAGGATATTCTTCCTGAACTGAAGTACTTGGTGCACCATCTGAAATGAGAAGAAGCAGATATTGATCTAGACGCCTTAATTAATGCTTTTCTGTGAAGTCTCTAGACAGAGGAAACCTCTTCAGATTGTATTTCATATTATCTTCCATTTTAAATCACAAGTGAAAGAGTGGATGAAGATGCTGAAGTGTCTGTGTGATGAACTGCTGCGTTGGATGAAGGATAATGTCGTGTAATCAGGGTGTAAATCGTAGGAATTATGGAGGAACAGAGATTTGAAGCTGATTTCCATCTCCCTTGTGCCCTGCTATGGGGGGGTGGGGGTGTACTTGCTCATGATCCAGATGTTCTGAATCCTTAGAATGAGGAATGATCTACCATTCTGCTTTCCCATACACATGCCAAATGTGTTCTGATCCTGAGCTGCAGTGTAGTTGATTGTGTCTTTTTGGTGGCTTTCAGTTTTTCACTTGTGTGCTGGTGCTGTTCAGAATGAATGCCTCATCGGATTACATGCTGGTATAGCTACTGATTCAGGCAAACAGCCGGGCAAATTTGTGTGAGAGACTTTGTGCAGAATGTGACAAAATCTTCTATTTGCTTTCTTTTCCATCTGAAAATCCCCAAACCTCTCTTCCTCTGGCTCTCCTTTCTCTCTCAGGCTCTCTCCATGGGGATGATGACAGAATATTACCACTTTATCTTCACCACCCTGGTAAGTGGAGAAAGTGTCTGTGCTTTGTCAGGCTGTCATCTGTTTCAAGTCTCACTTAAAATTGGAAGGGATTCCTTCCCCTTTTAATCATCTCTAACTCTGCAGGTTTTGGGTAGTTATGTGTTTTTTCCTGCATTTTATTTGTTGTTGTTGTTTTTTTGTTTTAATAGCAAAACAAATGGTTGGACTTCAACGTTTATTCAATTCATTCTGAATGTCAATAGTAACTTTGTCCATGTTGTCTAAACAATATGAACGCAGCACTCAGTGACTGCTGTGAGCCTAAACTACATTAATTAAATTAATGGTTGAAGAGTTACAGTAGTGGTTACAGTAACTGAAAAGAGTGAGTGTAACTTGATAAGTTCCTTTAAACAAGATAAGCCATGTGTCTGGTGGACAGAGAGACCGAGAGCCCTACAGGTGAAACGATGTCATCTCAGGTTGGTACCACCAATAGTACACAAAACATGTTAAAACTAAAGATCTAAATTTTGCTCCTAAAAATCCAAATATTTTCATGATTTTTACCATTAGGACAAGAGTTATATTCTGAATAAGTGTTGCATACAAGACCTCCATGATTGCTTTTTCTTTTTTTTTGAAGTTGTCTTTTTTTGTCACTACCAAGTTATAGTTTGAAGTCGGCTAACCATTCGTTTAAATAGTCTCATCCTGGTCAAGTGAACTGCAAAAACAGCTAAAACAGCAAAACATGTCGACTTAGACTTTTTTTGGAGGTTTTCTTTTTGCAATCAATCAATCAATCAATCAATCAATCAATCAATCAATCAATCATTCATTCATTCATTCACTCATTTTAATTTGATTAGAAGAACTGTTGATTAAGCGGAACACAGATGACTGTGAAAGAATGAAACCTATTTCTGAAATACTGAAGCAAACACCCACCAATCAAATGGAAAGATCCCAAACGAACCAGAAATAAAGACCAGCCTTCAATACATAACAAGACAACAGACAAGCCAAAGAAACAAAAGAATGTTAATGTTAAATGTAAAAATAGTAAAGGAGGAACATTTCTCAAGAACAGACGGTCCCTCATCTTTCTTCAGTAAAAAGATGAAGAGAACTTCTAAGAGTTACATTACTAAATATGAATATGGTGATAAGATATGTTGACATACACTAAACCTAGACCAAATAAGGAAGCATTACAACTCATTCGGCTGTTGTGCTTAAATCTTATATTTAACTGGAGTGAATAAAATGGTAAATGTGTATACTTATATAGCTTGTTGTTATTCTTAGAAGACCCAAAGAACTGTACAGTCACAGTCCCATTCACTCATTCACACACTGATGACAGCTCCAATACTAAACAACCACTGAGAGCAATATGGGGTTCAGTGCCTTTGACACATGGACGGGCAAGTTGGGAATCAAACCTGCGATCTTCTGATAAGGTCTGTACCTCTGCACCATGGCTTCCACAATAAAATGAAATCTGTCACCAAGAATGAAAAGTAAAACCAACACAAGTCTGAGAAATGACAGGACTAGAGAAAGCGTAAAAACATCCCCCATGTATTTGTAATGCATACTAATAAATATATATAAATATTAAAACAACAATGCAGAAAGTCAACTTTTACCCTCTGAATCTCTGGTATGTTTTCATATGTTTCCTTCTGGTATCTTGATATTTTTAAGGCAGCAAAATAAAGGGGAGTATTTTCTATCAGACGGGAATTTTTGATTTTAGAGTATTTTTTGAACAGCAGTGAGAGTCAGAGTACTTTCACCAGACCTTTTCTGCTACTTAACAGTCAGGTTGGCTAAAACATTTGTAATTATGCATATCTTTTGGCCAATACTTGCACGTTAATTGAAGATTTATATTTGGAGTTTCTTATCCCAAAATAGCCAACATCTAATGTTAATGTACCTGTGTGTTAATCTACCCAGAATGCCTAGAGCAGCCAAGAGGGTGGAAGATTGATCAGGACAGACATCACAGCAGTCAGAACGGACATCTGTCATTGTGTAAAGCTCATTTTTTAAATGAATAGTCTGATTATGTTTAAATCTAGTTTCCCCTGAAGAGAAGCACTAGAGCCTAATTGGCTCTGTGACTTCATGAATTCAAAGTTTGTCTGTATTTGTGAGTTTGCCACGGCACGGACTGTAGAATCCAGTTTTTGGCATTAACTAGTGATCCTGTTAAACATGAAAGGTAACATAGACATTGACTGATCATATCAGTCAGTTAATGAAACAACGGGATCATTACTTTCTGAAAAGTAAAAACAACACTGACATCTTTACCTTCAAAAGTCTGAGGAATTTACTGGTAAAAGAAATGCGTAAATCAAAGTCTGAATATGATATAAATGAGCTATCTGAGCAAAAGGAAATGGAAAAGCCGTCTGGAAACAGCTGAACTGCTTAATGAATCCCAATGGCTCCTCTGACTTCAAATATGAGAGAAACCTGACAGGGAAAACCATTTCTGACCCTAATCAAGTGGCTCCAGTTTTTAAATTATTATTTCATAACATCTGTTAAAGAGTTTACAACGGTGTTTCCAGAAAAAAAGGTTGAACCAGACATTGGAACGGCAACAAAGGATGATCTGTTTGAGATTATGGAAGTGGAAACAATAACTGTTCGGAATGTTATAAATAATTCATTCACCAAGGACATATACAATCTAGATGCTGTATTTTTGAAAAACTATAGTGATATCTTGATTGAACCTCGTACACGTATAATAAATGTCTCTATTCAAACTGGTCAATTTCCTGATGACTGGAAAAAGGCTCTTTTCAAACCTATTTTTAAATCCGGGAACACACAAGATGTTTCCAACTACAGGCCCATCAGTCTTCTTCCGGTCACGTCAAAAGTCTTAGAGCAAATTGTTGCTGACCAGCTCTTAGATTACCATGAAAATAAAAACCTCTTACATCCTCTTCAGTTTGGTTCCAGACATAATCATTCCACTGAAACAGCCACATTCTTGTTACTGGAACAGATCAAACAATCGCTTGATAAAGGAAATGTTGGGGGGGTGTATCCTTTAATTTAAAAAAGGCCTTCCACACTGTGAGCCGATGCATACTCATTTCAAGGCTCTCTTCCTTCCATTTCTCAAGATACTCTGTGTCTTGGTTTCGATGATATTTACTTAATCGAGAACAGTGTGTTGTAATTAATAACTGGAAATCAAGTCCACAAAAGATTGTAACTGGAATTCCTCAAGGAACCATTCTCGGTCCAATTCTCTTCAGTCTGTACATGTCCAAATGTATGCTGATGACACTGTTCATGTTTCTGGCAAGCACAGTCAGTGAAAAATTAACCAGTCGTTGATTTATAACCCTAAAAAACTCAGAACCAAGAGCACTGATTGTTTCATATTAAATAAAATCTGTACAACTTGAATTCATCATTTTTAAAATGCTGTGCAGAAGTAGGCAGAAGAGTTATTTCTTGTTTTTCATGTTAGATACTGTCTTTTTGTCCAGAAGCTGATTTACTTAAAGTCAAAAATCAGGGTATTACCACAGGAATGAACAAATGTATGTCATTTTTGACGGCTGATGTCTTATTTGCATATCTTTGTGCATTTTCTCTGTTTCCAGGATCTGTTTGCACTAGATGTGGAGCCTTACCGATACAGTGGAGTGAACATGACAGGCTTTAGGATCCTGAACACTGAAAACAGTCAGGTGGCTTCCATCATTGAGAAATGGTCCATGGAGAGACTGCAGGCCCCTCCCAAACCTGACTCTGGTCTACTGGACGGGTTCATGACCGTAAGTCTCTGGGGCGCTGTGGTACAGTGGATGACCATGAATACATTGATTAACCCTCCTGCTCTCTTATGGGTCCAGATGACCCCACCCTTACATTGAGGCGTTAGTCCTTCCATGATAAAGGTGGACAAGACTTCATGTCTGTCATTGGACATCAGTAAACATCGACAATCATTGAAAAGTTAAGTGGACTGTCTTTTGGGGTCCAGATGACCCCACTTTTAATGTAAGTAAGCCTAGGAGAGCAGAAGGGTTACAAAAACAACTCTGAGTTACTTCAACTGGATTTAGCCTTGTGGATGAATGAGACTGGGTGTATTATACACCTGTTTGCTGGCATCATCAGAATAGGAGGACTTTTTACATGATAACAGTTTTAAGATTTTCAAATCTGCAGCAGTTATTCCTGGTGTGATTCTAAGTTATACAGTAAGAGTCTAACCACATAGCTAAAACTTAAACGAGTCCTGACCTTTATGGTGATCAGAGCATGCTCCTTTTATTAACTCCTCCTCCACAATGCTTTAATACCACTCATATATCTGGGAGCTCAGCCAACACTGTCAACCACCAAAGACAAACAATCAGAAAAAAAAGACTAGGAAGAGGAGCAATAAGAATGATAGATGAACTCAGAAAGAAGGGAAAGTCCTGGGTGAAGGAAAGGCAGAAGTGAAATGAAAGTAGAGGTGTTAAATGTTGTTCTGGTTCCACTTGAAAAGCCGTGGCTGCAGCACCAGCAGCATGTTGGCTGCTGATGAAAGCAGTGGCATGCCTCTGGGAAGGAGCCAATCAGAACAGCAAGATCATGCTGAGTCATATTTCTGGATTGATAATGTAGACTGTTGCTCAGTTTGAAAACTTGTTAGATTTTTGGCTCAATCAATAGTTTTCCACTTGAGACCTGAAATGGACTGTGTGTATATTAACTGGACATTTTCAAAGCACAGAATCCTCAGGGGGCTTTTATCACCCGTAAGTATAGCCCAAGCTGCAGCATGGGCCCTGAATCAATATCATGTCTTCAGTCCAAACAGGAAAACAGGAACCATTCACAGCACGAGTCACAATATCCCTTTTATTTAATTATTTTATCTGTCTTCTTCTGCTGTAAGGAGCCAAGCTGGCTGGTTAAATCTGGATTAGTGACAAGCACATATTTCTGTGTGTGGGAAGTGCTGTTTTACTGCTCATCAGAGAGTCTGAAGGTGGGGATCGATTCATTAAACAAATGGCATCCAGTTAGTAGCTAATGCTTATTGACATGGTGAATCTGAGGTTTATGTGTGATTTAAGCCACAAATGCTGATGTTCTGTGACTCTTAGGACTTGCATTTTAAGGCATTTTAATTGAGTTGTTAATTTAACCCAATATTTAGGCTGGTGGAAGCCACCCAAATTCTGAGTCAAAATAACCCAGCAAAAAGTTAGTCCCTTTTCAATCCATCTTGGGTTATTTGTAACCACTGAGTTTTTAGTGTGCACATTCACAGAAATGCAAGTCTGACCAACGTTTCAGCTGAACTGGTGGTGAAGACCCTGAAGGCAGAAGACCACGCTCCATGGCAAGAACTAATCTAATGAATAAATACACCCAAAGCATAAAGAGATGAATCAGACCATCTCCAGAAGGACCTGGGGTTAGAAGAGGTGGGGGACACCCATCCCTGTACTTTTACTGCAGTTCCATGATATTTGGCTGTTTTTTTTGTAGCTCTGTGAAAAACTTCACGGGAAGAGAGGCTGATGAGTATGTTCCCTTTCTGGCAGTAGATGCTCATGAGGCATTGATCGACTTGGACAACACTCTTCTCTACTTCTTAGCTGAAGCTTCTCTTAGCTTAGCTGACTCCATCTGCTCGCCTCTCTGCATCAAGCTGTCTCTCAGTGTGTTTCTCTTCAGCTGACAGACTTGGATCTGACTGGAGTAGAATTACTTCCATGGGAGGAATTTGGCTGGAACATGTTTTGGGAAATTATTGCAACAGCTGGCATTATCTATCCAGAATGACCTGCTTTCTACACCCGAGAACACACTTAGACTGTTCTAGAAGAGTTCATCTTAGCCCATAGAAAGGTCGTATCATAAAAATCTATTTCCTGTCGGACATCATATATGGAAACAGCATTGGCAGGTAGTCTGTCACTTTTTGTCCACTCTTGAAATCTTGTATCGTACTAGATAATACCTGCTTATAGCAAGGATGATAATATTTTTATTAAAATATCATCCGTTTGGTTAAGGTATTAAAATATTATAATATTATTGTGGTTGATCTCCAGGACTTAGAACCACCACAGAATGTCACGTTTGTTTGCCTGATTTAAGGGGTGGATCCAAACTGCCTTTAGGGTCTTAAATGCACAGAAGTGCAACCTAAAGTGTGAACGGTAAAGATATAGAAGAAGATACTTGAGGAGGCAGAAAGGACCACTGAAGGGAGAATTGAACGGATAAAACTTCAGATCACCCAAGTGGCCAGTAGTGTTGACCACTGAGCCTTAACCTGCAGCAGTCCATCGGCTAGAACATCCAGAAGCTTTTTGAATGAAACTGCACACCTGACTCTTCATTTGCACATGAATCTGAGTTGGAGGTTCATCGGGTCTCACACTTCACTGAGGAGTGTGTGTGCAGCAGTCTCTAACAAAGAATATCTCAAGGAATTTCAGGCAACAGTGAAGCAAAAGCTCAGATTCAGTGAATCCTTTCACTGTTTAAAGGAGCTGCTATTCACTGGCAGTAGGTTGAAGAACTGAAGTCTAATTCAGCTACACAATAAAACACTGAAGCTGTTTATTTGTGTGGAGGTGTGGACGCGTGTGTGCGTGTGGGGGGGTGGACTTTGAGGTGTTTTTGAGACCATTTTTCAAAAAGTAAAATGTTCATGGAAAAATGAAATACACTTTTTTAATACGTATATTTTGGATTTTTTGCATTGATTAATAGATGATTTTCTTTACTGATGATCTGACTGGTGCCGGGAGTTTGTGGTGTGTTCAGATCATCATTTTCAGGAGGATCTTTTGTATTGATCGAGCCGGGGGTCTGGAATATATTTAGAGGATTATTAATCATGGAGGTATGTTGTGGATTTTTGGTGCTGGTCGGTGTGGGTGATAATGCGCTGAATGTGCTTGGATTTTTGGTATTGATTAATGTGGATGATTTTTTTTTTTTTATGAAGATAATCGGATTATATATGATTCGTACAGATCAGTAGCCATGATTTGGTACGCAAATGTACCGGGGACCAACACCCCCCCACACACACACAAACACACACACCTCGCGTCCACATTATTTAGAATAACTGTCCGTTCACAATGACTAGAATTCCCATCAGATCCATGTACGATGTCTGTGTTCAACAACCGTTCCAGTAGCTGCTTGACGGTTGTTCCCTGAAGCTCCTGCTGCATCTGGAGGAACTTCCATCAAAAACTTTCCTCGCCCTCATCATGGAGACGATAAGAAATGAAGTTTATTTGTTTGAAGAGCTGAATAAAAGCATCGGTACACGTCTCCATGTCTGGATTCAGAGAATCTCCCAGTGAGGAGAAGCAGCTGTCCCGTCTGGAACAGGGACGTGCTGTCATGGGAGGTTAGTATGGCAAGCAAAAGGGATCATAAGCAGGGCAGTGCCTTACCTGCAAATATGGATAGAAAATAATTACATGAAACATTTAAATGTTCAGTTAATACCAAAAGCTAATGTTGAGTTTAACTTGAACAGTTTTATGTAATATTTAATTTGGATGTTAGAAGGGTGGGACAAGAGAAAGTTTGAATATTAGGGGGTACTCCAGACAGATTTGGTATTTTCAAAACTATTTTTAAGCATTCTTTTCTCTTACACCCCTATTGATGAAGAAGGTTTATTACATTGATATGCAGGTATCCCCAATATTTGTGCTTCTCCACAGACACACTAGTTAAAACAGTAACTGCGCTTCCATTACACGTATGGGCTAAACTTTATAGAAATTCTAGAAATGTTTCAAAATCAAATTTTTCCATTAAATCATATTTATGCAAAAAACCACAAACCAACTCCCGTCATTCAAAAACAGGGTGATAGATGTAGAGATAGATACTTTGACTCACAGCAGAAACGGATACGTTTCTGTAACGTCATCATCTATCAAAGGAGATGTTGGTGTCTTGTTCAGGCCATGGAGAGCTAAGCTACACATGAAGCCCTTTAGGGAAATCATGGTTGTTGATTTTCCAGAGGAGCTTCCAATAGTTCTGACTGTTACGCTGAGGGACGCCTGCTGCGGAGGGCGCGGCCCGGCGGTGCAGTCACTGTTGGTCACGTGACTCATTTCATTTTTAAAAGAGTGTTTCTAGTGCAGTTAAACTATGTCAAATCTGGTGCGCCTCAAAACCCACCTCCCCTGAGTGTGAAAACTTTTTTTCAATAAATTAGGTGTTTAAGCAAAATTATTATTACAAATTCAATGTTATAAACAATGAAAACACAGCTACTCACTGTAAACATACTTGTTTATTTATTTAACATACTTGTTGACTTCAATAACCTTCTTCAAAATAATAAACTGACAGAATATGAAAAGAAATCAGCTCTCACACACACAGAAAAATGATAAGGACACACTGGAGATGGTTAAACTCACAAAGTTATGTGATCATATGATGATGGACCCCTTCAGTCACTTTTACAGTGCAACTGGAGGTCTAATCCTGTTACTTTTAACATCGTGGAACTTAAAGACAGGTGTGTTTTCTTCTGTCAGTGCCTGACATAACAGCACACAGGTGTGGAGCATGCAATGCAACAAACAGCATTCAGTATTGAAAACACAGCCAGGCATGACCAACAAGTCACATTCAAAGAATAGACATAAATCAAACCAGACATAACATGTTTTAGGTTCCAGTTCTGTTCTGTGTTCCAGATTCTACATATTTTTTATATTTTCATTCTGTTTCAGCCATGTCTGCTCCTATAGGTCATAGATCTGCTCTGTGGAGACGGGAGCATTAGTGCTGCTGTCCGTCTACAGCAGTAGCTCCCACAGCTAATGACTCCCAGTCTTCTAGTCACCATCAGGGCTCTGCCTAGACGGACGTCTCCTGGGATGAGTTCCTGCTAAAGCACTGACGTAATCTGGATTTTAACAGGAATCAGACAAGTCTGCCTCACAGCACCCTGCAATATGTCACCTTGTGACAGCAACTGCAAGTCTTCCCTCCTGGTGCACATGCTGGGCCACATCCACACCTGCTGTCCTTTGAGAGCTCAGATGGTTTCTAGTGTCATTCTAGTGACACTTTACAGTTGGACTCACCTGTACAGACATGCACAAAGCCTGTTCAATAAACACATCCAAAGAGAGCCACATGGAGCTGCCAGCTCATCAGATGCCATCTTCAGAAGCTTCTTTAATATTTGCTGATTTTGTATTGATTTCTTCTCACATTAACACCTTACATCCCCCACAGCTCAAGATATCATTAAAGTTCATTCTGTATTATTAGACTAAAGGAAACTCTTAATTTACCAATCAACAAAGTAAAAATATATGTGCTGTTCACCGACAGGGAACTTTGACTACTGTTGGTTGAAGAAGGAGAGGAGGAAGGAGGGTTCGTAGGAAGAGAGAGAAGAGGAAAGTCACGAGTGTTGGACTGAGAGTTGGAACTTTGAATGTTGGAACTATGACAGGAAAAGGTAGAGAGTTAGTTGACATGATGCAGAGGAGAAAGGTAGACATACTGTGTGTCCAGGAGACCAGGTGGAAAGGTAGCAAGGCTAGAAGCTCAGGAGCAGGTTCAAGTTGTTCTATCATGGTGGAGATGGAAGAGAAATGGAGGAGGAGTTATTAGAGTTTTTATCTGTGGATGTTTTTGATATACACATATGTGGTATAGATCACTATTTATAGAGGGTTCCTCACCAGCACCCTGAGAGCATTAACCCCAAGGAGAGAAACAGAGGATCAGTGATCATGGAACTTCAAAGATTTAGGAATACCTTACACAAAATGTCATAGGTCATCTATTTCTAAACTTGGTTAGTCCCTGTCGGGGAAAAAATGAATCCAACTGGAGGACGCAAAGCAACCCTCGCACCAAACGGTGACATGTCAAAGCAGCAGAACTCCAACAACACGTCAGGGAGAAGAACATGAGAAACATCAGAAATATCAGGGACTCTGAACTGGAGGAAACTTGAGGGTAGAAGATAACAGTGGTGATCAGAGCACTCAGGGTAGAAACCTCCAAGAGGGAAGAGAACCTCCAGCACATCCCTGGAAAAAACTGCAACATCTCAGTCCAGAAGAGTGCAGTGCTAGGAGGACCTCTGAGCTCTGGAGGGACACTACTCTTGTCAAGAACAGATTTGAATGTGTGTGTGTGGTACACACATGTAGAACCCAGGTTAATGAACTCTATCCTGTCTTTCTCATTTTCCTGACGCTTGCAGACAGAGTTATTCATCATTAATACAAAACAAATGAAGCTGCATCAGTGTAGAGCAAACTTATATTTGTAGTCCTCTCACAGTCTTGAGTAAAATCCTGTTTTAATGTAGCCACAATATCTGCAACTGAAATGTTGTGTAAGCTCTGTTTCAGTGAGACCTTTTGCGTGTGCTGCAGTAGAGTACCACTAACTTTCTGCCTGGAACATTTCACAGGAACCTGTTTATGACAGCTGAGATATCTCTTTAAAGCGTGTACATGCAGTGCACAGCGAGCCAGCCCTCTGATCCCACCCTGACAAGGAAAGTTTGCAGGAGCACAAAGCAGTGCTCCGAGGGTCCTAGCAGCAGATTTCTTTCTCTGCTCATTATCTGCTTGCTGGGAAAAACTCATCAGATTCACTTGAGTGTTAAGTCTATTAGTCCTCCTGACAGTGTGTCTTAGTCACGGCACAGTGGATTCTGCTGCTGAAGCAATATGGCAGGGCTCTGCTTGTACACATGTCTGCAGTCCATTCCAGGACAAACCACCAGGATTTCTGGCAGAGCTGCAGCCTTTTTAATTAGCACAGCAGCGCTTGAAGACTTAAACATTATTTTTGTTTCACCAACAGGAGAGGTTACATGAAGTATTGTTGTTCTAAGAGAGATCGTTCATAGAGATGGCTTCTGCTGACATCTAAATAGATAAGGACATGAGAGATTTAAAAATAAATGTACAAAAAAAAATAGGAAACTAAGACAGGCACATCCATATTACTGCTGTCCTGCACAGCTGAAACAGCAGGCAGGCGGAAAAATGAAAGATCAAACTGGAAAGGAATCCTTGTAGATTTCTGAAGCGCGGATACGATTTTCTCTGGTTTCTTTATTAGATGTTATAGTCGTGGAAAAAGCTTTAAAGCTTTTGTCAAGTGGAAACAAAGAATTGTTTTAGTTAATAAATGAAATCAGCAAAATTAAATTTATTGTATTTACATTAATCTTATTCAACATCTAAATTTAAACAAAATGTTTCTGAGCAAATTTTAGGTTTCATGAAAAACCAAAGAAACGTGTATCACTATCAGTACAATAAATAATATTTGAATTAATATATATTTCAACAGTTTAATGGGATTCCACCCAATTAAAACAAGAGCCTGGAAACTATTATCTATTAACAGTTGATTTGTTAAACAAAGAAAATTCATACATTAACATTTTGCAACGAGCAAAATGTTTTGATGAAAATTGCATCTATGTTTTTCTATTTGTTTCTTTTCATGATTTTGTTTGTATTTTTCACCTTCTGTTCCTTCATTCAGAACCACATTAAAAGTAATAAATATGCATATTGAGGCAGATTGATGACATTGTTAAAAGTCAGGTTTTTTATCAGTCAAAAATATGTGTATTGTTTGGTTCTGAAATCAGCTTTTTGTTTATAGTTTTATTTTCTATTTCTAACACTGAGGGGGGTGTTTTCTGTTTTTCCTTGACCATTGTTAATACTTGCATTATTCAGTGATGTGTTTCTTCACTGCCTGACTTACACAGTGCTGAGTGTTGACCGAACCACAGTCAAACCAGTCAGCTGCATCCCGTCTCATGCATGTGTCACAGCTCAGAACATAGACATTCAAAGAGATAACAATGCAAAGTGTGCGCATTTACCAGGAATATTTTTTTGGAGTGATCAACAGAAATGTTTCAGATTCTCTGTTTTTCAGTGTTATGAAGCACTGAATGTAAAACAGAGAAAGGTAAAGGAAGAGTCTGCAGATGTGGAGTCTGAACCTTTCACAGGACTCCTCTGAAAGATCTGCTCTCAACAAAGAAATGTAACTGAACTTGAACAAAAAACATTGAATTTATTGGAATATTTGTTGAGTGAACCAAGTGAATAAAGTTAGAGTTATAATTCTGTCTGTACTAAAGAAGTGTCATATGAAGGGTATAGAGCAGGGGTCTCCAACTGGCGGACCGCGGTCCGGGTCCGGACCCCAAGACCCTTTCATCCGGACCGCCAAGCATTTTTAAAGTACGATTTTTCAATCATACGGCGATTTTTGAGCAGGCGCCCGCGAGGACAGCTACGTTTAGACCGGGGTCCTTAAACCGGCAAAAGCTCAAAGCGGCGTTCTAATGTTTACATAGTTGGAACGTGAAGTTATCTAGAAGATGTGTGATCGATGGTTCTATCTGCAATTAGAAAACCGGACTGAAGAGATGATGGACTGAAACTTTCACTTCATTTTAGCAGCAGTCAGTTCTACACGGTGAGTGTGTGTTATAAACATGGAGTCTGCTGCTTTTGTTAGCGTCGATATCAAGAGGCACTACGAGACACAAAATAACATTTCTGACTCAAATTACCCGCAAGAATGAGTGACGTGGTTACAGAGAATATATGAACTGAAAGTACAGTGTGATCAGACGACACACAGACGGTAACAGCACAACAACAGGCTCACGAGAGCTCACTACGAGGGGATTCTGGGTAAACAGAAAAAGTGACTGATTAAATGATTAAAGGGTGTATGGAGGTGATGACACTAACGATTCTGCAATAAGGACAACGGCTTCAAGAAAAGGTCTGACAGGTTCCCCTCTAGTCAACGGAGCCGAGCACTAGATGTGCAGGTATATGGAGCTACATTAGTGCCAATGTTATTTGAAGCCCAGACAAAGCAAATTAAAAAGATATTGGTGTTTGGCCAAAAAGTTTAAATGTCAGAAAATGTTTTCTATTTAAAAGTTAAGTTAACTTCAGCTTCAAATGTTACATTTTAAAAGATTTCAAAACAAAATGAAATACATTTTTAAAAACTTTTTTTTTTTTCAGATTTAACTCTTTTTTGTTTGTTTTTCTTTCAAATATGAAAATGTCAGTTTAAAAACTTTTGGCCCTGTTGTGGCGGGGCTAACATGAAGGACCAATCAGAATGGATGAGGGTGGTAACTTCAGTCCCGGTGCATTTACAGACTCTGCTAGAACGGTGTTTTGGACACACGGTTTGTACGGGATAAAACTCGTCTTGAGACAACTTTAGCTATGGTAGTACAGCCAATACAGCCATGTTCTAACCGTAATGATCTCAGCTCTAGGAGTCCGTGAAGACACTGGGAAGTTACCACTCTCATTGATTTCCATTGTGTTAGCCCCGCCCCAACGCGCCACAACGGGGCCAAAAGTTTCAAAACTAAAATTTTTATATTTGGAAAAGAAAAACAAAAAAAAAAAGAGTTGAAACTGGGAAGAAAAAATAAAATTGATTAAATTTGGGAGTTGAAATTCTGAGTTTGAAACAAAAAAAAAGATAATTTGAAGCTGAAAATAATTAAGCTTATTTTAGAATAGTTAAAAGTTTTGTACATTTCTAATTCTTATGGCCAAATTTAGTTTCAAACAATATTGGCCTCAATTTAGCTCCATACAGTTCCAGCTGAGCACAACCATTCAAAGTTCCATCTGCGTCTCTTTAAGTCTGTTTTGTTGTTTACCTTTATGTTTATGTTGCACTTATAAAACTTATTACTTTAACGTTCAATATGTAGCATTATTTGAAATCTACTTTTAAGTGTTGTAAAACAGAAAGTTAACATTTGCACAAGAAAAGGGATTTATTATGAAAGCTTGTTGAGGTACATGTTAACTGTTGCACTTTAAGTGAATGTTAGTTTGTGAAAGAGTAAACATTGCACTCCAAGGAAGCAAGTTTATGTGGAATTTTATTTTACTCCACAATGTCTGAGCATGTATGTATTTTAGTACATAAATGAATGAGAGAAATACTTAGAGACAATAAGCTTAAAGGCTTCTTTGCAAATTAAACTACACGTGATTAAATAAAAGAACAGAAAAGTCAAATATTGTAATATTGAGGTACTGGATCTCTTGCCAAATTAGTTGGGGACCCCTGGGATAGAGCATCAAACCCAAAATTCATTCAGAATACTGTCTTTATCTTAACAGGTGAGAAAATATGAAATCAAGATTACATTTGTTTTCCTTAATTCTAATTTAGTTATTTCACCTAAAAACTCTCAGGGTCAGAGTTAAATATGACAAGATTAGGTTCTCATTGCCATTGTAACATGTCCCATGTGAACATATTCTGCTAAATTTCTCCTTCACACACAGTCAGTTAGCTGAGTTGTTGACTGTATATAAAGAGCTGGAATAAGAGACATCCTCCCTGGCGTTCCAAACAGGAAGTACCTGCAGGCTCCAAAAACCCCATAGACTTCTATGGAGAAATAAAGATTTGAAGTCCATTCACGGGACAGAAGCGGTCATTTTCCAGGTGAAGTCAGACATGAATTGAGGTGATCTGAAGTCCCACAGCGCGGCGTCTGGCAGCAGTTTGATCTGCTGAAGAGGGGCAGACCGTACAGTGAAAGCACCTTCACTCAGTCATTCTATTGGTCAGGATAAGCTTTCTGTGATACTTTTTTCTAAATATCTTTTAATCCATTTGTTTCATGGTTTGTTGTCTTTATCAAAAGTTATTCAAGTTGTAAATTGACCAATAAGATGCCTCAGGAAAAGCAGGTGGTGGCCGCTGGCCCCACCTTTGATTGACAGCTTCTCCACAGCTGCTTTCAGTGGAAGGGGCGTGGACTTCAAACAAGCTCACTCATGATTGGTGGCAGTCGTTGTCATAGAGACATTTACCCAGATGACATACACCAATCATGAGCTGTGCTTCCATGTTCAAAATGTCCTCGATCGGATCAAAGATCAGATTAGAACAGAACTGTGTACATGGTCCCTGAAGAACCTTATCTGATTGTAATCAACGGTTCCACGCGCCACACGGTTGAATGGAATAAATCATGTTGACATGCGCAGAACTGTCGAAAATACTGGAAATAGTCGTAGAAGAAGAATTAGCGAGTTCTGTTGTAAACAAGCAAAGATCCTGTATAGAGTGAGATGATACTCTGAACGCGCTTTCATTATTATTAATAATATTTGTAAGTGACTGTTTGTTCATAATTTTCTAAACCCGTGCAGCAATGTTCATTTCGGCAGCACATAAAGATGTTGAATTCTTTATTTTGTCTGCATGTTATTGAAAATATGAATTCACGTGATTTTTTTCTCTGCACTGCTTGGAGTGTGGAGAAGCATTTCCATATTCAAAGGATGCCTCTGGCTGGGTTCATACTGGATGCTGAAGCGCCGCGACGCTGAAATGATCTGACCAGAGCGCTCCGCGCCTGGTGTGAACCACTCCTTTGCTCCGCCTCACGTGAGTGGAGCTGCTGTAAAGCTATGAATCTGCTGCTGTGACTTGAGGAGAGCAGCTGATTGGTCGGTCCTGCTTGTGCTCCAAACACTTCTCTGGAGCTCCACATCCTCTATGTAAAACCCACGCAGTAATGACACACGATCGGATTGGATTGTTTACATGCACCACGATCAAATCAACAATCAGTATAACCCACCTGTCTGATCAGAAGGGAATCTGGATCTGAATGAGTCTGACCGGCCAGAGTGTTCTGAATGGCATCTGGACATTTTTATTCTGATCAGACGTTTATTCTTGTTCATACTTGTGTCCATTTAAACACAGCTACTGTCGTCTGGCATTGGCCTAATTGTACTAGAGCTGGAGCTCTATGGGTGATGTCTGTCCTCTTTCCAGTTCTCTACATACAGACAGTGCAGTAACCCTATAACTGGCTCCAGCACATCCCTGAAAAGACCTGATGGGAATAAAAAGGAAAGATCTCAGTCCAGAAAACAGCAGCGCTACAGCAGGAAACTGCAGGACCCTCAAGCTCCGGGCCTCTGGTACAGGACCCGAGCTCGGAGGGGGAGGAGACTCCTTACACCTGATTTCCAACAAGAATGAGAATCTAAATAAACTGCGGGAGCAGAAATCGAAGAGGCCGAGTAAGAGAAAGTGTTTGTTGTGGTCCTCAGCATCTACAATAAGGAAGACACTCACTTACAGGGGGACGATTTGAACCTTCTCTTCACATAAAGCAGAGTGGAGGAAATCAATTATCCTCTCAAAGGATGAATGGCTCTGCCAGCTCAGCCTGAAGAAGAGCTCATTCAAGCTCCTCTAGCGAGAGGAAGGGTCTGACTTAACGACTATCTGCTTAATTCAATGCAGTGTTTGAAAAACAACAAGAAAACAATCACAAATTGGAATCTTTTTCAATCAGCTTGCTGCCTTTAAAGCCACTTTTAAAGCCATAATGCCTGATGACTTTCTTCATGAGGTAAGCCATTAAACGGGGCTATAAATGGATGAGTCAGTCAGGGTGGGGGGGTGGAGGGGGGGGGTGGTGGTGGTAATGATGATGGCAAGTCGTTTCTGAAGTTTGCTTCTGCTCGGTCCTAATGTCCAGCAGCTAATGGAGATGATGGAGATGTCCTGCTGAGAGATGCTCCAAACGCCTCCGGAGGAGATGATGGGGGGGCCACAAGGACCGTCGTACACAAGCAAAGGAACAAAGAGACTTGGCTGAGAGGGGGGGCTTCAGGGGATCTCATCTAAGGAGACGGCAGAGGAAAGAGGCATTCCTGCTTTCACTGATGAGGGAAGTTTGGAGAAAAACAAAAGAGTAGAAGTGACACATGGGGGGGGGGGGGGGCAGTGAATGGAAAAACAGAGAGGAGCAATGACATTAAATCTGGGACTGAAAACAGATGATTTCCCATTTAACACTCCATTGCATTCGCAGTTATCCTGAGTCCTGCCTGCTGCTGTGATGGCCCCCCTGCTTCCCCTTCAAGACCCCCCCCCCCAACACACACACACACACACACTACAGTATGTTCACACATCACTCAACACACCTCCCATTGTTCCCCCTGCAAACCATCCAATATGCCCTCAGCAGAGCTTCCAGGACAATTTCAGTCAGACTGTTGGATAGCAGCTGGGTGGGGGTGGGGGTGGGGGGTGGAAATGGCATTTGAAGGTGGGGGTGGACAGTGTCCAAAAAACAACAATCTACCTCCCACTCCCCTCTCTGCTGGTGGAGTAATGGACCACAATGGGCTCAACAGGAAGCATTGTCAACAGATGTTTTTTTTTTTGGGGGGGGGGGGGCAGTAGAGTCAATTTTCGGCTTCAGGGCAGAGGACAAACATGGGCCGTCAGACGGTGAAGATCTGCCCGGACTGTTGGACTCTCATGAATGTGTCATCTGTGTTGATGCTGCTCACGAACAGACGTCATCACGTCCATCACTGAGGGATTCTGGGATTGCTGCTGCTTTGATTTCAGAGAACAGTTTATATGCAGACTGTATGTTCTCTTATCTTCTCAGTTCTGTTCTGAGAAGCTGATAACTTAGCTCCTGGTTTCTGACAGAGTCTCATCATCATCGTCAGGAGTGTTTCCCTGACAAAAGCAGAAAACTCAATTAAAGAACGTACGTCTCCAGGAGGAGGACACAAGTGAAATGCTGCCTGCTTGTTCAACACATTCTCAATCCAAACTGCTCACATGGTTCGAGGTCCCTCCGCTTCAGAACTTCAAGTTTTGGGGTACCCTTCTCGTCAGAATCTGAACCAATTAGATCAAGCCAGCCACCCCCCCGGCTCTGCTCCCGGAACACAGCGCGACAGTACACCCGGTACCAGAGGCAGTACCGGACGTGCAACGGTCCTGGAACGGGCCGCAGAACCTGACCCGCATGGTGCCAGGTCAAAATGTTGATTGTTGTTGAATTCACTTCAACAAGAAATCTCATGAAATGAAATGAAGAATACAGAGAGGGTCTAATCGAGTATAGCCAGTGTTGACGTTTATAGATGCAGATGAAGAGTTACGTTCAGGAGAACAGTTCTGGTGTCCGGTTAAACCACCTGCTGGATCCTGAGTGGAGCTGCTAGAAACAAAGCAGCGGCGCTCCTTACAAGTTCTGTCTTGGACACAATTAAAATATCAGCGGGCAATGCGATCACCTGCGGCTCCGTCCAGTTGAAAAATGTCTCTTTATCCACAAATGATTGAATAATTATTGATGTTACTGTGATCAATAAATCCTATCCATGTTTTCTTTAGATTCCTTGTTAAAATAATGAAAGTTAACATCAGAATGGTCTTTCACTGAATTACAATCCTTTACAGAACAGAAGTGGACGTTAGATTATCTTCTCCGGCCTCTACAGCTGCATCCAGGTAGATAGATACTGTGATGTAAGAAAGTTTCAGGAATTCTAACAGAGTTTTTCTCTGGGACTTTGGTTGACAGTTACTTAAAAGGAGAAATACTTGGAAACACAAACATAAAATGATTTCTTGTATGTTTTTCTCTTTCAGAATAAAAATGCAACACATACATGTTAAAACCTCAGAAAACAGGATTTTCATTGGAGGGAGACTTTAAATAGTGGAGGGTACTGTTGAGCTGAGGACGATCAGCTGTGCTAGAAGGAAGTCCAGGGGGAGGCTGATGGGATGTGTAGTGAGGCAGTGGAGGTCTAAACTCTGAGGGCTCCCTCTGGTGGACAGATGTGAGTGCTGATGGTTGAATCCTGACAGTCGGAGCAGTGCTTCAGTGTAACTGGTGAATGAGATACTGCTGAGCAGCATCCAGGAACTGTGTGCTGGGGTTACTGGGAGATCAGAACTCTGGAGATTTCTCCCACCAGTGACCAGAGGGGGAGACAGAGCGTTGACTCATGACAGTTAGGTCGCCTGTGTCTCACAAAGTGAAGATGTGAAAGCAGCAAAGAGAAGCTAGCTCCAGAGAGAGAGAGAGAGAGAGAGAGAGAGAGAGAGAGAAGATGGTTCTGCAACAAATACAATAGTGCACGTTCTGAGAGACCCCTCCCACACACAACTTCTGCCATTCACCTCCATCAGCATTTAGTTTTGCTAATGAAACAGTGAGACATGAGGTGATATTTGACTGTACAGAACTGGAGGATGAAGTTGATGGACTTACACGACAGAAAGTTTAAGAAAAGGGTTGATCTGGAGACAGAATGATGTTTCACACTGACGCCATCATGCTAGATGATGCTAATGAGCTGTTCCAGGTGTCACTATATGCAGTCATCGACCGGTTTAAAGTCAGATTATGTTTTTATGGAGCCGACTTTAAGGCACTGTGGATAAATACAAGGAAATACATTCATAAAAACTGTGTTTTATAAATATAATGCCAGACATGAATCCACATTGTATGGAACTTCATTTGGTAGTCTCTTTGGAGGCTGTTGACCGAAAAACACCTTTAACCCCTCGTAATTCTACGCTAGAATCCAAAATATTATCATGTTTTTAGGATGTTTTTGTTACGATGAATCCTCTGGAGGCAGAATTAGGGAAAAAGTACTTTTTCTGCCTGTCTGCTCTCCTTCAGTAAATCTGTCCTTGTTTTCTCAGAATGTTTTAATTTAAATTTACATTAGAATTTAATTACTTTTAACCATTTTCATTTTCTAGAACAAAGTCATTCTCCTCATTTGGTTCAGACTGCAGGTGGCTGAAACCCCTCTTCTCATGGGGGGGTTCAGTGAGAAAACAGAAACAACTCATTTGTGATAAAACACTTCATAAATAGAGTGAAGGGGACAAAAGCTGAGAGCCAAGATGGATTAGGAATCAATACAGTTTGTTAGAAAGAAAAGATTTGCCAAAAAAGTTGTTTTATCTTTTTTTAATTATGTTTTTCGGTGTAATAATATAGCCATTTTGCTGGTAGATTTTTTTAAATTACTGGCCAAACTCAGCTGGTGAGCCAAAAATGTGGTTTTGGTCATAGGTATTGAGTCTTCAATCTTCACATCAAATGCAGTAAAATCTGTTTCATGACTGTTGATACCAAAGGCTCTCTGCCGAGTGAGCGCAGTATTTCTATTTCTGATGACCTCGAGCTCGTGGTAGCTCACAAAACACCTGCTGCACTGTTCTAACAGTTCTACAGCTTGTTTTTAACTGTGCCAATTTCCCCCCAATAAAGTTAACATACGTTTTTGTTTCAAGAAAATAAAAGTAGCTAAGGACTTGTCTGATGACCAGATCCAACGATCCAATGACAATTGTAAATGCAAAGTTTCAAGCATAAAGATGAAACATCCCAAAGATAATACAAAGCTATCATCAAAAAAGCAGGGAGAAACTTTCATATTAAGACATGGGCCGCAAATGATTGACTTCGGGGCCACAAATGGCCCGCGGGCCGCCAGTCTGAGACCCCTGCAGTAGAGAATCAATGAAAGTCATATCTGTCTGGGTCACGATGCAAGCAGTAAGAAGAACTGCAAACATTTGAGAGAGCCCCCCCCATCTACAGTTTAATATAACACAGTGTAATCTGCTAAAATAATTCACTAAATGCAGTGAGAAAGAGAAAAACGAGCTGAGAATCTGAAGCTGTTGGAGATTTTTCAAATCAAAAATGTTAAGAGAGTCTTGCTAGAATCTTGTCTTTGAAACCCTTCAACACAAATCTAACTTGAAGTTCAACCTTCACTCTCTAATCAGGAAAAGCAACTGTAAATGAAAACATCTAATTAGAAGAGCTAAAGCCAAAAGAAAGCATCTTTCCTAGCTTACTTTTAGCTTCAGTCAGACCGCACTGCTTATGTTCAGCTGCCTGCGAGGAGGTGGTGTCCTGCAGACATGACGGACAGCAGGCAATCATTTATCCAGGCTCTAATTAAAAGCCCTCTAATTACGTGCGGAGGAAGTGGATGTCGTGTGATGAAATGCAGCTTTGACTTTAAAGAGAGGCTCACTCTGCTAAAACGCTGTGCTGACATTGAAAAGAAAGTCCTTTTCTGAAAGTCACCCACACATACACCTTCTCAGTAAATTACAGATTTCAAGGTCTGCAAAAAAGAAAAAGGTACATTTGTTCCTGTCTTTGCGTGTCTTGACATCCCAGCATGCTCCCTGAGCGAGGCCTTCTCGTCTCCTGCCCCGTAAAGCTTAGCTCTTCCACTTTGCTTTAAAATGTGTAGATTAAATTCAGACACAAAAGAAAGAAGTGTGATCTTTTCTATGATTACAGGGTCGAAGTTCATCTTCTTGAATGCTCCTCCCCCCTTTAAAGACTTATTCCAATGAAAATAGTCTTTTATGTGTTTTTAACTTGTTATCATTCTGCCACAGTAGAAGAGCTTTTAAAAAGATTTTTAAGATATAACTGCATTTCTGAGTACATCTTAGTTCAGATTGTGTTGGATCAGAGAGCGGTCTTGACCATGCTCCTGGTGGTCAGTCACTGTGTGGCAGTGGAGTGTGTTTGCATGGCTGACAGGGTCTTTAGACAGTACATCTTTATCAAGGTAGAACAGTGTTGTAACATATAACTCCATTCACCAAATGACCCCATCCTTCTGGGTTCCTGGAGTTAGGAACAACCATCTGGAGAGAATGTGGGCTCATTTGAAGGTTCTCTACTTCACCATTGGGATTTCTGGCTCTTTTTAGGGAGCCAAACCTTTTGGATCAGATCTCAAAGAGCCATTCAAAAGACTGCTGTGAAAAATGGAACAAGAATGAAACAGAAATCTGATTAAAGGTCTTATTCTGGAATAAACTCAAGTTCTTTTCTCAAATCAATTAATCCAGTCAAAACCGAAGCAGCAGAGATGCAGGAGAAGCCCCGCCCCTCTGTTACCCACAACCTGCGGACATGTCCCTCCCGGGGCACAACCCCCTTTGACTGAACATGTTTTCCTGGCCCATCCTACTGGAGACCCATACATGGTGTAAATATTCTCATTAGGGAGATCCAACCTTGTTCCATCTGTTCTTTATCTTATCTTTCCTTCCTAAAGACTTGGCTGGACAACGTGGACAGAAAGGTCACAATAACCCGGATTTATTAAGCAACAGTGGTCAAAACCGTCATCAAAGTTCCTTTCAGGTTATAAACTCAAATGTTCTGAGTAACTTTATTCTCAACACCGCCTCTTTTGTTTTTATTTATTTCATACATTTAGAATAAAGACACATCAGGCTCCTCTGAAGCTCATGCAAAAGCTACTGTGAAACACTGGAACACAAGAAATGTTCTAACAAACGGAGCAACTCCAACTCTGAATAGTGACGTGTGACGCCTCCCCTGCCCCCTGCATGCAGCCTCCTTCTCCTCCTCTCCTTCCACCCCGCTCCACTCTGAGGCTGTCTCCTCTTTCCTTTTCTCATGAGGTACTTGAGAATCAGGTGTTCACAGCTCCTGTGATATTTGCATCTGATTAGAACGGCAGGCTTGTTGAATCCTTAATACTGGAGCTCTGCTGTTTATGTTCTTATATTTACTGTAACTTTTCATCGGTTTAAAGCGATCAGTGTAACTCCAGTAGATTGTGGCGTCCTCCTTCAGAATCTGCTGGAATTATCGTGTCAACGGTTGAAAAGTTATCATGACATGGACCTCTGGAATGATGAGGGATGAGGTGTGACCAATCATACAATTCAGCTGCAATACCTCCACTCAACCTGTAGGGGGCAGCACAAAGGCAGTTTTTGACTATATTTTCAAGAATTAAACAGGTTTAATTGAATCCATCAAAAATGTGGCAATGACCAACAGAAAACACTTTTAAAGCCCCAGTTATAGAGGTCAGAAGACAAAAACATGGTGATCCTTGAGCCATTCAACAGATTGGATTTGTTCATGAACTTTACATCACTACATAAGTTATATCTAAAATGACTGGATCCATGATGGAGTTTTCCTGTGTTCTTAGCATGCATCTTTGATGACATACATTTTTCTGTTCCAGTCCATGTTCACAGAACCAGGTGCAGTGCTGGAATGTGGTCTGAGCCTGTCCTCCGGTTCTCATTGCACTTAGTAATGATCTGTTTTCAATGACCTGACTTACATCCCATAAGCTGCTTTAAGTGATTCTGTCAGGAGTTCTGATACAGTGCAGACACTGCTGCTTTGTTTAGCGTGTTAGAATGGCTGGAAGGCAATCATCTGGTTCTGTCTCCGTCACTCTCATTGGAAGCCAGCAGTCATCTTCAGGACTCCATTTCCTGGCATCATTTCAGGGCATGTTCGCTGATGGGATGTGGAGAGAACATATTGTCATTACAAAGAAAAGTCAGCCATAGTAATGATTTTTTTTACACAGTCAATTTCCTCTCCTATTGAAGCACATTATTGTGACATAATTCCACGCAGTAATGGCGAGGCATTGTCGGACTCTTTTTTTTCTCATGTAGATGCTGTTCATTCTTTCCACATCACTTTATCCTCTCAATGCAGAGGCGTTTTAATTTGATCATGCTGTATGCAGACAAGGCACCACTCACAGAGCAACAGCTGAAAGCAAAAGTAGTTGCCATGGGAAAGATTTCAGAAAGAAAGCACTTGATTTATATATAATGAAGACCCATCTGGAGCTGTCGCCTCAGGCAGCGTTGCAGAAATAAACAAGAGCCTGGAGGCAGGCCGTTGTGCTGCAGCTCCCTCTTTCATGTCTGAAGAGGTTTTATCTTTGCTTTTTCAGCTCATATTATGAAAGGACTTGAGTTAAAAATGCCCCTTTAGAACCCATACGCATGTCATGTTTTAGTATGAAGCTGCCAGAAGCTGTTGTATTAGTGGATCACTTTCTATCACTGCAGTTCAGCTGCACTCCAGAGCCAGCACCAGTCTGTCAAATCCAGACATTCTTCAGTTTTGCTTCAATTTGACATGAAAACAATAAAATAGGGAGGATGGTTTTTCATTGGTGGGCTGCTGTTCACGCGTTATCACAAAACGCGATTATCACAAAAATCTTGAAAGAATGAAATCAATTTAAGTTGTTTACACCCGTCATTTTTCCATTTAGCAAAAACTTTGATTCAAAGAAACAAACTCAGTTTTTCCCACATGAAGCTAACTCTCAGAAAGCCCCTTGAAAAGTTCTCAGCAGGTGATTTTCTGACAGCTTTCATTCATTCATTCATCCATTCATCTATTCATTCAACTCAATCTGAGCCTCCTCTTAACCTGATGTTCTCCATCAGAGGTATCCAACCCTTGTTCCAGCTATACCTGCTAGCTCCAGAGTAAAGTCCTGCACACACTCAAAGCTTTTTGAGAGCAATCACAGACAGATTAGTTCAGACAGGATGCGATTAACAAAACTCCTACTGTTACGGGTCAAGCTTTCCTTGACTTTCATTTTCTGAGTGTAACATTAGAAGCTGCAATAAATGAATCCTGTAACATTCAGGTCTAAGAATGTTTTTTTATTCTTGTTAGAAATCTTTCTTTTATATTAGAAACCAATACTTGAACTTCTTCTCTTTGGTTTTTCACATAAATTCATAAATATGTCAGAGGTGAATAGTCTACATACTGCCACTCAGGCCTACCTGCTGTTGCTCTGCGTGGTGTTCAGGTGTATTCATGCAGCGTGTCTGGCCTGAATTTGCCTCTGCACCTCCAAGGCAGTGTGCTGACACATCATCTGGGATGAGGACTGAAAGCTGAATGGAAATGAGAAGGAAGCGTGAGGTCATCGGGGCCGAGAGGTGGTCTCTGGGAGGCTGGTAGCAGCAGAGCGGCCCCCGAGGGCCGGGGCCTCACATCTTGTTATTGCTAGCCCAAAAAGAAATGCTAAAACGGCTGCGCCTGAAATAACAGATAACCCTGCCGATGCATTATATCGGAACGGCTGCAGTCTTAATCTGCCTCATCCTGCCACACAACGAAGCTAATGGAGGGAAGAAGAGACACGCCTTCCCTCTCTCTCTCCCACAGTCACTGTCAGACCTTTAATGATGACAATGAGAAACCTTTTACCCGCCAGATTCATCACAAGGTCTCCAAAAATAAAATATGAGTGTGGGTGTGAGATAAATGTCAGCAGATATCTGACTGATGTTCTTCATCACAGCAGCAAGGCTGAATGAACCTGAACGTTCACACAAAAACTCAGAGTAGGACAATTATTTATTTTACTGTACAAAACATTACATAGTTAAAAAAAAAAAAAAAAAAACACTGTTTCAATTGACAGGAAAATGTCAAACATAACTTTAAAAGTTAAGCAGACTCCAAAACCTGATGGTAAACACACATTTTTTTAAGATATGAAGATGAAACAAAATTAATAAGATTACATCTGGAATATAGTTTGAAGCTCTCAATTTAAAACTAGACAAACTTGATCATCAGTCCTCCGAAAATTGTTCTCATGATTTGGACTCAATGCCAAAGGTTTACCTGAGTTTTACCTTTTTCCTTTTTCTCCAAAAACTTTGTATACCTTTCTATTAATACCTAATAATATCATTGCGTGTTCACTCAGAACATGGACATGGTGTATTAAGTTGTGATTGTGTTGCTGCTCCGTCTCTGCTCTGGGATCCTGCTGTGTTTCTGGGTTCAGATTTGTGCAGTGAATGTGAAATGAAGCCAATAGAAGGCATAGTTGGAGGAGTGCGGGGGATGAGACGATAACCGCGTGCACCTGCTGGGTGTTTGTCCTTCCATAACCATTTGAGTCTTAAATAACAGCAGTCTCATATTACATTTACTGGGACAAATGTCAAAGTAGCACCTCAACGTTAGAAATAAATACGCCACAGTATAAACAACCAAACTGACAAAAGTAAGAATGAGAAAACAGATTAATTTCAAAATTTTAAATCAACTTTGTCATTGTTTTGACAGAGCATCAGATACTTATTTATGAGATACATAAATAATTATCTGAAAAACAAAAGAAAGACAACAGTGGAGATAGTGAGTCCGTGTCCAGCATGTCTGTAGGTCAGGTGGTAACTGAAACAACTTCTGGTTGCAATGATTGTTTCACACAGAAGGAGTAAATGCAACTAAAACAACACATTCTGCTCATGTAAATACTCTGGAATGCCAAAGGAAAAGATCAGTGAGACAAAGCACATATCTTGAGATTCTGGATATGTCAGGAGCAGATGTGAAATCTGTGATGGAAAATAAAGCAGAAAAATGTCTCCATTTTTATCCAATGAGAGATGTTTTTATACATAAATTTGCAGCAAGTTGTTTTTTGGTAAAAAGAAAGTGTTGGTGTAACTTCTGAGTGTAATAAAAATGACAGAGCTGAAGTTCTGATAAATAGTATGTCTAGGACTTTTCTACAAAGTCCTCACAGTCACTCTCTGCTGCCGGACACTCCAACCAGCCAATAACCAGCAGGAGCACCGTGGGGTTCAGGGTCTTGTCCAAGGACACTTTTGCCTTATCTCCACCGAGTGGTCCAGACCAGACTTGAACAGTCCTGGCATTTTGAGTGAGCATTTCTACTGAGGTATGGACCATGAAAGCCCGTACGGGTGTAGACTGATGATGTAGCTTTGCCTCAAAACTGTCAAAGAGAATCTGCATCAGCTGCCTCAGAAACGCAGGGAAAATGAAAAAGATAAATGCGAAGGATCGTTCTAATCTGGGGCTGCTCTACAGAACAGTCTATTGTTCTGAATTATAAAGGAAAAAATCTCTTCATGGTGATCAACACTCCAATGTTCTTCAAGAAATGCTTTTTAAAGCGGATCAAAAGTGTTTTTGATGAGTTTGGATCGGTAACGGACATTCTTCAGCCACGGGGTTTGAGGAGACGCAGAGAAAGGAACTGGTATGTGTGGGTGTGTGTGGGTGTGCGCGCGCACACGTAGCTCCGGTCCTCCACCCCGGAAAAAGGAAAATGTATGTAAAGAATTTGTTATTCCTTACAAGAAGATCGCAGGTTTTGTGAAATGAGTGCGTTTTAGCTCAGGAGAGGGCGGGGCAAGAGTGCATGTGCGCGTGCATGAGGGAAGCAGCTGGCGCTGCAAGGAGAGAAAGAAAAAAAGACAGCGCATTAACGTGCAGACGGTTGTTGTCAATTGGCAGTGCAAGGAAAAGGAACAATAAAAAGTTCCTCTAAGATCTGAGACTGATTCTTTGGCTTCATGAAGCAGCTCTTCAGCCGGAGAAAATCTCCTCTGCGTCCCCGAACATGGTCGTGAATCAAAGCAGGAAAGGTTCAACACCGGGGCGGACAAAAGTCCAGCTGAAAAGAGGACAGAACTTTGGGTTTGGATCTTGAGTCAGAAAGCTCTGGTCAGACGCTTCCTGTTGTCGTAAAACATTTCCACCAATCAATGGGTTACACCAGAGGTGTCAAGATCCAGTCCTCAAGGGCCGGTGTCCTACTTGTTTTCTAACTACCCTTTGTATGGAAGCTCTTCATTGGCTAAACACACCTGATCCAGGTAATCAGCAACAGATGAGGCGGGATTTCTTAAAACCAGCAGGAGGCCGGCCCTCGAGGACTGGAGTTTGACACCCCTTGGTTACACTGTGTGACAACAGAAGCTCCGCCCTCTCGGGTCCATTCCGTTTTCCAATGGACCAACGACCAACACAGGTCTAAAAATGGTACCAGTTGGACCCGCTTACCAGGTCCATTTTGTAATGGAAACGCTGAAAAGTCCGGCCCGGCCCGATCCAGTCCGGCCTGGACCAGTCGGTGGAAATGAGGCATTAAACACATGGGCACGCAGGGCGAGCGCAGAACCTGGGGTCTTCTGATCAGAGGTCAACCGCTCTCCCTTTGCACAATAATTCCTGATTTGTGTCATCTTTAGAAACTTTAGACTAAATCAAAATGAAATAAGACTCGTATTAAACCTTGAATGCATGGAAGACGACAATTGTATGTTTCACAGCAAACAGCATTTCTGGGTAGACTGCTCCTGATATTGATCTCCTTCATTACTGTCTCAGGTCAGTTGACATAAGCTGTTCTGTTGTTTTTACTCCACTCTCAGACTGAATGGAAGGTGCTGATGCAGCTGAACAAGTGAGAGCAGCTGTGTTTGTGCCAAACCTTTGTTTCAGCGCACCACGGTTAAGTCTGCCTCTGCAACAACCATCAGCATCAAGTTAGACGGTCAGCCCGTGGTCTGATGAATGCAGACTCTGAGAGACTGTATGGAGTGAATGGACTTGGAGGAACTTTGCACCCTCATGGTGAAGGCGTCATCACTCACTGCATCACTGATTATATCACGCTCTGTGTGGAGACAAGTCGTGGTCACCACAGAACAGAAGATCCGTCTCAATGAGAAGAAAAGAGCCAGTAACAGAGAGCAGTTTCAAGATGAAGATGGGGGACCAGCTTCAGGAGACCACTGTCCCAGAAGTCTCTGACATTTGTCTCACAGGTGAACCATCAGCAAAAAACAGCAAGACCAGGAAGCCAACATGCCCAGATGGAATCTGCTCCAGGCTGCTCAGGGACTGTACAGACCAGCTAGAAAGGGTTCCTGCACGGTGGAAGACTTCCTGTCTGCTTCCAGTGCCTAAGATTGCACATCCCAGACAGCCAACCACTACAGGCCGGATCATGGTCTTTGACTTCTCCAGAACGTTCAGCATCATCCAGCCTGGACTGCTGAGTATGTAGAGAAAATAGACTCGTGGGATTTATATGTGCGTAATTCTTGGTTTGAAACTTATAACATACATTTTGTGCATAACTGTGTGCACTTGGAATTGTATAATTCTCAATGAATCGATATTCCTGAAATCCAATCACATCGATCTGTCTCAGGTAAGATGCTAATCAGATCAACCTATATCATTATAAAATCCTTTCAAAATGTGATAAATCCATCATCAAAATCTGAAAATACCATTAGGGTTGAGACGGGGTCAGTTTATTTTACTATGAGGTAAAAACAAACCAAGTGCCAATCGCAGCCGAGGATTTGAAACGACAAACTACAGACCAGCAGAGAAATGGTGACTAATGCTGAACATTAACATTAAGGTCAACAAGGGATTGTTGGGGATGGCAGAGCTGATGGGGAGGGGCTAAATCCTACCAATGAGATTGAGGTAAAGCAAAATATTCCAGAATTAAACATTTACAGGACCACATGTAGTAATTTTCTCTAAATTCCATTTCTTTTCACAGACAAGACTCTGCACTCATTAACCCTAGAACACGTTCACTACCTAAAGGTACATGATTACTTTTTACCTGATAAAACTACCCAATAAAAAGTATTTCTCACAAAAATAGTTCAAAATTTGACAACACATGATAAATTAGAGTAGTTTTTTTTTTTATTTTTAACTGTTGTTTATGTAACAAAATGTAGAAATATCCTAAAAACAGGCTTGGAAATGGCTGAAAAATGAGGAAATTGACAAGAAAAATAATTTAAAAAGAAAACCTACTGGAGACTTGATCTTTGGTCCACCCATTCTTGGGACATTTGAGACTTTACTCAGGGACCATGACACTCAGAAAAATGCAACATAATGAAATTCATGTGAATACTTTTGCTCCACCTGTCCATAGTGCTGTGGGGTTAAGAAGCATAAGCCGGATGAAATACGGAATAGCAAACAAAGTAGATGAGAGTCAGTGACTTTATGGTGACCAGAGTCTGCCAGGAGTCAAAGAAGAGAAAACAGTCATTTTTTAATCCCTCCAAATACTCAGAAGGAGGGAAACTAGAACCCATTAGGCCATGAAGGAGGGAGTGAACTCAGCTGCCTCCAGGCACCAGTCCAGTTTGAAAACCTCCCACACTCCCTTCACTATATCTCTGCTCCACGGCTTGCACCCAAGTGCACTGTCATCTCTCAAGGTGTTTATATTTCAATCAAAAGAGCCAGAGCAGCGTGACCTGTACTTTCTGCACAACTGGCAGCCACCATTCTTCACTACGGGGAGATAAACCATGAAAATGGCGTTCCAACAATAGGCTTCACCACCCCCTTGATGTTTCTTTTCTTCTTTCTGAGAAGCTTCTAGAAAACCTGTGAACCATTTCAAACGGCTGCAGCTGCCTCCTCTCTGTTTGCTATTTTTGTCACGTTTAGTGATGGACAGGATGTTTTTGTTACACAATAACAACCATTACGCCTTGAGGTTAGAAACAATGACAACAACTGCATTAAATGAATCATTATGAAATCTAAAGTCATTCATAAAGTCTGATGAAGAAGCAGTTTGAACTAGGGCTGCCACGATTAGTCGACTAATCGATGACTAATCGACTATTAAAATAGTCGACAACTAATTTAATAGTCGATTAATTGTTACTTTATATTGTATGAAGTCAGAGTGTAGTAAAGTTAAAAGTTATAATAGCATTCTGCCAGCTTTTTGGACTATTTTGGAATTTAATAAGTTTCTTTGGCCTTTTATGGAGTTTAGCTAATATTTAATCTACATGCTAGCTGTTTTGGCTAATTTAAGGTTTCTTTTTTTAGTTTTTTAAGCTATTTTTAAGTTTAACTAATATTTCAGCGACATAGCTGTTTTGGTTAATTTAGGAGATTTCTGTTTTTTTAGGACTAATTTTGAGTTTAGCTAAATTTCAGCAGTATGCTAGCTGTTTGGTTAACTTTGGCTCTTTTTATTTTTAGGCTAATTGGCATTTAATTAATATTTCAGCTGGTTATCAACTTCAGCATCTTTACATCCAGTTTGCGCATGACCCGATTAGTCGACTAATCGGAAAAAATAATCGGTGATTAGTCGACTATTAAAATAATCGTTTGTGGCAGCCCTAGTTTGAACATCAGGTGTGTGGAGATGGTTTGACAGCAGCTCCTTCTGGTCATCATAGCAAGGAGCATCTAGAGTTCAAATATCTGAAATCTGGCAAGAAGATGCGTGGTGTCAACCACATGAGACTGCTTGAACATGTGACGCGTTGATAACGTGATCAGCAGTTGGAGTCCAAAGCCAACATGGAGGAGAATCTAATTGCTCTCCTCCTGGACTTTGTGATTTTTTTATTAGTTGTAAAAAAGAGCATAGTAAAAATGTCCTCCGATTTTATTCTTGTTTTCCTTTTGGCCTCCTTCGATTAATGCTGGAACCAGGTCTCAGAGAGACAGAAGTACCGCTGAAAGCAGCATCATTCTGACGCAGCTCCTGCGTAAAATAGTGAACCTCGCTGAATGATCTTGTGGACAATGGATTTCACATAAAGTGCATTTTACCAACCCCCACCCCACCCCCCCCCCCCCAGAAAAAAAAGGTTTTATTCAATTTGATATGGAGTGAATATTTTACATGTGACATGGAAGCAATCCCAACAGTAAACTCGAGAGGGGGCTATGAAACAAATGAAACACATGCCTGAAATATAGACATGCAAATCAATGAGAAATTAAACTAAATAAATGAGACTTGCAAACATTTGTGATGTTAAGAGTTGTTTGCACCAACTTGTTTGCAGTAAGGTAGCTAGATTTCATTGCTCCAACAGTCATTCCAGCTGCAGTAAATGCTGATTTTTCAGTCCAACTCATGGTTGGTTAATCTTCTCTGTTCTTAACTGCTCCTGCAAATGGTGAGAGTCTTCTCTACAGAGAGTCTCATGGTGTTATATTCTTTGAGCACTGCGACTTGGTTACATACCAAGCACGGAGGTTTTGGCTTCAGCTCCATGAATAAATAAAACTGTCCATTTTTCCTGAAAAGCTCAGCACTCCACATGCACCTTTCTTCTTTTTGATGACAACATTTTGGTAATTGGGATGTCACTCCTGATCATTTTTACAGCAATTTAACAGTGCGAGGCTGCAGGGAACCTGCCCGCATCTTACCCAGATGTGGCACAAAGGCATGCTGTTAATTACCTGATCTCTGGTCATGCCGTCTTGCTTTTCCTTTGCTCCCCCTAGTGGTGGAATTGTGTATTTTGGTCACTTCTTTAAAGGGCTAGAAATTTGCTTTTTTTTAACATGAGCTAGAATAAACCAACTGGCAGGCTGGATATGGCCCGGGGGCCGCATATTTGACACCCCTGTCTTAAACAGATGGGACCCCTCAGTGGAAGGGTATTTGGACATCACTATCAGCAAACGTGAGGGGGGAGCTTTCCAGTGAATGGGGTCATGTGCTGGGCCCTCTAGCATGAGGACTGTTCTCTGGCTGGGCTGGGGCTCTCAGTACCCTCGTACCACCCTGCCCTCTGGTGTTGGATGTCTGTGGCGGTCCTTCCGGCCCTGGTCTGGTTGGCTTTGGGTTTCGGGGAGATTCCCTTGATCAGATCTCCCCCACGGGTGTCTGGGGAAACTTGGCAGTGCTGCCTTGCCATCAGGGGGAGTCTTCCCCTCTTTTACCTGCCATCATCCACCACCTTAGAGCACTCACCTGAGCACAGGTGCCAGCTCAGTATGAATGATAATGATATGCCAATAGTATAATAGCATTAGTGATGGAATGATATGCTTGACAATCTGAATCAAGGCAGGTGAGCAAATACTTTTGGTGAAAGTGTATGTTTGTCTGTATGCAAAAGTGTGTGTTTGAGATGTAGTTGTATTGTGTATGTGTGTGAAGAGTGTAAAGTCATATTTAGGTGTGTTGGGAAAGGCTCAGAGATTTAATAAAAACCTGCACCTGATAGTCACTGATGATATTCCTCCAACGACTTCCTTTGTGATTACACCCCTCCTACTTCTCAACCACCCACCAACTTCTTTGACCCCCTTTTTTCTCCTCTTTCTATTTGTACACATATCCCCATCTTTAACAACCCACTTTCTTCTTCTCTTCTTTTCTCTCCGGTCCAGCCAGAACTGTCAACAAACAGAATTAATACAAATAAAGTTTGGTTTTTATTCAAATATAGACCTTGTGTGTCAGAAGGTCCATTACGCCCTTTTGTAACAGTCGCCACTGTGAAGCCCAGCCAGGGCCTGGTCCCTGGGCACTGGCTGGAGAAGCAACACTGCTGCAGACGACACTGCTGCCTGAGTGTATGGAGCTAAATCAAGGCCAATATTATATGAAACTGAAATAGAATATTTTGAGAAAAATATTAGTGTTTGGCTGAAAAAAAAAGAAAAATGTCCCAAAATTTTTGCTATTCTAAAATACACTTAATTATTTTCAGCTTCAGATGTTCTGTTTTTTAGGTTTCCTGTCTGCTCTCCTTCAGTAAATCTGTCCTTGCTTTCTCAGTATGTTTTAATTCAAATTTACACTAACAATTTAATTACTTTTAACCAATTTCATTTTCTAAAATAAAAAGTCATTCTCTTTATCTGGTTCAGACTACAGCAGTGAGGTGCAGTCAGGTGCGGCACAGCATCACCAGGAAAATGTTGATAAAAAATGCATGCATTCAATAAGATGAACATACTTTTTAAAATTAAAAATAAAAATAAATTTAACGTTATTTTTTAGACATGTTATTTTCTATGATTACCATTTATGTTCTGGTTTTCAACTTTTCTTGGTAAAACAGCTGTAAATTTACGTGTTTCCTGTTCAAATCCTCCAGACAGCGCTGGGTGAGGCTGGGGGCGGAGCTGCCTCCCCCAGCGTCACACACACTAATTGTATCCGCAGCTGACGCATGCTTGTATTGTTTTGGTCTTTCTATCGTCATAAAATGCGCTTTATTTTAAATTGGCCAGATTTGCTTATCTTTTGCTTTCTTTCTGATTACAATGGTTCCAGTTTGGGACTCATTTAGTCTTTTATCTGCTAAAAATGCGCTTCAAAAACACTCTAGGTGCGGCAGACAGTCTGCCTGTCTCACCACGGTACGCATGCTACAGGCAGAGGGCGCTGGTGAGCCCGGAGAATGTATGTGACACTGCGACTACAAAAAAGTTTATTTAGCGGTAGAAAAACAAGTGCAGCCGTCCAGTTACTCTGTAATGTTGTTGAGCATCAATTTCTAAATAGAGGATTTAGTTTTGTTGCGAAGGACTTGTCTGACCAGATCCAAAGATCCAACGACAATTGCAAATGCAAAGTTTCAAGCATAAAGATGAAACATCCCAAAGATAATACAAAGCTATCATCAAAACAGCAGCGAGATGCAGAAGATAATGATTAGTAGACATTAAACTTTCATATTAAGATATGATTGGTGACTCCCACTATCGGGCCGGACAAGCACCATATGCAGCATGTTTACTGGTCCTACACAGTCCCGCTGCACCACCGGCACCATCTATTTCACAGAGTTCTGTAGGCTTAAAAAGACGACCCACCACATAGCCATTTCAGCAAACACAAGGTCGTTTTCTACGCCTATATTTAACACAACAATATAGCGCTTTGAACGGATAGAACAGAGTTTTGGACGCAAGGTTTGTATGTGATAAACTCTGCTTTTTAAACCCGTACAGACTAAACAGCATTTTTCTGACCGTAATTATTACAGTTCAATGAGTCAGTGAACACACCCAGACTGAAGTCACCACCTTCCTCGATTTTGATTGGTCCTTCGTGCCCCGCCCCAACATACCACAACGGGGCCAAAAGTTTTGAAACTGAAACTTTGAGATTCGAAAACGAAAAAAAAAAATATTTGAAACTGAAATTTTGAGTTTTGAAACCTAAAAAACAGAACATTTGAAGCTGAAAACCATTACATTTATTTTGGAAGAGCAAAAAGTTTTGGACATTTTTCATTTTTTTAATATTTTTTTCCAAATATTTTATTTTGGTTTCAAATGATATTGGCCCTGATTTAGCTCCACATGAGTGCACCTGGATACCTGAGAACCGCAGAACCAGCAGCATTCAGGGGTCAGATGAGGACGTTTGAGAAGACGTAGCTTTAATGAATCCAACTTTCCTTCTCCAAACTGCACCTAAAGTTAATGTAAAGAAGACAAAAATCATGTGGTTTGGTAAGAAGGGTCATTGATAATCAACACCCCCCCAGTATACAAATATCTTGGTATCTGGCTAGACATTACGTTGCCCTTCTCAACCCACACGTTGACCATTTGCAGTCAAAGGTTAAATTGAAAATAGGCGCTCTCTACAGAATGCGCTCCTCCCTCACCTTCTCTGCAGGACGAACATTGGTTCAGACAACCATCCTTCCCATTCTTGATTATGGTGACTTTATTTACAGATCTGCTAGTAAGCATTTCCTGCAAAAGCTGGACCCCCTTTATCACTCTGCTATACGAGTCATAACAAATGCTTCTTTTAAAACTCTCCTCCGTACGCTTTATTCATCTGTGAGCTGGACTTCATTATTCACTCGCTGAAAATGTCTCTGGCTATTGTTAATCTATAAGACTCTGCTTGGTCTTTCTCCACCCTATCTGCACCAGCTTTTACTTTTTTTTTCTTGTGGGTAGAGCAGGTCGGCCAGTGATGGAAGGATAGGCGGTTCGATCCTCGCTCCCACCAGCCAACCGTCGTTGTGTCCTTGGGCAAAACACTTAACCCTACTTTCCTCCAGTGTGGCTCCACTGGTGTGTGAATGTCCTGGTGATGACTGAACTAGCCACGCCTCTGTCAGTCTGCCACAGAGCAGCTGTGGACACAGTTGTAGCTTACCATCACCAAGAGTGAAGGAATGATGGATATTCATTGTAAGCACCTTGAGTGTCTGGAACTACAGATAAATCTAATCTAATATGATTATTCTTTACATACCTCATCCCCGTGTACAACCCCCGCACTTCAAAACTGTTATTGTTAAAAGTCCCGGAATCAACTTCTTCATCTGATTCTGTGTCATTTCAATTTGCTGCTGCCAGAGATTGGAATGATTTACAAAAATCTCTCAGATTGGACACTTTTATTTCACCTGAAGATTTTTAAAACCATCTTAATAACTATTTTAAAGATGAATGTTTTTGTTCGTCATTGCAGAATGTGTTTATTTCTGATTCTATTCAATTTTATTTCTTATATTTTGTAACTTCTATCCTTTTTTCTTTCTCAAACGATCTTGCCTTGTGCCAAAGTTGTAAAGAAGAATGCTGTTCTTAATCTGTCCTGCCTGGATAAATAAAGGTTAAATGAAAAAAAAAAAGAGAAAAAAAGCCTTAGTCTCACTTCAAATGGAGGAGGCACGCAGGCCGCTCCGATGGGGCTGGAGTAGCCCTCCTTCGGGGACCCGGGGTGCAGCTGGGCTGGCAGATGCTCTCCAAAGCAGAATGTGCTGCTCAATCACACCTATGGTGCTCAGTGCAGTGAAACACGCGTGCAGTGACATATGGATCAGAGGATGTTCGACTGGTCATTCTACATGTCAATCAAGTAACATTCTTCACAGTGAGGATGATTACTAACTGACGGTAATTTACACATATATATATATGTACAGTGCTCAACATAATTACACACCTGTACATTTGTCAGGAAACCTTTAGTGTCTTTTCAGAATCAACTATTTCAATGAGATACATGATAATTTCAGCTTTTGGAGTTTAACAAGTGTTCAATAAAACTCATCTTTGTGGAAAGTTTGGAGATTGTTCCTTTGTTCATTGAGCTACTGATTAAATTGGTACATTTTAAAGAGGGTTTCTCATTTATGCTGAGCACTGTGCATATATATATATATATATATATATATATATATATATTTTTTTTTTTTTTTGATGGCCTAAGATCAACTGATTGACATAATGAGCATCCCTGCACAAATCTAATACTCTGATCCCCCAGTCCATACACACATACTCCTTTGGGAAATTTTAGAGGTACATAATCCTCCAGACTGAATTTGTATAAGCATCATTTTTATCCTTCCGCATCTCATAAGTAAAATGGTGTTTACTGTATGGAGCTTTTCACCTTCCTTCAAAAGCCCAAAGCGCTTCACAGTCACAGACCCAAGTAAATAAACCACAGAATGTTGCAGTAGAAATGTCCAGCAGCTGGTCATTCTATGTTTGTGGTTTTATAATAATCTTCATTTATATAGCATCTTTCAAGATAAAAATCACAAAGTGCTTTAATGGTAAAACACAGCAAAAACACAGAGTTAAACACATAATATAAAAACGGAACTAAAAAAAAGCTATTTTAAAAAGATGTATTTTTAGTTTATATCAGTCTTTATAAAGTATCTGCTTTAAATTTTCAGTTATACTTCTTAAAGAGTTCTGCTATGCAAACAAAAAACAAGCAGAAATCTGGCATCATGATATTACAACCCCAGCTCCAGTCTAGCTAAAAGCTATTTCTTGCCACTTTGTTTCCATGGTGATGATGATGATGATGATGAGCTAGTTAGTTTGAAAGCAGAGTGAAGAGGACAGAACTGCCCGTGTCAGGCCTGCAGGTCTTTTCAATATATAAAGGTAATAAAATAAACGAGGCCAACAACATACCCTGTATCTGTGTGTACCTTCATCCACATTTGTTATGGGATAGAAAGCATGTCAGTTTAAGGCTTGGGTCATCTGGACCCCATAAGATGGCACAAGCGAGACATATATGTGTGTGTGAGTGTTCATTTGTGTGTGGAGAAAAAGGAAAACAGGAGAAAAACGACTTGAGGCTGATTTTAGCTGGCATAAGTGAAACATAGCTGTTAAAGCATTTAACTTAAATTTCATTCAAAAGTGACATCATTCATTTTAATGAAATGTTTGTAGAATGAAGTGCTGGTGTTGCTAAATCATTTGCGAGTGTGCCTGATGAGTACTTGCTGCAGTCGTGTCGGGGAAAAACAAAACCCTCGGGTGCCAAAGCTCTTCAGTGAGCTGCCACCATCCTCTTTACACTCCACCAAATGCAATTTGGAGACTGGTTTTAGTCAAGAGCATCCTTCATTTGGGAAACACATAAAACTGACACAGTTTTAGCTGAAATGTTTGTTTTAATCTCTAAAAACCCACATCATTAGTTCCGTTTTCCAGCCTCTCAGCTGTGAGCAGGTGAGAATCTAACATGACTCCCATCCCACTGACTTCTCCTGCTGTCTGGCATCATACTTGAAGTGACTGACACAATGTCACATTGCTGTTATGAGGTCCCTGGGCGACTGTGGGGTTTATTGCAGGAAGAATAGATAGCAGCATGAACATTACAGAGCTGCAGCTTCTGCCCTGGGCACTGTCACGGAGCTGGCAGTTACACTCGACTCCTTCACACTAAGAAACACACAGTTGTGTCAGACAGTGTAAACGTGCAAACCAAAAGCTGTGCTCGCCGTTCATAAAGAGAGCATCAGTTCCTATGTCTACATCAACTCAGTAAGACCCTCAGAGAATAGACTAAAAAAATACTATATAGTTCTGAATATTACTGAAATCATTCTTGCTTGTTTGCAGTGTAATTGTGTCTACTGCTGTCCTAATGTGGTGCTGGTTCATAGATTGACATTTAAGAAAATAAAAAAGAACCCATTGACAGGCTTCTCCGGTCTATGACCAAATCCAAATGATTCCCCCACCCCTTCAATTGGAGGGGCATTTGAAGCTTTGTGGTGTCCGAAATGGCTTTTTTTAAGGGAAGGTGTGGGACTGTATGTCCCTCTGCCGGCGGGGTGATTGCTGCGATGCGGAGAAGAAACACTTCTCTTTATGTGGGTGTAAATGTACACAGAGGTTTACATTTAAATGTAAGTAAAGTTTACAAACTGTTTACCAAAAATACAAATAAAAATAATAATAATAATAATGTATAATTATTGTGATTTGGTGCCCCCTCCAGCAGATGGTGCCCTAGGCAACCGCCTCGGTTGCCTAAGCCCAGGCCGGTCATGGTTGTATTTTCCTAACACCACAATTCAAATAATCAGCTTTGAGTAAAAAAGTGATTGAAACCAATATATAACAAGAATAAAGTACTAAATACGGTTGAATATTTATTTCTTTTGTGAAGAGAGAGAGAGAGAGAGAGAGAGAGAGAGAGGTCTACCCAGCACATATACTGATCCTAAAGCTGATGTCATGGCAGCAGTTGTGATAGTCAACAGGATAGCAACAATATGTGAACCTTGGACTTCAGTTGCTAAATTCAGACTTCAGAATAGCTGCTCGTTTAATAACCAAAGCCTGGCAGCTAAAATCTCATGTCCTTGATAATGGTTTCATAATTGAATCAGTGCCTCCTGAATCGTAATGGAATCGTGAGGTACTTCCAGATTCCCTCCTTGTTAGTCCCCAGTTGAACCCCTCTTTCCCTTCAGAATATCGGTGTCATAGATTCAAACTACTGGAAACCTTCCTCAGAGAGCTTGCTCCTCATTGACATGACAGCATCACGCAGTTGCTGCAGATTTAAATGGTGTGTGTGAGTGCACAGACAGACAGACGAGCTCTAAAACGCTAAAATAATCCTGTGTATTCTCTTTCCAGTCAGAGGATGTTTCTCAAACACCCAAGGGCATTATTTACATGCATAAAATGTAGAGAGCTGTTTTGATTGCTTTCCAATCAAGCGAGACAAACACTAATTTGTTTTTTTTGAGAATCTAGAGAATTATGGGCTTCTCCACTGAAGAGTGGATGACTGGCACTCCACTGCCTATTTAGCTCCCGTTTGTGTATTGGCTGCTTACTCTCAAGACAGCAATACAAAAAAAAAAACAGATGGAGACGATGAACTTTAGCATGCAACATAAACCTGGGAGAGATTTGACAGCAGTCACCTCAACCCTTGTTTCAAAATGCAACATTTGATTAGACTAGGTGCTAATTAGGGGCCATATGACTTTCTTCAGCCTTTTACTATATTCATATATATATGATCATATATTATAGGGATGTGAATCTTACAACAACACATTATTCAATTCGATTCCGATTCTTTGGGTGCCGATCCGATTCTAAATCAATTCTCGATCAGAAATTTAAAACACACAGAAATCTTTTAATAAATAAAAGCCATTGATTTATGATACTGTGCAAACTTTATATTATTTAGATCCTCCAGGATTTTATGGCAGATTTTTATGATTGTTGTGCCTGAAGTCCCTGATGTTGCTGCAGCTTTTGTAAAAAGCAGCAATGTTTTTGAATGTATATATTTAAAAGGGCCTAAAATTTTAATTATGAAACAAAAATCCCATTCTTATATTCCAACTCTGTGACACATGCACAAAGTAAATACAGCATCATCACCATATAAATTGTTGTTGAACTGTCAAACACAAAATTAACTTTGGTCTTTCCTGTTCACAGTAACCAAAATATGTGTGTTGATTTAAACATATTTTAGAGTAAAATATTTTCCATTGAAAATTTGTGAATTAGAAAAAAACATGATAAACAGATGAATCCTCAGATGTTCTCAGAATCTTTTATCTATTTCTAAAGCATCACTGCTGAGTTGCTGGTAGAGGAAGACAAAGGCTTTGAGGAGCTGATCTGGTTTAATGATCTGCTCTGTTTTAAAGAAGCTTCTCTCAGGTGTCTGTAGGTTTGTTCTGGAGAAGGTTCTAGATGGAATTCTTTTCCTGCAGACTCTAAATTCTTCCTTTGTATTACCAGTTAAAGTGAAATGGTTCCAGATTTCCAGAGTCTCTCTCTGTCTTTCTCTTCATCCTCGGTTCCTGTTGTGCAGCAGCTGTGTCCCGCGAAATATGACAGACCGATGAGTACCTGCACCCCACCCCGTCGTGTACACACCCGGGGACAGCGCACCTTCACTCCACAACACACAGCGCATGTCCGCCTGCGGGGTGACCGTTCTCTTGCGTTTTGAAGAGATAAAGTCTGAGATCTATAGAACGATGATAAAAGAGAGCACGGCTCCCGGGAAGGAGTCTGGAGGGAAACGGACATGTGATCGTCCACTGTAGATTCTCAAAGTTACAGTGAACTTGAGATGAATAAAAAGCTGCAGGGTGCGCAACAAATCGATGATTGGATCGTTTGATAGGATTTACATTAATAGTTGCAATCGCAACATCAGGAAATCCTGGAGGGACGGATTGGAAAAGAAACAAGACCACCTTTAAAGATGGATCTGGAACGGGAAGGTAGTTATCTCCTGCCACAGCTCCGCGGAGAAAATGGGGGTGTGTTCGTTGTAGTCTGGGGGCGGAGCTTGGAGCACAGACTCTTCCTGGAGGGATCTGTTGGCATCGATCTTACGTCAGCATGTTTCCAACCGCTCGTTTTCGTGGGTATGGGAGGGGCTGCTGCAGACTGCAGGTTTTTAGAGGATTACTCTTAAATACATGAATGGATCAAAATAGCACTTTGGGGTTATTTATAGTGAGGAATGAACAGTAAAATGAATTAAAAACCTCAAAAAGGAGAATTTTCATGGTGGGGCCCCTTTAAAGAACTGAACTGTTAAATTAGACCCGTCACACTAACCCCCCACCCCTTGTGTACTTCACAGACCTTTTCAATTAATGTCTTGTGTATCTTGTAGTTTGATGGTTTGGTACTTTTGGTTATGTTGGTGAGGCTCTGAGTGCAGCTGTTCACTTTCTTTGTCCCTGCAAGAGTTTTTAGAAATTTCACAGTAACAATTCTTTGATATACATGTAAGTACATCTGTTTGTGTACTTCTGTACCACTGTTTAGTTTTCTTATTATTGTTTGGTAAAATGCTTAAAATGGAGCACAATAACACAGAATCAGTGTCTTGTCCTTCTCTATACAAATTAACTGTCATTTTCCATGTCTCCATGTCTTGCATAGTGCTGTAGAAAGAGTACAGACCCTGACATGTCCTGTTTTTTGTTTTTTTTTTCTTTTTTGGTGGTGGTGGTGGTGGGGTCTAACGTTCTTTATAGTTAACCCAATCTAAGGGCAGTATCTTGTCAGTCACTTCCTAAGAAACCCTCATTTAATATAATACAGACCTTGGCTGCTCTATCAGGGTGAAGGCTCAAGGATAGGAAGATCATAGCCTGTACCTGCCCGACTACAAGGGAAATGTACATCCCTTTGTCCAATATTATACAGGAGTTTTGAGAAAAAGCAGGAATTGAGGAAGTGTAGTCTTCAGTATGTCATGCACATGTGGCTGTGAAGGGTCCTTCTGGATGGATATAAAACATTTTCAAGTTGACAGGAGACGACACAGAGGACTAAACGTATCACTTTGAGAAATGTGTGTGTGTGTTCAAAAATTATAATGTTATTTCTACCAATAATAACTTTTGTCATTTTTTAAGGTAACCAACATGCAGCTGTGTTTGGATGTTTTTCTTCCCAAATGAAACATTGTTGATGTTTTAATGCCTTTTAAAAAAAAAAAAATCAGAATCTGACGCTTATTATGTTGACGATTTTCAAGTCATTTTTAAACATTTTTAATGGTGAAATGATCCATGTTTGTTCAACAGTGCTGATTGGTTTTCCGTGTTAACCGTTTGATTCTCCCCTCTGATTGGCTTGCAGACGGACGCCGCGCTCATGTACGATGCCGTGCACGTGGTGGCCGTGGCCGTGCAGCAGTCTCAGCAGATCACTGTCAGCTCATTACAGTGCAACCGGCACAAGCCGTGGCGCTTTGGGAACCGCTTCATGGCCCTCATCAAGGAGGTAGATATTTGTTCACCTCCTGCCTCCTCGGAGCACACAACAGCCCCACACAGAGCATATACTCCTGCCTCTTGATAGGGACAGCATGACAATTATATAAATATGAGATGATAAAAATCATTTATCTGTGAATTTATTTAGAGTGCATCTAAAGCCTCAAACTCTGTCTACTGAGCCATTTGAATGTAGTTACTGTCACATGTTAGACACAATAAACATGTCAATGCAGATCAAAAGCAAGTCAAACGTCCAGTATACTAGGAACTAGTATTTAGGTCTTCTTCAGACAGCTTACAAGTCCAAACTCAAAACTCATCTCTTTTAAAATTGTGTGGTTTTTAGTTCCGTCTGCTCAAAGTTTCTTTTCTTTGAAAATGTTTTTTAAGTTATTCTTACGTTTTTATTGTGTGTTGTTTTCAATTGTATATTCTTTGAGAGCCAGGAAAGACGTTTATACAATACATTCATCATTACTAATACTGTGGCTTGAAAAAATTAAATATATATATATATACAAACAATACATACGTTCAGTGTTCAGCATTGATAAAACAAAAATCAGAAAAATGTCATGATTTTTTATTTTATTTTATTAACTTCAACCAATTTCACTGGGTGCAGACATTCTTTAATTCTTTACATTGCTACAGGTGGTTATTTTCCAGAAGACCAAAATAGGGAGGGGATCCAGACAGGTCTTTGCACCAATCCATATTATTCCCTTCTGCCTACCCCTTTATTAGCCCTTCCAAACAGAGAGTTATGGTAAAATAGTGTCTCCAAATAAAATGAAAATGAAAACTTCTGTGCTTCAGAGCGCTTCTCCTCCGCTTCTCCCCTGCGACACAGCGCGACTCCCTCACGAGGAAGGGGTCTATATCCTTCTGCTTTGAGGGAGGACATCCAAAAATGTATTTTAGACACCACTTGCACATCACAAGCCCCTTCAAATGAAAGGAGAAGGGAATAATTCCAGTTGGGCCTTTGAGATGCCTTGAGATGATGTCCTCACTTCAAACTTACAGACTCTCCCATCACCACTTCAGAATCTTGATGTGATTAAGGCCATTGTTCATTCATTTCTGGGTACCTGAACGCTTTGGCTGAACAATGTCACCTGTTTGAAAATTGCGTTGAGTTTTGTGCCACTTATGCTTTGACCAAAGTGTTTGGAGATATTCATTCCTCTGGCTGCTCCCAACGTCTTTCACAAGAGCTTTCAAGTCAAGTAATGGGACATGTGGTGGAGGGTTTTGAGAGCTCAAGTGATCCCAGGAGCTGAGAGCTTGTGCAGGGGGTTGAGAGGTACCGGCTAGATGTAGCTGAGCTCACTGGGTTGGACTCTACCGTGCTGGAGTTGGACACGGTGAGAAGTCGTGGTGAATCTCAGAATCTGATGGTGGACAAGCTGAAGGATTCCTACCAAGCCTGGCTGACTTTTGGGACAAACTGCTTCAGACTTTGACTCGTTCTTGAACAAACTTCAGAATGTGAAGGGTTGGAATGTTACATCTCACTTATACTTGTTCATCTAACCTTTGTGGACCCACTTATCTTCCAAACTTAATATTAGGTCTTCTACTACAAGCCTAATAGCACACATGCGCATGCATCTGGACTTAAAGTCTTCTTTTTTAAAAAAGACTTAAATGTTTTAATGTTTTTTTTTTTTTTTTTGCAAAGTATTGTTTGAAATGTTTCACCACTTATGCAAGTGGCATCATCTACAACTAGCACCTTTTTATAAATGCATCACTGAGGCCTCTGAGGTTGAATTGTATGTGTTAGTAAAGAAAGGGGAAGTACTTTTTAAAGAGGGTGTTATTAACATTTTGGGAGATGTATTACTCTGTCTGAGTGGGTTCCAAGACATTTCTCAAACAGCTTTGGAATCAGTGATGTAAACTGATGAAAATACCATGTCATGTCAAGGAGGTCTCACTGAATGTGAGTCATCAGCAGAGGCGTTCTAACTCATTAAGTCATTGCTCAGAGAGGTCCTACAGTTCCTTCGTTTTGATCAGGGCCAGTGTGGCGGGCTAGAAATAACACGTTTCAGGTATTGCATTGTTGCACAATTTTTCCAGAATTTCAATATGTGAACTTTGGTGAAGAAGATGCGTTAACCATTGAGGGACTCAGCTTTGGCCCACGACACATTGATAATGTTATCAGCGGGTTTGAATCCTAAACCAACATGGAAGAGAAGGTGATCGTTGCCATTTGATCTCCTCCAGAACTTAATTATGTTTTAATTATTTGTTACAAGACAATAAAAAAAAGTTAATGTAATTGATTCTCCTCTGACTGTTCCAAAACTGCAAGTTGTCATACCAAGCAGACAGAAGTAACGCTGAAAGCAGCCGTCATTCAGACGCAGCTCCTGCAGTAGACGGTGAAGCTCACCGTTCTGCGAGTCAGAATGATCTTATGACATATAGACATGATGAGTCTGTAGAGCTATTCAAAATCAATGATTCAGATCTCTCAACATCCTTCCTGTCTTGCACACAATGACTGAATATGAAATGTACAGAAATACAGTTGATGCTTTTGTATAAAGATGTCTGACGTGTAAATCACATTCGGTGTGAATGCAGCTTTAGACTTCACTCTGTCAGCTCGACATCTTGCTGCTGCACTCTAAATCTTCTGAGTAAAATCAATCTCTAAGAGGCATGTAGTGAATAACTCAAAGTGTTTAAGACATTTTGCAAAGTCTATAATTTATGACTTATTGGTGCCATTGAGATAATTGTCAAGAGTGCCTGTGCTTAGGTTGTCTCATTTGCTGAAGGTTGATTATCGGTAATTGTGAATGCTTTATAGCAGTGTTATTCAACTAGTGTTGAAGCCAAAGTCTGCAGACACCTGTGCCGGAAGAGTGCCAGGTGTGCTGTGTGCATTTATTCAATTTAACCTAAGTGGTGTAAAAACATTTACCATTACTAGGATTTCAGGTCTGTGTTCATCCAAACAGGCCAAGGTTTCACACTGAGTAAAAGAAACATGCAAGACCATGAAAGACATTTTCTTTTTTTTTTTTAATTCTTTTTAAGACCCTTTGATACGAATGACTGAATACTTATGATACAGACAAGATTTCATTATTTATTTTATTACATTTTTGGCTTGTGGTTTTCCAAGAGACTTTTATCTGTGTACTTTGGCTTTGTGTAAAAAATATGTTGAAAAACACTGCTTCACTGTACACTGGAAGAGAGAAGCTTTGTGATAGTTTCATAGATGCCAATTGTAGTACTTTATTTACTGGAGCATTTTCTATGAATTGAGGTTTCTGAATGTAAGCACTTTGCTAATAGTCTATAGTTCCTGGTTGGATGAGGTAATGTATGTTGTCCTGTTTCAATCTGCAGCTACTTCCAAGAATGAGAATCTCGCTGTAGCCACTTCCAGGATCGGCTTTTACTGTTTTTTTAATTGTCTGATCTCTACCTTTATCAAGTGTGGCTATTTTCCTGCTTGGAAGTAGAACACCAGCGTTCGGTGGCTGGTAGCTTCATGTTACACATCATGGTCAACCGGTGTGGCTTCTGTGTAGGGATGGGATGATCGGAGTTAGCTTTCAATAGTGCCGTGCATGAGAGTGAAGGCAGGTTTCAGTCAGCTTTACTTTCTAAGACTGCATGATTTATTGCTGTCCATGGTATAGGTCTTCAGTTCCACATTTCACCAGCTGATATTGTAGGATTTCACTATACTTTTAGAGTGTGACTGATTCTCTTGGCATGTCAACGTAGATGAATAGCAAGTTCTTTTTAAAAGTCAGAATATTGCCCTACTTTTTTGTTTAATTTTGGTCTTCTTAAGACAGCCCACAATAAACACTGAGGCTTAACAAATAGGCAAATTAATCTGAAATAAATTAAACATGATTAGGAAAATACACATCACCTCAGCTTGAGAACATACATTATTTTAAAAAATAAGGTAAAAAAATCCTTTATATGTAAATGAAGTGCTCTTGGTAAGACCACAGAATATATTTATACTCCATGCAGTGCATGCTTATGCTGTTTGATTGTTAACATATACTAATAACCTAATAATAACACTTAAAGATGATATATTTAGGATTTTAAAGCAGTGATTGAGTATTGCGGTCTTGATGGAGCTGGTGAGACATTTCCTGTGCTTCCCTTTGCAGGCTCACTGGGATGGTCTAACAGGCAGAATCTCTTTCAACAAATCCAATGGGCTGAGAACTGACTTTGATCTGGATGTCATCAGTCTAAAAGAGGAGGGACTGGAGAAGGTTAGACATCACCAAAACATGTGCAAATGTTCATTACACGTTGATTTTGAAGCCATTTCCTAAAACACTAAAACAACCAGAGATGTAGCAATGCCATCCAAAAACAGGATTACTTTAAACAGATGCAGTTCTATAACATTTTCACTTTATGTTTGTATAGCTTGTTTACACTCGAGGTTGTTTACAGATGCAACACAAAACCAGGAAATATCCAGAGTAAGCTTAAATGATAACAATTTAATCCAAGTTAAACCAGAGTGGTTCTGCAGATCTAGATACAAAGTGTCCACTGTAGCTCCCAGAATTACCACACTGTGGTGTCATCTCAGTTGAGCCACTTTATTCCACTCAGAGATTAATGTGGAAATATAATGCTAAAGGGATGGTATATGTGGGTCTAAGTGTTTAATAACCATTTCTGTGCTGTATCCTGTATCTCCTCAAACTGTGCATACTACCTAATAGTTTTTTGAAAATTCCTATATTCTGTTGAAATGTTTTTAAGTATCGAGACTGCCTAACCCCAACCCTCAAGATATACCACAATGTTTCCTAGCTCTTTCTGCTGCTGACAACCTGGATGAGATATGCTTATTCAAAAGAGTAGACACCTGAGTCAGTTCATCAGCAGAAAGCAGTGCAACAAGAGCTGAATAACAGTGCATTTTTCAAATGCATAAAACACATTTAGGCTGGATGAGCCAATCCCCAGAACCCTTTGACCACCTTACGAAGGATGTAGAGCTGGTCCACTGTTCTCTGACCAGGACACAAACTAGATGGTTGTCCTGAAGCTGAGGTTCCACTACCACTCAAACTCTCCTCTTCAGTACTCCGGAATAGACTGTCCTGGGGAGGCAGAAGAGTGGGATTCCTCTGCACCACCACCACCAGTCTGACAATCTTGTCATAATTTCCTTAACTTTCACACAATGCTGCAGATATTTGTCAGGCATGACGGCATCCAGAGACATGGAGAGATTGAGGTAAACTTCATTTTTCCCTATTGTTTTCCCCTTGCACAACTCTTTGACTGCTCTATGATGAAGGACAGTCCAACCCAGGAGTCTGCAGCCTCTGCTTCCTAAACAGAAAATTCTTCTTCCTGAGACACTGAACGGTTTGCCAGAATCTCTTTGGATCTAACTGATAGGTCTTTTCCTTGGTCTCACCGAACTCCTCCCAGAAATGAGTTCTTGTCTCCGCAACATCCAAGACTGCAGTTCATTTACACTGCTGGTACCTGTCAGATGCTTCAGCATCCCCACAAACCAGCTTAGTTCCATCTTAGCCTTGACAGGATCCCTTATTTTTGGTATCCACCTGCAGGTTTAGAGACTGCCACTGAGACAGGCTCCAGCAAACAACGGCCGCTGCAAAAGACATTGTCCACTTGGGCACAATTGTCAGACTTCTCCCCACAAATGTAGACAGTTCAAACACCTCTCTAATTGAGGCCTCAGCTGGACATGCCTAGCAAACCCACAGGGTATGCTTGGATCTGCCTCATCCTTACAGTCTCCTAAAGAGTGTGCGTGCTTTTGTGCCTTGTAACCAGGAAGTATCATATGACCAAATAGATATTGTGAGAGTGGAGTCTCTGAGGGCATGGGTCGGGGACCAATTTCACTTTGTATAGACACCACCTCAAATACATTACTCAAACACCATCTTAAAACATAATGAGATACCTGAAGACAGCTGTGACCCTCTCAAGGAGAGCCCAGGGGCAGGGCATCCAGGGAAAGTCTCAGCTAAACTCAGAAGGAATCAAAAAAAGTGAACAGAAACAAAACCCAAGAGGCATACCCCAACACAACCCTCTTTCACAAAGTCCGGCTTTTGAATGGATAACAAGGCTGGTCAGAGTAGTCTTGGTGAAAATGGGCGATTACGTCCCAATCGAGTGTGTGGTGCTCATTCACCTATTGGCAATTTGCCGGACCATGACCCTCCCAGACCACCAAGCACTGAATGCAAAGACCAACTCTCCTGGAAGCAAGGACACATTTGACGATGTAGGCTGGATCATCCAACAAACAAGGCTGACTTGACAGTTGCAGAAAAAAGGCCAAGACTGTCCACAGTACAAATGTAGTCTGTATACATGTCTCTCACTCCACAGGGGAGGGCTCTATTAATTCGAGCTGCATGGGTTCCAGGGGAGGATTACAATCTTGATTTGGTGCACAGGTGTTTCAACCTTGTTCCCTCAGTCAGACAGCCAGGCTGATCAACTGCTTAAAGTCCCCCCTCGATGAAAATCCTTGTTTTTGAGTTTTTAACATGTACCTGGACTTTAAGCACTTCCAGAACCTGGAAACCAGAACCCAATGAAATACGTCACCTCGTCCAGCAAGATGGTAATGGTAGCCAAATTCCAGAACTCTATACCAAAATCCGAGACACCACGAGCAGATGGAGCAACTCTGAAGTGGCCTCTTAAGGGGAGTAGTTGGATTGAACACCACTTTATTGTCTGTTTACTGTTTATAGAATGCCAATTAGTTGTACTTAACATACAGCTTCTCTTCCTGGAGTCCTTCATAAGAAACACGTCATACAGCAACAACCTTTATATCAAAGCCTGATTGCCATTTTATGGTAATCCCAAAAATACATAATGTTGACGCATCAAATTCAGATTTTAAAGGCCTCGTGCAGTGGCAAATTTTTTTTTAAATTTAGAAAGTCAATGGGTCTTAGAAAACGAATCTGATAAAAATTCACTTAAAATGATCCAGGGCGATTTATTGATCATTTTATGGTCCTGCACAGCTTTAAATATATGTGATAGGAGGTTATGGGCGGGGGCTGCGCGGAACGTCAGTCAGGGAACCCAGAGTGTAAACAACAATGGCGGACGGTCTGGAAGCGACGTAGACCACGATTTAGATGGTATTTCTTTGGATGAAAGTGATGACCCTTCATCAAACAGGGAAATTTTAACTACACAGGGTTCAGAGGGTGTACAGCCCTACCAATTTGAGCCGGAGGTTTCCTCATCTGAGGATACCGGGGCTTCGGATGACGATAGGGAAGCTCACACAGCGTTAGCGGGGATCAAGCCGAAACCGAATGGAGGCTGCAGGATTTGTCATGGTATGTATTTTGTGTTGCTTTTGGAGAGACCTTTGGCCTAAAATGTTTTATTTTGTTGTAATGAAATCTTAAATTAAGCATATGTGTGTGATGAAGCTTCTTTGAAATACGATTGTTTGTACAACCAGATATTTTAATAAAACATGGGAAAACATGTTCACAAAGTAAAAGTTCTGCCCTCCATGCAATGCAATAAATGTAGTTATGGAACTATGTGCAAATATATTTTTTTAATATTTTATGATAATATTTCATGTGGCATATAGGACTATGAAGAGCTAAGAATATATAGCAGCACCATATTTAATTGTATGTTTTATCTCAAATTGTGCTTATCTATGCATATATATATATATATAGTATATATATATATAGTTTAAATGAACATTGATAAAAGTTTTAAAATGATGTGGGAATAAACTATGAAACCATGATTTATAAACCTACCTGTAAAACCTGTCTTTTTCTCATTGCACTGCTGGGTTGGGGAGTAGGTGTGGCAAGTCCACCCGCAGCCTGGCTGTGGCATGTCCCTTCGGGGTACAAGCACGGGATAGCATCCTGTTTGAGAATAAGACTTTTGGCAAGTCCCATGTCCACCTGCATTTTTGTTTACAAAGCTTTTGGCCGTAAAATGGCAACTGCATATTGTTGAGTTGTTGTTGTGTCCATTCCACCGTTCCTCGTCCGACACACGAACCTCTTCCATGCCTCCCTCTCCTTCATTTTCACGGGAAATTCGTGAAGGGAGACCCCCTTCTTCGGCACATTAGAGCACCCAAATACAACACACCTATTCACCATTATCCCATATAAATCCCCAAATCCACGGAAGTCCGAATTCTATCATGCGAAGTAAGTCAGTAAGCCCAGAAAGTCAGCACAACAATAGGGGATCTAGCTGTGTGTTCCTGCCATGACGTCACACGACCTATGACCTACTTATCGGAGGCTGCAGAAAATCTGAGCGATCGCGCTATTTTTAAACGCTTGTAGAGAGTGCACGGGGCCGCGGATGACAAAATAATTATACGGGGGTTCATTTGTGACATAAATACTAATGTTTTATTGCAGTTTTAGAAAAATCATGATTTTCACCGCACGAGGCCTTTAAATATTAAAATAGTTCCTGCAACCCAAACCTTTATTCTTTAAATTAATTACACAATCAAAATTTGTATATCACGTTGAACTTATACTCTGACATGCACCTCATTTAAAATATGAAGGCTCCAAAATGTTAACTCAGTTTTTTTTATTAAAAATCTCATTTGAAAGATTTCCCATTAAAAATGATTTCTTATTACATTTGTTCTCTTTCATAAGAAAAATGCCACACATACATGTTAAAAACTCAAAAAACAGGATTTTCATTGGAGGGGCACTTTATTAAAAACTCTACTCAAAGAGTAAAAAGCCGGTGTAGGTACCACATGTGCTCGGCCTGAAAGATCCGCTCGGGGGCTTGCGACTAGTGATGACATCACACTATGGTTACGCCACTAAGACAAATGACTTCACTATTTTGCACCGTTTTTCTGTACTGAAACTGATGTCTGAAACTGGTGTTTACAATGAAGTTTATTTTTTAAGAAAAAGAGAAAAAAAAGGGTTGTTATCTATTAATTTGTCATTGACAGCTCCCTCCCATATGACTGCTCTCCTCAGTGCTTATGTAACTCAGCAGAAAATGAGCGCTGCATATACTAGTGGGACTTACTCCAGTCTGTGTGACCAAAAAGAAGTTCAGCACCAACAGGATGTACTTTTAAAAAATTACCTGTGATTAACCACTGTTTTTTTTATGTGCGACCAACAACAAAGTAACATGCTACTCGCTAGCACACACTTTAGCACAAACTTCACGTTTCCCAGGCTGATTTCTCTCTATTATACAACGGTCGTTACGATCCTGTGATGATTCCCCTAGATCGGATTATTTTGTCGTCAAGGTTTTTGCGATTGATTTCAAATATTGTGCCCCGTTTTGTGATTCTTTGCGTTCTTGTTCAGACCTCCTCGGTTGTTTACTCGGGAAGACTCTGTGCATTGTTATGGCGCATGTGTGTCATTTCCTATGTCACGTGATGGTGGTCTGATGGTCCGGACCAGTCGGAATCTTACACGTCATCAAGTTGCAAGGCTCCGAGCCGATCTTGCAGGCCGAGCACATGTGATACCTACACCGGGACAGAGCAGATCCCCTCAGCTCTAAAAGCCACGCCCACCAGGAGAATATTTTCCATAGGAAGGCTTCAGATCAACATGAAAGATAGCTTTTATAGACATTTAGGTTGTGGGATTTTGATTAAAAACTTCATAATCATATTTAAAACACTACTGAGAACGTTTTTTTAAATTACAAAAATTGTCATTCGCGGACTTTAAGCTGTTATTGCTCTAAAGAAAAAATTTTTTAACGAAAATTTGTCTTAACTTTTGGAATCTGAAAATGTCAGTTTATTGTATTTTTGGTGGCATAACCATGTGAGTCTAGATTTCTCTTAAACTTGTTAAAAACAAACATTGGATTCTGGAACTTTAATATATTTAAATAGTAATGATGCTGATGAAAAAAAAAATTATCTTGACCTGTCAAGAACGGCAGGCAATCTGAGATCAGTCAGTGTTTAATTTATCCTGATGTTGTATTTAGATTGCGAGTGCTAAACGGACGGCTTTATTTTGGATTACCTGGACTTTACCTATGTCTATTTTTCTAGCAGTAACCCATATTGTCTGGCAGTAATGTTGTTGTGAGATGACTTAAGCTCTGACAGCTCGTTTGGCCAAGTGGGCAGACAGATAACATCTCCATCTGCTGAGGACAGACAGAGCTCACCCATATTTTCTCCATAACCTCGATGTGTCTATATCAGGGGTCTACAACCTGTGGCTCCGGAGCCACTGTGGCTCTTGTTACCCCTCCATAGTGACTCTCTGGGTGGAAAAAAAAAAAAAGTATTCATATTATTTAGATTAGTTCATATCTGGCAATATCTTCAGAAAATGTCATATTCAGTTCCACAGCTACACCAATGATACCCAACTCTACCTGTCAACCCACCCCTCCTCTTGTGCCCCCCCTTCCCCCAGCATGTCTGTCTGGACTTAAATCCTGGTTTTCCTCAAACCACCTACAACTCCACAGAATTCCTTCTTGTTGGCACCAGATCCACCCTCTCCAAACTCAACTCCCTTACGCTCTCCATTGATGGTTCCCCAGTCACCTCCTCATCACAGGTGAAGAGTTTGGGTGCCGTTCTCAACAGCTCTTTGTCCTTTCAGACCCACATCAGCAACACCACCCGATCCTCGTTCTTCCACTTCCATAAAATCAACCGTCCGTCCCTCACCCCCCACTCAGCCTCCATCCTGGTCCACAGCCTCATCTTCAGCCGCACAGACGACTGTAACTCCCTCCTCTTCGGTCTCCCCAAGAAATCCATCCATAGACTTCAACTGGTTCAAAACGCTGCAGTTCGGATCATCTCCAGGACCCTCCCCTCACCACCACCACATCCCTCCTGTTCTACAGCACCTGCTTGCTCCTGGTCTGGTCTAACATCAACCTCAAAATCCTTCTGCACACCTTCAAGCCATCACAATCTCTCCCCTCCCCTTCTCTCTGGACCAACATCTCCACACCGTCTCGCTGCCTGCGGTCCTCATTGTACCTTCACCTGTCTGTTCCCCTGCCCCGCCTCTGCACCATGGGGGGCGGGGCCTTCAGCTGCTCTGGACTCTGGAACTCTCTACCTCCTGATCTCAGAAACTTGGACTCTTAAACCACCTTCAAATCCCAACTCAGAACTTTCCTGTTCAGACAAGCTCATCCATAGCATCATCCGTATATCAAATGCTGCAGAACTAAACCACACATTCTCCCATCGTCCAATTATCTGTATCAATCATCAGTCAGTTGTGTTAAGGTAAATTACTCTTCTCTATAGGCAAGGATTTGGGTGGAGAGTTATCAAAAAGAGTGGCACAGCTCAGCTCTCCACTACCACTCTGCCACTTGTCAGAAAACTCAGAGCAAGCTCCACTTTGCTTTACTTGAATAGGAACTCACTTGGAATAAAGTCAAAATGGATCCAATCAAATGGTTCTGGAACCCCCAGTGATGTCCTTCTAACATCGAAAATCTAACAATGAAAAAAGTACAACTGTTGATTGCTAGCACCAAGAACTCAGTGGTGTTTTGATGCTCTCATGTGAGCAACTTCTTATAATGGAATATCATTTTTCCCTTGTTAACACTTCATTAAGGTTTATGGAATTACTAGTAGTAGAAGAGGCTGCCAACAGTGCTGATATGAATAACATTCTCCCATGCTACTGCGAACACCTCACACTTAGCAGTTCCAGGCTCTCAACAGCTTCTGACCTCTGATCCCTTTGCTGTGTGTTGTTGCACCTCCATGAATATTTTACTTCTAATGAAAGCTCTTCAGAGGCCCTCGAGCCTTGAGAAGTCTGAATTACAGAGTTGATTTGCAATTACAAACCCTTTCCCAGCTGCTCATATTGGTGCCCGGATGAGTTTGTGTCTTTTGTTGCTGGACAACAGGAGTGCTGCAGGATTTGTTTAAGACCTGTGGTATGTTCTCTGGTAAAGTCAAAGCTATGTTTTCATCTTTTACAGATTGGTATATGGGACCCATCAAGTGGCCTGAACATGACCGACAACCAGAAGGGGAAAACAATCAATGTCTCCGACTCTCTTTCCAATCGCTCCCTGATTGTCTCCACCATACTGGTAGGACTCTGTTGTAACCTTCTCAGCTGTGTTTTGATTATGATGATGAAGTTTTTATCAAAATCCCACCATCTAAATGTCTTAAAAAGCTATTTTTCATGTTGATCTGAAGCCTTCCTCTGGAAAATATCCTCTGGGTGGGCGTGGCTTTTGAAGCTGAGGGGACCTGCTCTGTACCGAGGACCCACCCCCTTCTGATTATGGTGGCTCCATGTCTTGCTAGCGTAAATCATCACAGCTGGTCCTAAAAATGTCTAGTAGTTTCATTTTCAGCTGGAGGTCAGCTCGGACGAGGAAGTTGAGATCTTCACGGACCAAACTTTCACCAATCCTTTCCAACTGCGGTCAAATGAGCCGCCGTTCACATTTCCGTAGTCACATCATGAAGCTCCGTGGAGTCTGTTGGAGATTTTCCAGCGTTCTCAGGACTGCTACCGTAAGTATTAGATGAAACTCAAATAAAAAATCCAGTGACGGCTGATTGGACCACAGAAATGTGAACGCCGGCTCATTTGACTGCAGTCAATGTGAAGATAGCATCTTCTCTTCTCCAGAACCTGAACTAGACACGCTAGCTGGGACAGACGAGGAGGCTTGAGCATATGCAGTAGAGCAATCGCGACATATTAACAACTCATGAATTCAAACAGAGATTGTCCGAGACAATTTGATTGACAGAGATTTAAAAGGAGAAATACTCGGAAATGCAAAAATTAAATGATTTCTTATTACATTTGTTCATTTTCATAATAAAAATGACACAAATACATGATAAAAACTCTAAAAACAGGATTTTCATTGGAGGGGGACTTTAAGCTTCTTTATACTTTCTTTTTGACAAGTAGTTTTAAAAGTTTATTTATATCTTACTCACACTAGTCAATCCATCTGATCTGTGTATGACTTCTTGAATCTGGACTACCTCAGCAAGGAGGCCTCAGGACAATTCTCTTCATTGTGATCAAATAGGGATCAGAAAAGTAGTCAAAGCAACAGAAAGCTGAGGTCAAACATCCTCAAGTACACTGAGGATTACTTGCTGTTAGCCCACATTCATCATTGAAGATGTCTTTTTACACCTTTGATATCCTCCAGCCGTGCTAAATAAAATTCTTGTTTAGGTAATCACCCATGATGGATATTGCAGATATTCAGATAAACAATATGGACCTTATTTACTAATGTAATTTATTTGAGCTTCTGGAGGAGTGGTATCCTTTTTGATGTCACAGACACTTTTTTTATAATTGTCTATCATCAGTTCAGATACAAGGTGTCCAGCTGCCAACTGTGTGCTACAATGCACTAAGCATCATTTCTTGGTGCTCAAACCTTAAGACATTTCCACATGTTAGCAACTGGTGTGTGCACAGTTTTCCATCTTAGTAAAAATAATAATAAATAGATAAAGTGCTTTGAATCAGTGAGTATTTAAATGGGATCCTTTGTAGATGTCTGCTAGGTTTTGGTAATCAGTCAAAATGATGTTTTTCTGTAAGTTTTGGGATTGTGAGTTTGTGAACCTGAACTGTGAACCTTTCTTTGTGATGACACCTTGTATATGCGCTGCAGGAATGCTGTTTTCTGACTGAATAATGAAGCAACCTCAAACAATGTTCATGGTGTCTCTCAAACTGATTATGAAAGCTACACAGTTGGAAGGGAAAGGTTTTTGCATGGGCTTGAACCTTTGCAGAAAAGGCTCTCTGAAACTTGAAAGTGAGTTTTGTTTCGAGGGAAGAAATTCCAGAATTTGGTTATAAAGTCAGTAATCATTATTGCTCCAACAAGCTCTAAATAATTATGACAGTTTTGTAGAGTAAGAAGCACTTCTGAAAATGTGAGAGGGTATTTTCCAGAATTACAATTGTGTTTTTTTATGCTGGGCTTGTAGATAGTACTGTGACCTTTTTTTTCCTATATTTGTCAGTGATTCTTATTATTGATCTGAAATGTATAATACACATAAAATCCTTTATGCTGCTCAGGGCCAATAATGTTCAGAGAAAATGTGTGTCACTCATTCAAACCGTTGCTTTTAGTGAAATGGTTTGCATGACGCAGGAACTGCAACCTTCATAACTCCGTTCAAAGACGTCATCATTTTAAAGCTTTCCTGTCAAAGTGCAGCAGTCAGTCTGCATGAGCAGCTGGTTCTCTGCACCGCAGTGGAACTGCTCTTCAATTCATTTGAAGGATAGTGCCCAAAAGCCCCGGACCAACAAATTACCAGTTGACTTCTCTGCTGTGAGGACTTTAATTTGGTGGAAATAGGCTCAGGCAGGAAAAATTGACTGATTGATTGGCCAATAAGATTTTTTGCTCACCAGCTCAGCCTCCTGTTGTGTGTGCTTGTTTCCCTGGTGTCACACACGAGCAGTTCAGACCAGACACAGAGAAATGGAGATTTGTGTCTTTCTTTCCAGCTTTTTTGCACAATTGTTGAATCATTTGTATGTCTGTCTGAAAATGTTGTGATTTAGGCTAATTTTCATTTGTATTCGTTTTGTTCTGAATTTTTTTGGGGGATTGAACAGAATTGAACGGGATTTTAGATAATGAGGGCAGAACTGCATAGTGGTGCAGTGGTTAGCGCTCTTAGCTCACAGCAAGAAGGCCACGTGAACCAGAAGCACCAAATGGGACCTTCAGTGTGGAGTTCTCCCCGTGCATGTGACGGTTTTCTCCGGGGACTCCGGCTTCCCCCCACCGTCCAGAAACATGCTTCATAGGTTCATCGGTGACTCTAAATTGTCCCTAGGTGTGAATGTGAGAGTGTATGGGTGTGTGATTGAGGCCCTGCAACAGACTGGAGACCTGTCCAGGTGTATCCTGTCTTCACCCATCAGTAGCCAGGTTAGGCTCCAGCAACCCCGTAACCCTGAAAGGGACAAGTGGATGAAGAAGATGGATGGATGTATGGATGGGACAGAGGTAAAAGACAGGAAAACTGGTACATTTGTTGGAGAATGATTGCAAAAACACAAAGGAGTAGAATTACAAACAAAAAGGCAACAAGTTGCGAGAGGTTTCTCATTCTAACTTTTACGTGTTGATTTTTACCAAAGGGTTCGACCTGTCCACAGACTCACTCATCTACACTCTCAAAAATACAAGCTGTTGGATGCAAAACCCCTCCCACTCATACATATGGACACATCCTGAAGACCCTCACACTCACGTATGCCACTGCTGGATTCAAATTCATGATGACCAACGGCTTTGGCTGATGATCAGCACGTTAACCTCCTTCCATATCTGCTTATTTTCACAGGTCTTCAGTCATGCGCCTCCTAACACAGATGTTGAGAATTTACAGACACTGAGGTTGATATTAATAAAGCAGTCAGCCTAAAAATAACAATGAGAAATAAAGTGTGGGGTGTTATTATTTATTGGGGGCCTTCTTTCCTTCCGCACACGCTGTGAAGTGATTGTATAGCAGTTAATAGCACAGACTCTATGCAGCAGTAATTGCCATATCAGGACTGAGTCATGGGGAAATATGTGATTGCTGCAAGCAGCAGGAAAAGGGGAGGGCTGACAATAATTGGGTCTGTTACGCTTGATTGATGCATACTTTCAGTCAGCCTCTCATCATTTTCACAGAGATTATAAACGATAAAACAAGTTGTAATTATTGTTGAGATCTTGGTCTATAAACAGTTGATCGACTTTGGAAATCAAAGTTTTAGTGTTGCACAGGAAATGAAGCAGCTTCAGGCAATGGCTGAAGCTGCAGCTATTATTCTGTGTGAAGCAGACAGATGGCAGGAGACCTGTTCTCTGCTCTGTGCGACTGAACAACCTGTGACCACTAAACACAAACACAGATATCCAGTTTATATACACACACAAGTTTGAAACGTTTTCTCATTTTGTTATTTTATGTTTTTTATTTGCTGGGATTTCTCTACAAGAATTATATTTTTACTAACTAACCCAAATGAGTTGAAGGAGGGAAACACTCTGACTGCTTGCTAATCAAAGTTGTTTCCAAGAAAAAGTAACAGAAGATTCACCTAATTTATAGGTGTGCATGTGTGTGGAACCCTTTGTGCTATCCATGTTAACTTTAGTTGTGGGGTCGTCTGGAACCCACAAGATAGGAGGGATAAAACTCATCAATCTCCATTTCCTACAGCGTAACCAGAAGCAGACCCCCACCTTTACTGGTTTGACCTACTAGTAAACTTTACAAAGTACAATTTGTAAGGAGGTTTGCTGTTTTCTAAGATCAGAATTCAAGTTACATGATTGGCTTGGTATGTTGATAGCTGGAAATCACTAAATGGTCAGCTCTTTTTGGCAGTTCCAACAGCATACAGGCACACTTGTCCCACTTTTTATGTATGTTTGGAAGGATTGGGTTTGATGATGTCATGGATGGAATAACACTTTAACATAACACACCACCACCTGGGGTTTTTGAATCCAGTCCTAATTAAAAAGCCTGTTGTCCCACTGTGGATGGAACAGGACTGTCAGGAATGACACTAGTGGAAGCCCCAGGATGCAGTGACTCAAGACAAGATTCAAAAAAAAGAAGATTTTATTGTCTCTTAGGTCTTGTAGTTACACTCTCTCTCCAGTACGGAGGAATGGCGCTGGTGAGTAGAGTGAGTTCCTGAGGGTCTTTGAGAGAAATGCAGACAGAGGTACGGAAGGCGAGGGAGAATCAAAAGAAGACTGGACCTTGTCAGGTAGGCTTGACGTGGTGCGAGGCGGGCTCGGCTTTGGCTTGACGTGGTGCGAGGCGGGCTCGGCTTTGGCTTGACGTGGTGCGAGGCGGGCTCGGCTTTGGCTTGACGTGGTGCGAGGAGGGCTCGGCTTTGGCTTGACGTGGTGCGAGCGGCTCGGCTTTGGCTTGACGTGGTGCGAGGCGGGCTCGGCTTTGGCTTGACGTGGTGCGAGGCGGGCTCGGCTTGGCTTGACGTGGTGCGAGGCGGGCTCGGCTTTGGCTTGACGTGGTGCGAGGCGGGCTCGGCTTTGGCTTGACGTGGTGCGAGGCGGGCTCGGCTTTGGCTTGACGTGGTGCGAGGGGGGCTCGGCTTTGGCTTGACGTGGTGCGAGGCGGGCTCGGCTTTGGCTTGACGAGGACCTGGCGTTGTGAAGACAACTTCCTGGCGAGGAGGAATGGGAAGGGGGAGACTTAAATCCTGTCCGGAGCAGCTGGTAGTAATCAGGGTGATTGCCAGGGGACGGATCTCCACAGTACCCCCCCCTCAACGATCGGCACCAGACGATCCACCAGGCTGGTCAGGGTGATCCCGATGGAAGGCGTCGAGAAGATCGTGGTCCAGAATGAAACGGCGAGGCACCCACGAGCGTTCCTCAGGGCCGTAACCCTCCCAGTCCACCAGGTACTGAAACCCTCTGCCACGGCGCCGGGACCGGAGCAGCCGACGAACAGTGTAAGCCGGACCCCCGTCGATGTACCGGGGGGGTGGAGGAGGAGCAGAGGGAGGCACAAGGTCACTGGACAACACAGGCTTGACCCTGGACACATGAAACGTGGGGTGAGCACGAAGCGGTCCAGGCAACCTAAGGCGAACCGCCACAGGATTCACGACCTTGGTGACAGGGAAAGGACCAACAAAACGGGGCGCCAGTTTACGACAGTCCAAACGTAAGGCAGGTCTTTCGAGGACAACCAGACCTTCTGTCCTGCTGTATAACGGGGTGCCAGTGCACGTCTCTTGTCGGCATGTCTCTTGTAGGCATCGACTGTGTTCTCCAACACCCGTCTAGCCGCTCTCCAGACACGATGGCAACGGCGGACGGCGGCCATAGCAGACGGAACAGCTGCCACTCTCTCCTGGGGACCAAACAGGGGAGGCTGATAACCAAACACCACCTCGAATGGAGACATACCCGTGGCAGAGGACGGCAGAGTGTTGTGAGCGTATTCCGCCCAGATGATGTTCTGAGCCCATGATGAGGGGTCTCTACTGCAGAGGAGTCGCAGCGATGTCTCCAGCTGTTGGTTGAGGCGCTCAGTTTGGCCATTGGATTGGGGGTGGTATCCTGAAGACAGACTAACTGTAATTCCAAGTAATCGACAGAACTCAGACCAGAATCTGGCAATGAACTGGGGACCTCGATCAGAAACGATATCCCGAGGGAACCCATGAAGACGGAATATGTGGTCGATCATCAACTGAGCGGTGTCTTTGGCAGAAGGCAGTTTTGGAATAGGAATGAAATGGACCATTTTGGAGAAACGATCAACGACAGTCAAAACAGCGGTTTGGCCCCTGGAGGGAGGTAAGCCAGTCACAAAGTCTATGGATATATGAGACCAGGGTCTTCTGGGAATAGGTAGAGGATGCAACTGACCAGTGGGTAAGGCGTGCGATGCTTTGGCTCTGCAGCAATCTGGGCAAGCAGAGACGTATTCATGAACTTCCTGTTTCAGGGTTGGCCACCAGAAACGCTGGCTGACCACGTTGAGAGTGCGTGGAATCCCAGGATGACAGGTGAGTTTGGAGTTGTGACACCAATGCAGGACTCTGGATCTGAGGTTGTCTGGAACAAAGAGTTTCTCAGGAGGACAGGTCAATGGTACAGGCACCTCACCTTGAGCACGCGAGACCTCCTCCTCAATGTCAGTAAATGCAACGGCCAGACGAGCAGAAGTTGGAAGGATAAACTCTGGTTCTGTTACACAATCCGGGCCCTCATGACAGCGGGAAAGAGCATCAGCCTTGCCGTTGCGGGATCCTGGTCTATAAGACAGAGAGAAGTTAAACCTGGTAAAGAACAGAGCCCACCTCGCTTGTCTAGCGTTTAGTCTTTTTGGCGGTCTTGAGATACTCCAGGTTCTTGTGGTCAGTAAAGACAATAAACGGTTGAGAGCAACCCTCTAACCAGTGCCTCCATTCTTCTAGAGCCATCTTGATGGCCAAAAGCTCACGGTCTCCGATGTTGTAGTTGCGTTCGGCTGGTGATAGACGACGTGAAAAGAAGGCGCACGGATGCATGCGGTTGTCTGGGTTGCGTTGGTACAAAACTGCACCTACTCCGGAATCTGAGGCATCCACCTCCACCAGGAACTGTTTGGAGGGGTCAGGCATGGCTAGAATCGGAGCTGTGGAAAACAGACCCTTGAGAGTAGCGAAGGCCTTCTCGGCGGCAGGGGACCAAACGAACTGTACATGACTGGAAGTAAGCGCGTGAAGAGGAGAGGCAACCTGGCTGTAGTTTCGTATAAAGCGACGATAGAAGTTTGCAAAACCTAAAAATCTTTGAAGCTGTTTCCTGTTCTCTGGTTTAGGCCACTCTGAAACTGCTGTGACCTTGGCGGGATCCATGTGTATCTTGCCTGCAGACACAACTAGTCCCAAAAAGGTGGTGGAAGGCACATGAAACTCGCATTTCTCAGCTTTCACAAAGAGTCTGTTCTGGAGTAAACGCCCCAAAACCTCTCGCACATGCTGCACATGCTCTGTCTCAGTCTTTGAAAAGATTAAGATATCGTCAAGATAAACAAAGACGAAACGGTTTATCATATCTCCCAGAACGTCATTGACCAGATTTTGGAAAACGGCAGGGGCATTGGTGAGTCCAAAAGGCATCACTAAGTACTCATAATGCCCCATCGGTGTGTTGAAGGCTGTTTTCCATTCGTCTCCTTCTCGAATGCGAACCAGGTGATACGCGTTGCGCAAGTCGAGCTTAGTGAAGATCTTAGCCTCTTGAAGAAGTTCAAACGCAGAGTTCATCAGGGGTAGGGGATAGCGATTTTTTATGGTGATCTGGTTTAAGGCTCGATAGTCAATGCAGGGGCGAAGAGAACCGTCTTTCTTCTTGACGAAGAAGAAACCTGCCCCAGCAGGTGATGAGGAGGGACGGATGAGACCAGCTGCTAATGAGTCGTTAATGTATGTCTTTAGGGTTTCTCGTTCGGGGGCGGACAGGGCATAAAGACGGCCCCTAGGAGGGATCGTACCGGCAGAAGATCAATCCCACAATCATAAGGACGATGGGGAGGGAGAGAAGTAGCTTTAGCCTTACTGAACACCTCCTGTAAGTCGTGATAAAACACAGGAGTACTAGACAGATCTGGAGGTGCTTGATCAATTACGTGGTTTATAGGCATTCCTAAGGGTGCTGCTTTTAGACATGTTGACGGGCAATTAGGGCCCCAACTCTGAACCTTATTGGTTTGCCAGTTTATGTGCGGATTGTGGTCACGAAGCCAGGTGATACCCAAAATAAGTGGCAAGGACTGAGACTCAATAACAAAGAATGAACGCTCCTCATAGTGATTTTCTATTTGCATTTTAATAGGTTCAGTGATATACTTGCTGGGGTGAATCAAACGGTCATCAATGGCGTGAACTTTCAGGGGTTGAGGAAGGGTCTTGACAGGATACGGAGCCTCAGCACCAAACCATGATCGATGAAGTCAGCGTCCGCACCAGAGTCAATAAAGGCCGTGGTTTGAAAAGGATGTGAAGGGACGTGCAGGGTGGTGCTGAGCTGAAAGTGGTTCTTGGGGGCCTTGGATGGTCGATCGGCTCAGTAACGTGTCCCCTGTCCTTACTGAGCCTGTCCTTTTACTGGGCAGTTTCTGACCTGATGGCCAGCCGCGGAACAGTAGAAACAAAGACGCTGTTTATACCGTCTCTCTCGTTCCTCTGGTGACAGCCTGGTCCTGCCGAGTTGCATGGGTTCCTCGGGGCTGGTGGCTCCCCCTTCTTGTCCAGGAGTCATGGTGTACTGAGGAAACAAAGGTCTTGGTGTTCTGTTGCCTTTCTCACCTCTGCGTTCCTTCAGGCGTCTATCGATACTGGCTGCCACCTCGATGAGTCCATTCAGATCCTCTGGGAGGACTCTTGCTGCCAGCTCGTCCTTGACCCTCTCTGATAGTCCTTGATAGAAGGCGTCGACACATGCGGGCTTGTTCCAGCGCGTGTCTGCTGCATATCTGCGAAACTCGATAGCATACTGATCCACAGTACGGTTACCTTGACACAGGGTTGAGAGGTGACGCGCAGCCTCCTTCTCTGGTCTGACAGGGTCGAAAACTCTCCGCAGCTCCTTAGAAAAACTGTCAAAAGAGTTACACGATGCAGAGCGTCTCTCCCATTCTGCTGTTCCCCACAGCTTAGCTTGACCCGTGAGCAAAGATATGGTGTAAGCCACTTTGGAAGCTTCAGAAGGGAAAGAAGAAGGTTGCATGACAAACTGCATAGAACACTGGGTGAGGAAAGCCCGACAGCTCATCGGGTCTCCACCAAACCGTTCAGGTGCTGGGATCTTCGGTTCCGGGTCCTGTCGAGGGGGTAAACTGGATGGATCGTTTCCTTGAGGAGAAATAGTTAATTGCGCCAGTCTCTGAGAAATGTCATTTAGTTGGGCTGAGAATTGAGAGAACTGAGCATTATGATGACCAATGGTTCCCTCAATCTGTGTCTTCCAGTCCTGAGCCACTGCGGGGTCCATATTGGCCAGGAAGTACTGTCAGGAATGACACTAGTGGAAGCCCCAGGATGCAGTGACTCAAGACAAGATTCAAAAAAAAGAAGATTTTATTGTCTCTTAGGTCTTGTAGTTACACTCTCTCTCCAGTACGGAGGAATGGCGCTGGTGAGTAGAGTGAGTTCCTGAGGGTCTTTGAGAGAAATGCAGACAGAGGTACGGAAGGCGAGGGAGAATCAAAAGAAGACTGGACCTTGTCAGGTAGGCTTGACGTGGTGCGAGGCGGGCTCGGCTTTGGCTTGACGTGGTGCGAGGCGGGCTCGGCTTTGGCTTGACGTGGTGCGAGGCGGGCTCGGCTTTGGCTTGACGTGGTGCGAGGAGGGCTCGGCTTTGGCTTGACGTGGTGCGAGGCGGGCTCGGCTTTGGCTTGACGTGGTGCGAGGCGGGCTCGGCTTTGGCTTGACGTGGTGCGAGGCGGGCTCGGCTTTGGCTTGACGTGGTGCGAGGCGGGCTCGGCTTTGGCTTGACGTGGTGCGAGGGGGGCTCGGCTTTGGCTTGACGTGGTGCGAGGCGGGCTCGGCTTTGGCTTGACGAGGACCTGGCGTTGTGAAGACAACTTCCTGGCGAGGAGGAATGGGAAGGGGGAGACTTAAATCCTGTCCGGAGCAGCTGGTAGTAATCAGGGTGATTGCCAGGGGACGGATCTCCACAAGGACTGGAGTTTTTTATTAAATTTTTCTAAAAAAGAATGACAAAAAAAACTTGTCTCAAAACCTTGCTATTAGTCCTTAACATTATTTAATCTTTCTGAGAGTCTAAGAAAGCATCAGATCCAGGCCCTGTCCACACGTAGCCGGGTATCTGCTAAAACGCATATATTTTTATCCGTTTCGGCCTATCGTCCACACGTAACCGAAGGTTTAAGTCACTGAAAACGGAGCTTTTGGAAAACTCCGGCTAAAGTGAAGGTTTTGGAAAACTCCGTTTTTGCGTCTGCGTGTGGACATGCGTAACCGGAGATCTACGTTTTTAAACGTCACTCTTTGCGACAATTAGTGCATACAAGTCATAGATGCGCCGCTGTTTACTGTGTTCTGCATGGACCCGAGGAGTGTGTTAATTATTACGCTGGTACAGATGCTTCATACTTGATTTTTTTTTACAAACACAATTACTGCTTCTTGTCGAGGAACAAAGGAGAATAAGCGCTTTGCAGTCGGCTATTTTACAACAAATATCGCTTCCTCCTGCTCGGAGATTTTCACTGACTTTTAGGAAAACACTGCCAACTACTGTTCTGGCATGCTCATTACATCGCCCAACAGCGCAAGTATGCGGGGACGTGTGGACGGAATTATTTTTAAAACGATCACATGTGGACGCAACCGTTTTTATAAAACGGAGGTCGGCAGATATGCGTTTGTAGAAAGACCTGGCTACGTGTGGACATGGCCCCAATCTGCTGTCAAACTACTGCGTCATAGCATCTCTATTGTTCCCTTTTCTATCTTCACTCTGCTGTAGAGCTGATGCTGCTATGCTCTTAATGGCCCCATTCAAAACCTCATTTGTGCTTCAGGTGAATAAAGGACTTCCTCAGGATCTGGGCATGGGCAAGGCGGGACAATGCCCCCTCCCAAATTCCCCCCACCCCCACCCAAAAGAAAAAAAAAGTGACGCCATGCAAACAAAATTTGGGGGCATAAATTTGGGGGAAACAATGACAGGGATTTGGTTTTCACAAAACATGGATTTAATAATTGAAAACAGATAATGGATTCACCCAGCATTCATCAAGTCATACTAAATCCTGGTCTGAAATGTCCCAGAGAGAGGCCACAGGGGAAACTATTATCAATCTAATAGGGCCCATGCACACTGAAAAAGATAAATATTATATAAAAACATTTGGATAAGTTGTTCTGTTCCTTGCAGTGAATGAATTTCCACTTGATGGTAGTGTGGAAAGCTCAAATGATGATTTCTCTGCAGGGCTGTTCTTATAAATGGTTGACTACACACTGACAAAAGACCCCAAGTTTAATGAAATAAACAAAACCATCCCATAAAATATTTAAAAGAAAAACACCTCTCACATCATCCAAAATGAAGTGATTGAAACATTGGCAAAAATGAAAACAAAGATTATTATGACAAAGCAGAGTCTGCAGGTTTTTGCATAAAACGTGATGGAACCAGAGACAGCTCAATGTGGAGAATCTGTCAGTCATGATCAGATTTGTCTGTAAAGCTCTTCCAGAGGAACACCTGATTGGTCTACTGGACCTCAGTCAATTAGTTAGAGGGGTAGACATTCCTCATATCCACTGCTAGAACCACCAGCTGCATTTGGCAGTGGTCCGTGCAATGTAAGCAGAGCCGTGTGCAAAACCCTTTTTTGGTCTGTCAGGATCCCTGCACTCGTTCCTTCATCGTCATTATGTGTCACAGAACTATGATGTTCCCTCCCTAAAACGACCGTTGGAGGTCAGGTGGACAGCCACCATGTGAGGATCCTGTCAGAGGTCACAGAGGACAGACATCTGCACCGAAGCATCAGGGTTACTCATAGTAACCCCTCCACTCTCCTAGGCTTGTTTACATTAAAAGATAGTTCATCTGGACCCCGCAAGTGTGTGGTGAACTTTTTTTTTTTTTTAATGATTGTGGATCTTTACTGCTGTGCAATGACAAACATGAAGTCTTGTCCACCTTTGTCATGGAAGGACTAATGCCTCAATGGAAGGGTGGGGTCATCTGGACCCCATAAGAGAGCACGAGGGGGGGCATCCTTTCTTTGAAATGGGAAAGTTCCTTCTAAAAGTCTTGGGTTCTTTGAAGGCTGCAGATGTCCTGCTGCAGGCTCATTCAGTTGACCTGTGCTGTGCTTCAGAAGCTGTCAGTGTATCCCTGCAGACTGAAGCAGATGAGGAGAGTGAGATGTTAGTCAGCATGCCTCCACCAGCTGCTGAAAGACAGAGAACAATGAGCTCAGTGCTTCCAGGTAGTGCTGGTCTGTCCACCGTGGACCATGCAGAAGACTCCTCCACTCCTTGCTAGTCTCTGAAGAGAGCTCTTTTCAACATTTTAGACACAGCCATTGTGGAAATGGGGACAACATTCTCCAACAGTAATCTGGAGCTTATGAAAGCAGCTAATAGTCTTCAACCTCAGTCTCACTCTGGATGTTGGGTTAAATAATGTTGTGTTGAAAATGGCAGGAAGTGACAAACTTTCCAATGAGATTCTCATTGGAAAAATAATGTTGACAAGAGTTCATAAAGACTGATGCTGATGGTAATGTAGACCAGAGGTTCTTAACCTTTTTGACACCGGGGCCCAATTTTCCCAGTACAAAGTGATTCGAGGCCCATTCAAATATAAACACGTTAATGTAAATTGATCCACATCTTGTTTGATTTGTATTTGATAATTAAATCGAGTCATTTTATGGTTTATTAAAGTAAAATCTTGTGGGGAAAAATGATACAACGTTGTCATGCTCAACTCAAATTAGAATTCCAACAATATTTATAAGCCATTTTGATAAATAAAATTGTGTTGGAATAAAACAAGAACACTTCAAATAAGTTTCAAATGAAACAAACTGTAAACGACATTTAAAGAAAGTGCTAATTAAAAAGATATTTCTCTCCAAATCTATGACGAATTAACAACAGTCTGTTTTTAAAAACAAAACTGAACATGAACTGAAGCAAAGAGCCATGATATAAAGAAAATATGATGAGGCGCGAGCCCTCTATGGTCCTCCGTGCAGCGGTCGTGCTGTGCAGCAGATCGTTTTGGCGGATCTAGCGATCCGCGTCAATTCTGGCGGAAGTTAGACCAATATACATGAGAAAATACAGTTTATTTTTAACATAAAGTGTCTATTCGCAGTAATTTTCTAAAAAGTGCGGCCAGTGTTAAACTTTTTTCTTGATCTCACAGACCCAGAGGAAACGGGTTAATGTTAGGATTATGGTTACAGTTCCTGAGGTCGGCTGTCTCTGCAGCTCACGGCTCCACCAGGAGATGGTCAAATGTAGAGAACACATTTACACATTTAGGAGCGGGACAGTTGATGGGAATTTAACTTTAAGTTGAATTTTAAATACGTGCGTCCAACAAAAACATCCAGCCTTGAACACACTTAGAATACGTGCAACAACATTGCAGCAATGAGATCTTGGCTGCATGTATTACTGTGTTCAAAATGAATTTCTATCATTTTCTATGCTGGTCGCATAGAGATAAAATAAATAAAATGCCGCGATTGACAAATGTGATCATGTTTTTGTATCTAAACAGACTGTATACAGGTAAATAAACATAGAATCCCAACACGCACGTGCGTGTGTGAGTACAAACACACACAAAACAGACACACACACGCACCGGGGCTGGGTTCCGGTAGTAAACAACAACAGAGAGCGGCTCCTCTGAGCAGAAACAAGGGTCAAGTATTTTTGTTTATTAATTTACTCACAAACGCACACAGATCAATGTAGTGAGCCGGCTCTGTAGCAGGTGGGCGGGGCTAGATTTTAGGTGTAAAACAGCAGCAGAGAGGAGTTCCTCTTAGCAGAAACACGCGGTAATATCTTTAGGTTATTAACTTATCACCCATGATGGCAAAAACAACAAAAGTTCCCGCTGAAGCGTCTGTGGATCGCCGCGGAAAAATGCTCGTCTGGTCTGTAAACCACAGAGCGGGGGGGGGGAAGCCGCGCGTTCTCGGCTTCGTGGTGCTTCTGGGTCCAGTGAGAACCCGGCGTGATGCTTACTGCCACCAAGTGGTAGGAGGCTGCATTCAGGTCCCGCGGCCCTCAGGTTCAGAACTGATCTTTTTTCGCGGCTCACTAGGGGGCGCTCTCGGACTGAGATTGGGCCGCGGCCCCATGATTAAGAAACCCTGTCTTAACTGACATAAGAGACCTCACAGTTGCGAGTCAGACATAATAACGGTTGTGGCCCCTTCAGCTTGGCCCGTCTGTTCTTGGCCTTCTTATCCTTGTGTCATATTGGACAAGAGTATGTTTTTGGCAAAAGTTCCTTTTTGCCACATCCCTGATGGTTCTCTTGAATCCTGATCCAGAACAGCTTAGGATGCTCTGGTTAGATGGAGGTCTGGGACTCTTAGGATTCTGGACTTTTCTTCTAGAAAAAGCACAAACATTCCTAAATGATGGCTACGTTTTCTTTTGGGATCGGTGCATGATCAACAGCCAGGTTAAGAAAAGGAAAACGTTGTTTTGAGGCCAGTTCTATTAACTTAGTAGATTTCTTGTGATTTAAAAGTATAAAGTCTCACTCACTGTACCTGTGCAGCCCTGTTCTCAGCCAAACAGTAAAAAAATAAAAACAGTCATGTGGTGAATATTTAAACTGAACTCAAATAAAGCAGCCATTATTTTTAGCCATTATTGTCTGTTGTTTTGTTGTCTTTCCTAAACACAAGGAATCCATTGTTTTTAATTAATCTTGGGAAAATGGATGGATTACCTGCGAAGAGCGTATCTGGAAGCAGTGTTGCTTTAATTAGGTTTGTTTAACAGAGCTTTTTAGCTACTTCTCACTCTTTTTTTAATTAAAGATTCACCATCAACCATCTGCAGCCTCACTGCAGAATTTATGAGGGTGTGGAGGCGGAGCTTGAGTGTGAGGGAAAAGATAAAAACTGGCCATAGATACATTTCCACATCTTCACACATCCATTCTTTGATTTTTGCTGTTCCTTCGACCTCCATGGTTCAGTTCATCAACCATCAGATAACTACTGGCCCAAAATACACATTTTGAATTCAGGTTTCAAAGTAAAGATTGTTCATCAATAACCAGCTAACTAGTAAAAAAAATCGTTTTGTCATTTATCATGAGATTTACTGTCTAAAAATAACCCGCCAGAGGTGAAATCTGCAAAGTAGGATTACAGCTGGTTTAACCCCTCTGCACACTTGATAGACTTTTCTCAGACAGACATGAACATTTTCACACTTTTATCTCTTGATTAAACTCTCAAAGTTCAAATCTTCATGGAAAATTGAGTCCAGTGTTATGGAATGAAATCAAAGATCTGATTGCGATCAAAGATCAAACTGAACGCATTCTGTACAGGAGACACAGCATGGAAGAGATTGATCGTCACGATCAAAAGCCAAAACGGTTAAAAAAAAGAAAATTACAGAAAAAAAACCTAGTAAGGCTGCGAACATTAACAATATAGCAAAGGAGCACTGCTGCTACATAAAAATGTTGAGCAGTATCGTTTTCATACGAGGAAGTGAAGACCTTCATGGACTGAACTTCCACTGATTTCCAATCCTTTCCAAGTGCGGTCAAATGAGCCGCCATTCACATTTCCGTGGTCACATCAAGAATCTCCGTGGAGTCTGGTGGAGATTTTCCAGCGTTCTCAGGACTGCTACCGTAAGTATTGGATGAAACTCACAGCAAAAATCCAGTGATGGCTGATTGGACCACAGAAATGTGAACGGCGGCTCATTTGACTGCAGTCAATGTGAAGATAGCATCTTCTCTTCTCCAGAACCTGAACTAGACGCTAGCCGGAGCAGATGAGGGTTTAGTGCATGTGCAGCAGAAAGAAGATCATTCAGGAAAAACAGAGTCTGAACAAGACTGTTGGATTGATTTAAAAGGAGAAATACTCAGAAATGGAAAAACTAAATAATTTCTGATTACATTTGTTCTATTTCAGAAGAAAAATGACACACAGACATGATAAAAACTCTAAAAACAGGATTTCCATCTAAGTTTTATTGAAGGAAAAGAATAATTAACTAAAAACGAGCCGTTTTGTTTGCTGCTGTTATTTACCATTCTCTCAGAAACACCTCGTCGGCTGTAAATGGTTGAATACTTTGCAGCTCTAAGAAATCTTGTGGGATTTTTTTGTTTTGGTTGCAGCCATGGCAGTTGAACCATAAACACCACCTGCTTGGGGATTTTTTTTTTTCTGATTCATTTGATGGAGAGATGGGGGAGGGGTGGAGGAGAGGGACACGGTGCAAGAACAGGTTTCAGGCGGACAGAGACAGATGGTTCATGGAGCTGTGGTTCAGAGGGGAAGGAGGAGGAGGAAGCAGGCATGGATGAGAGGAAGCGCGCTCAGCTGCTAAAGAGGCAGCAGCAGAGGGGAAATGGAAGGAAAAAAGACATTAGTAATCTCCACAGCTGTTGGTGGGAACAAAAAGCTTGTCTCTGTTCTGTGTGTTTGTGTCCGTTCATCAGTATCTCTTATCAGACGAGGAGAGAGAGAGGGGCCTGGGCGTGCAGCCAGCTTCCTGCAAGGACACCCCGATCCTTTTTTTAATGGTCACACCTCACTTTATTCCTACATCTCAGTACTGATGACAGGAATACATTTATACACACACAGATACAACCCCACACATGCACACAAACAAACAAATGCACACACACAGCTGGGCGGACGTACACGTAAATGCACAGCAGATCACTTCTTTCTAGACTGGAGACAGAGACATGTTTCCTTTAGGATGGAAAGTTAAAGCTCGTGCTCCAGAACCTTATAAAACTCCAGTGGAATCAGATGTGTTTCTGGCTACAGGCACACTAGCAACTGCCTAGGGCTCCTACACCACTGGGGGCCCCCCAAGCTTTATGTTCACCCCCTTATGAGTAGAATTCAAATATCCAGTTTTACCTCCATCTATTTCCTGTGTTTAATAACCTCTTGTATGATTTAAAAATAAGAGTTGGACATAAATAAAATAAACACCTGTGGCTGATGGTTTTTTATATTAATAGATCTTTGAACAAGACCAGCGGTCAGCAACGTTTATGACTTAAAGTGCCAAGTCACAATTTTCTCCTGAACAACTGTGACATCACCAACTATAATGTAAACTTTGTTGCCGTTCACCTTTCTGCTCATCCTGTCAGGGATCACCTGTGTGAATCAACTTTTAATGATTCACACAGGTGGTTGTACAGAGTTTAACACTGGATGATCTTCCTGATACAATCCTGGATTTTAAGGTACAGAAAGATCAAGTTATGCAGCAGAATGAAGGGTTTTATCTGAGGATAATCTCTGGATTTTAGTTAATTGGCCTGGAAACTGAACCCAGATCCTACACCAGCCAACTGAGTCATCCAGTCACCTCTAACTTTAATGCAGATTGTAATGCAAAAAAATTCAATATATATAAAAAAAAATTAATTCACAAACAGCAGGTCAAATACCTATTTGAACATATTAGCTCAAAATTGTTATTTTATAATAATATTGCAAAAGAATAAAAAGTTAAAATATTATTGCAACTATCTTTGTTTGAAAACCAAAAGTACTGCATCTGTGGTATGTGATACTAACATCAATATGATTGAATACATCAAAATATCCAGAATATTTCTAAGAACTTCACAACTATTGATAAAAAAATAAAAACATAAACAAGTGTTTGATTTTGGATTTTTTTTATGTTACATTATGAGACAGAACCTGATTAACTTGTTATTTCATTCTGTGATGATGTTTTTATTGCATATAAAACTAAATGTTTTTACTTTTTTGTTATTTTGATATTTATAGTGATTTAAATTTCTTGCAACTGGACAGCATCATTCTTCATCTTCACCATCAGTAAATGCAGTCATGATCAGATCTAATATTAATTTAATATAACTTTTCACATTTCATATTGATTTGTTGCAGAACAGAAAGTAAATCTGAGTATAATCTGACTTTATTAGATTATTATTCAACAAACTGAACTTATCGATCAATCTTTATTTATCAAAATGACTTTTCATGTGTTTCAGCTCAGAGAGATTTACAATGAAAAACATTAAATACAAAAAAGAGAAAAATTCAAACCAAATCTTTGTTTTCTGGAATCTCTTCAACCAGCAGCAGATCAACCACAGATCATCACCAGAACCAGACAGTAACAGGTCCACTACAGCTGTGAGGCTGCATGCTGGACCAGAACCGGTCCAACAAGAGGAACCCGAAAATATAATCACGACTAAACCAGGAAATACGATACAGAAGATCTTCATGAAGAAACAGAACTTCATTCATGTCAGTGACGACAAAAACATGAACATATAAAAACTGTTCATCATGAACTTTTGCTTCACGCTCTTCACGTTCACGTTCCATCACAGTCATGCGCTCACATCTCCACACCTTCATCTCAACAGTTACAAACAGGAATCATTACAGCTTTTTTTTTTCACCTCAGGAACCTTTTTTTTCCAACGGTGCGCATTAATTTCAATTAACCGCCCGGTCATGAAGGCTGACACGGAGGGTAATGTACGTTGTGTGAAACTATATAGTTTTATTTAAAAAAAAAAAGAAAACAGCTGCAGTATTTATATGGGTGGGCGGGGTCACAGTCATAGCGCTGCATGAATGGACCGTTTCCTTGTGATGCCATGGAGCATCAAAGATCCTTGTGGGAAGAGATGTTCACTCTTTATAAATCCAAACAAATAAAAACTGACGAAAAAAGTGCTAATTGTTGTTCCGGACCCCTGAACTAGACTGTCACACAGTTTGTGACAAAGCTGGCAACGCCCCCAAAAGTGTGTAATTAGTGATAGCTACTGGTCCCGCTAGCGAGGGGATTAAAATAAAACAAACACTGCAACACCATGGACTTATCCCAGCGGAGTGAAAAAAAAACCAAAAAAGGAAAAGTGAAGAAGAAAACCAGGTAAATGATTTTTGTTGATGTGGAGTGGAGGTGAGGTGTCATTTTTTGGCTAGTTAGCTTCTGTCGGACACTGGTGTTGTGCTAAGATAGTTATGAATGACAGAAACTGATATTTGTTAAGCTAATTTAAGATACAAAATGTGACATATGAAGCATTTGGCAGCGGACAGTTGATAACTAGTGACAAAAGTAAGGATACAAATTCTGGCAGGGACAACTAATTTGACAAACTATCCTGGATAAAATCCAAAAAGCATCCACACTCTTTTAACATGAAATATTATAGCAATCTTTAGCAATAACAAAGCACAGCTCTGAAGGCCCTTTTCCTCTCCTTCAGGTCGCTAGTCACCCAGGGTCTGTTGTTAGGGTAACAGCGTGCCTTTTTGGTGGGGATGGAGTTGCAGAACTTGATACAATCCGAAACACAGTCTGTCAGTCCATCCAGGTCATCACCATCTGGATCATAAAGTGGTTTCCAGAGTATCACGCAGGCTATCCATGCCACCATCAGACCATTTCCTGACAGTCCTCACAGTGACTGATCGCTTCTGAACCACAGTGGTATATGAAGAGGACAGCAGGGCGAGGTTGTGGTCAGACCTGCCCCGTGGAGGTAGTGCAGTGGCAGTGTATGGATTGGTGACATTAGCAGTTCACTAAATTCAAGGTGTCTCTTGTTGTACACTGAACATACTGGTGGAATGTGGTGAGGGTGGAAGAGAGACGGGAGTGATTAAAATGAAGGGAACTGGGGTGTTTAGTCTGCAGACTGGCAGCGACCGAGTGGATAACATCACATGCTGCGATTACATTGTCTATCTGAGGAATGTACAGGTTGATGGCAATGACATTTGTAAAACTCTCGTGACAAAAAATATGTACGAAGTCTGATAGGAAGAAGCTCCACGTCAGGACAACACACACTCCTCTTAACATAGAGATGCTCTGGCTCAACCATCTGTTGTTAACGAGCACAGCAAGCACCCCTCATTTCTTCTTACAGCTTGGGATGGTGTCTTGGTCCGCTTTCGGTGGTCCGTTCGCGGTTGTCAGGAGTCAGAACTCTTTGATTAATCAAAGAGCTCGATCATCTTCACCAAATTAATCCAAGTTAATCCAACAGTTCAGTGATGTCTCTTTGCAGACGACATCCAGCTGTACTGTTCCTCTAAGACCACAGAGACACAAACTGAGCTCCTTAATTAACTGCCTCTCCCATAGAAAGTAGTATCTAAATGACAACAGCCTTCAGCTGAACTCTGACAAAAAGGAAACACTGATTACTGCCCCAGAGTGCCATCCCTGCCATTAAACATCAACTAGATTCCCTAGGCCAATTAGCCAAACCCAGCCTGAGAAACCTAGGAGTTGTGTTTGATGAAGCATCATTCTAAACAACTCATAAAGAACTGTTACTTCAAGCTGCAGAACATCTCCAAGCTGAAACCCATGTTCTCTAAACGAGAACTAGAGGTCCACGCCTTCATGTCTTCATGATTAAACTACTGTTACAGCCCGTCTAAACAAGAAGAGACTGAATCACCTGCAGCTGGTTCAGAACTCTGCTGCCCGGCTCTTGACCCGCATAAACAAAAAAACACACATCACCCCCATTTTAAAGTCTCTTCACTGACTCGCGGTCACTTTTAGAATTTATTTTAAAGTTTTAGTCCTGACCTTCAGAGCCCTTCATGGACATCTCAGACCTCATCCATCATAATAATAATGGATTAGATTTATCTGCGCTTTTCCAGACGCTCAAAGCGCTTTCAATGAATATCCATTATTCATTCACACCTCATTCATACTTGGTGATAGTAAGCTACAACTGTAGCCACAGCTGCCCTGGGGCCCCTCTGACCATCACCAGGACATTCACATGCCAGTGGAGCCACACTGGAGGCGAGTAGGGTTAAGTGTCTTGCCCAAGAACACATCGACTATTGGCTGGCGGGAGCGAGAATCGAACCGCCTATCCTTTGATCATTGGCCGACCTGCTCTACCACCTGAGCCACTGTCACCCCGTCACGACCCCTCCCAAAGGCTGAGAACCTCAGGGCAAAACTTACTGATGGAGCTCCAGACACGGTTTAAAGTCTAAGGAGACCGTTCTTTTAAAGCAGTGGCACCTCGGTTGTGGAACAAACTCCTCCCATTTTTACGTTCACTTGACTTGATTGGTGTTTTTAAAACCAAACTCAAAACCCCTTTTTATAATCGAGTTTCCAGCCCCACAGAGTGGGCCTCTGTCTGACTGATTTTATAATTTTATGTACTTTTAATGCCATGTGTTAGTATGGCATGTGTCTCTGTTACATATTTTGTGTATCTTTTACTCATATTCTGTAAAGAACGTTGTGACTGCTGTTTGGGAAAAGTGCTTTATAAATAAACTTTACTTTACTTACTAACAAGCTGCCGCCTGAGGCAGCTAGCATAGCGGCCGGAAGTCATAAGTCAGGAAGGGAATGCAGTGTAAAACTCTGCCAAACCACCTGTACCTGTTCAGTCAGAGCTGATTCTCTGTGGTGATCTCTGATGGGATCTGCTGAAAGGTGAACAACAACATTGTGTAAATTAATGTAAAAAATAAAAAATAAAACAAACTTTAGAAAAGGACAATTTAGCAATTTGGTAAAAACTTTAAAGAGACACGATGTTTATTATATAACAAATGTGTTTTAATTTTCCTGCATTACTGAATCACTGTAATAATTAAATAGGAACATACACTCTTGATCTTTTTTATCATGATCTAATGACTTTTGTCTTTGTAGGAGCAATTCAGAAATTTTTTTGAGATCCTGATGATAAACTACAAAAATCTCCTTAACATCCTAACTCCATGATAATCAGGAATCTCAGGACTTCTCCTAGCGTGAAACTATCATCTACGCATTTACATGGACATCAGCCAGTGTTTGTTAAACCTGTAGATCCAGTAGACTGCACATCAGTTCTCAGTTCTCTCTGATGTATTCAGAACTGATGCAGTAGCAGAAGGATATCTCAGATTACCGGTAGTTCTGATTAGAGTTTTTACAAAATGAAGATGGTAGAAGCTTTCATTGTAACTATTTTCTAAGAACTCTCGTGAATGGGGAAAAGATAAAGTGGAATTAGCTTGATGACATTTTGAAGACAATTCACTGTGATTGTTACTGCAAATTATGTGTTTTTATTAAATGTTGTGATAAGTGTGGGACTGAGATGAGCATTATTTTACGTGTGCATTTGTTGTTTTTATGCATTTGCTGGTTTATTGGATTTTCTTATTTAAAATAAACATTTTTATAAATAGTAAATCTCTTCTATTTATTGAGATAAAATGAATTCTATTTCACCAGCTGTTCCAAATCATCAGATTGTTTCCAGGCACCCTGGCCTGGAATTATAATTACATGAAAGGCAGCACTGTGGCAATCTCATTTGACAAAATGAAAACTATTTCTGGCAGGGGATTTATTTCGCTTTCTCCGTTTATTTATGAAAGATTTACTACAATGAAAATTGGGTTTTTGATATTTTTAACATGTTCCTGTAACATTTTTCTGACAATGGAGAACTTACAGATTTTCAAATCAAAACTGCATTCCTTGGTATTTCTTTATTCAAAAGGTGATTGATAAGGAGCAGATAAAAACCTGTTGTTTCAAACAGCCCAGGTTTGTGATGCAGCAGTTGCAGGTTAAAATCTCTCTTTCCCGCTCTACTGAGATGCACCCAGACAGATAGATTCATTATCATCTTAGTTTTCCTCGTCTGACCTGGGATCTGGCTCCAAATTGTACAGCTGCATAGTTTAGATATTCCTCGTCATTTTTTGCAGAGCTAGTGTTATCTTGGGCTCGTGAAGTATAATAAGCTGGTGGAAGAAACTCACAACCCAGATGTAAATTTCTAATGAACGCCTGCAGCTGCAGAAATGTCTACGGTTTTTAAATTATTGTCAAAAATTGCATAATCATAATGAAAAAACCACTAGGAATAATTTTAAAATATAAAATAAGATATTTGGAGTGGGAATTCGAAAACAATTTGTTTTTGTTTTTTGTTGTTGTTGATAATCATAGTTTACTGGCCAAGCATTTGAAAGTCTCCCTCTGATGAAAGTCGTGTTTTTAAGTTTTTGACATGTCTGTGTGGCATTTTTCTTCTGAAAGAGAAAATATGTCATAAGAAATCTTTTTTTTTTTTTTTTTTTGCATTTCCAAGTATTTCTCCTTTTAAATCTCTGTCAATCAAACTGTCTTGGACAGACTCTGTTTGAGTGAATGATCACAACTATGGAGGACGTAAAGAGCCAAAATGAAACGAACATATACACCAATAAATAATAAAATAAATATGTCAATAATTATTTAAAATTTGCATTAAATAAATAAGAGTGGAAAACAATAAATAAATGTTGAAATATACGTAGGATTAAAATAGCACATTTAAATATTTAATGACGCATTTAATTATTTCATGGCTCAGTGTGGGTTAAAAAAGACAAACTGAAATAAATATATTTTACATGAAATAATTAAATAAATGTGCCATTATTTGTTTAAAACTAGCATTAAATAAATTAAAGTGCAAATCAATAAATACATGTTTAAATAGAAATTGCATTAAAATATAAATATAAAATAAATATATTCAATATAAAATCAGTTGGGCGAGTCTAACTCACATCGTGTTGCTGTGTCTAACTCAGATCCTACAGAAAATGTGAAATATGGATTTCTTTTTCACGAAACTCTGGTATCATTCAAGTTTTTAAAGAGGCCCTACCATGAAAATTCTACTTTTGAGGTTTTTGAGGTTTTTTTACTATTTCAACATTTTTGTGGGGCAGCAATGATGATTTATGCTAGCAAGACACGGAGCTACCATAATCAGACGGGGGGGTCCAGGATAGAGCAGCTCCTCCAGCTCCATAAGCCACGCCCCCACAGAGGATATTTTCCAGAGGAAAGCTTCAGATCAACATGAAAAATTGCTTTTTAAGACATTTAGATTTTGGGATTTTGGTTCAAAACTTCATGATAATAAATAAAACACTATTGAGAAGGTTTTTTTAAATAGAAACATTTGTCAGGGGACTTTAAAAGCTTTTAAAAGCAATGTTTACATTGTTCTGTGCAGTTCAGCTTTTGCTGTTCATGGCTTTTTGGGGCTTTTTAAAAATCCTTTTTATTATTTTTTATTTACAACAAATCATGTTAAGCATTTTGATCAGCTGTTGACCATTTCAGTTAATGTTGTCCGTGGTGTGTCTCATGTATGATAAAGAGTACATTCAGCTTGCAAAGATAATTCTGGGTTTCATTCTATAATGATTGAATAACTATTATTATAATTTTTTTTTTTTACAAAAATTTGAATTTATAGAGTTTAAATGAGATGAGAAATCTATGAGGGGGTCATCCAGCCCCTTTGCACATTTTCTTAAAATACATTAAAAAAATAAAAATTTCCCGACGCTTCATTCAACCCGAGAGCAACTCAACCCAGTGCTCAGTCTAATTAGGATCTACATATCTAACTGTACCCAGATTCATTCATCTTATATTTGTACTCTTTCAGAAACACATTTTAAAGGGAAGTATCTTAGCATGTGTTCATCATTGTTCATTTGTAAGTATCTGTAATGTTTACTGTCCATGTTTGAACAGAAGGCATAAAATATAAGCATAAAACAACTAAAAGCCAAAACAGTAAAAACAGATTTAAAACAGAGTAAAAACAGAATAAAAAAACAGAGCAGATTGTCTTGTAACTTTAAAAGTTTGACTGTAAAAATGGGTTTTAATCTTAGTTTTAAAAATGAGACGACGCATCACGAATGTTAAAAGGCGCAGAGCTTCGGTGCACAGATGGAAAAGGCTCGATCTCCTCTACACTTCCTCTTAGCCCTCGATATCAGGGAGGAGTGTAGGTAGAGAGAAGCTCTGAGAGGTAAGGCCGGGCGAGACCATTCAAGGATTTTAAAACAGATAAAAGAATCTTAAACTGAACCCTAAAACAAACAGGCAGCCAGTGGAGGGAAGCCAGGATGGGTGTGATGTGTTCTCTCTTTCGTGCTCCGACCAGCATTCGAGCAGCGGCGTTTTGAACCAGCTGCAGCCGTGAACGAGAGGACTGGCTAACCCCGAATAAAGTGAATGACAATAATCCAGCCGAGTGATAAAAGTGGATCACTGTTTCAAAGTCCTGCTGAGTTAAAAATGGTTTCACTGCGGTTAGCCGCAGTGGAAAAAGCTCTGCTTCACCACAGACGTGATGTGATGGTCAAGCTTAAAATCACTATCCAGAGTAAAACCCACATTTCTGACAGTGAATTTAAAATGTGGAGCGAGGGGACCCGGGTCCAGAGTGGAGGGGTCACAGCGGTTGCTAGAGCCAATTACCATCACCTCAGTTTTCTTCTCATTAAAACTCAAGACACTGTTCTCCAGCCAAGTTTGTATTTCATTTAAACGTGACAGTAACTGTTTAAGGGAGGAGCCGTTCTTCTTGATTGGGAGGTAAATCTGGCTATCATCAGCGTAGAAATGAAGACACTCCATGCTTATTTATGATAGACCCCAGGGGAGGAAGATAGAGGGAAAACAGAAATGGTCCTAAAATTGAGCCCTGTGGGACCCCAAAAGACAGTGGAGCTGTGTCTGAGGTAAATTTGGAAAGACTTACACTCACGGTTCGGTCTGCCAGGTATGATTTAAACCACCACATTCTGGAGCCTTGGCAGTCGGATCTTGTGATCTACTGTGTCAAAAGCAACAGACAAATCCAATAAAACAAACATCACATGATCTCCCATGTCAGTTACTCTGAGAATGTCATTAAAGACTTTCAGCAGAGCAGATTCTGTACTGTGTAGACTCTTGAAACTTGACTGGAAGACCTGCAACACATTGTGTCTGACCAGGATAAAAGGAAGAACCCAAACACGTGAAATATTCCAGTTTATTAAGTTCAGTTTTTTAAAATTATTTTTTGGCCACTAGATGTTGCTGTATTGAGGGGTTTCATGCAATCCACAAGATCTTTTTTTTTTTGTAACAATTGTTTCATATGATTTGATCCCCCAATCGTTCCATATCTGCCATCTCTAGTTTCATTCCATCCCTCTTCTGTTTAACAGGAGGAGCCATACGTGATGTTCAAGAAGTCTGACACACCTCTTTCTGGCAACGAGCGCTTTGAAGGCTTCTGCATAGATCTGCTGAGAGAGCTGGCAAGCATCCTTGGCTTCACTTATGAGCTTCGTCTGGTGGAAGATGGAAAATATGGAGTGCAGGATGAGAACTCCGGCCAGTGGAACGGCATGGTCAGGGAACTGATGGACCACGTGAGTCTCCATAAATTCATACTGTTGAGCTGTTAGCTTGATTCCCAGTTCCAAAGGAAAGCTGAATTCAAATGTCCTCAAATGTCCCATAAGCAAATGAGTTTTGATTCTGATTGGATTAAGATTGCGTTTTGATTTCTTTACATTTAGTTTGTAAGGAATGAGTTATGATCAAAGTCTTATAAAGTGAATTACTTTTTGTGGAATTTTTCTACACTCATTTTCAGTTCTCCTTTGTACCTTACATCTTTAGAGAATTTGGGATTGAGGAAATTCATTCCAAGGTTTCAAATGAGGCAAATGTGTCTCCTAAATGGGGATTTTGAGACCCTGCCTTATGGATTTTGAAAAGCCTTAGAGCTACTGTCCACAGCTTTGAAAGCTTAAAAGAATAGTTTAGATTTTTAAAAGGAAGGCTTAAAAGAAGGGTTCAGTTTACATTTAAGATGAATGGAGGACTAAAATCACACTGAAGACAAGATGAAAAAAAGAACTTTTGTGGGAATGCAGTTTCCATCTCTTGTGTTTGTCCAAACTGTAATGAATGTGAAGACAGATGATGGATGGCCACAATGGGAAAAAGGATGGAATATATTTTTACCTGAGCTCTGTACATATCTCAACATCTTCAGTGGTCTTTGAAAATGTTGGTGAGTATTTTTGGTCTTGTTTATGAGCAGAACATGTTCTTGGATCTGAGGTTCGACAATCAGACGGACTCTCCTCTCCAGTACCCTGGCATAGACCTTTCAGGGGAGGCTGAGGAGTGGGATTCCCCGGTGGTTGGAACACACCCTCCAGTACCCCTTCTTGAAAAGGGGAACCACCACCCCAGCCTGCCAGTCCAGCCGTACGGTTCCCGTCTGCCACACAATGCTGTACAGACATGTCAGCCAAGACACTCCCACTCTCGGGGCAAACCTCATCCACCCCCAGAGCCTTGCCATCGAAAAGCTCTTTGACAACCTCAGTGACCTCAGCTTAGGTGATGGACAGTTCCACCCCTGTGTCCTCAGCCTCTGCTTCCTCAACGAAAGGCGTGTCTTTAGGGTTGAAGAGATCCTCAAAGTATTTCAGCAGAAGTCAGCAGAACCCCACCTGCACTGAGAACAGTGCCTGCAGAATCCTGCTTTCCCCTCCTGAGGCGCCAGATGGTTTGCCATTTTGTATCTCTTTGAGTTTAACGATAGTCCTTCTCTGGCCTCACTTAACTCCTCCACTGGCTGCATATTATCATCTGAGGAACATCAACCGTCTACGTCCCTCCCTCACAACCCATGCCGCCTCCATCCTTGTCCACAGTCTCGTCATCAGCCATATCAACATCTGTAACTCCCTCCTCTTTGGCCTTCCTCAAAAAATCCTTCATAGCCTTCAATGGGTTCAAAATTCAGCAGCCTGGATCATCACTAGAACTCCCTCTCACCACATCATGCCCATTCTCCAGCAGCTCCTGGTCAACTCCAGAATTCACTACAAAAGTCTTCTGCTTACTTTTAAAGCCATCCATAACCTCGCTCCATCGTACCCGTCCAACCTGATCCACATCGCCACACCGTCCCGCTGTCTAAGATTTTCATCTTCCCTTCATCAAACTGGGGGGGGGGGGGGGGGGGGGCTTAACAATCGCTTTGCCCCCAAACTTTGGAACTCACTACCCCTGACATTAGAAACATAGACTGTTTTTCTAACTTAAAATCAAAACTCAAAACCCATCTGTTCAAACTGTCTTACCATGATAGTTTTAAATACCCATCTCTGCTACTTAATTCTAATTTTACTTTGTTTAAATGTAAGTTTTTATTTGTGCTTTTAACTGTACAGTGTCATTGAGGTATTATTATTATAATTATCATTTTGCACATTTGAACACTTTCCTCGTGGTTGGAGTTCTGATAGCAGAGAGCTCTGTTTTGCTCCGCCCACCAAAGTATCTTCTCTGCTGCTGCATTAACAGCAGTCAGACTGACGTTTGTCTTCCACCTTATTTATTAAAATAAAAGATCACTTTTGTCCAAAAACTATAAATAAATGCTATATTATGTCCTTAATTTATCAAAATCTCAATAACAGATTGTATTTTAGATAGTTTTATTACGCTGATCACCACAATAGTAAACTGTTTTTTGGCTAATTTAATTTTAAGTTGAGAAAACCATCAACTAAAAATTTTAATTTGATGAAAACTAATCATTTTAAATATGACAAATTACAGAACTTTGGTTGATTGGTACAATGTTTCCCTTTTTATAGTGTAGTAAAAGTGATAATGATATCCCAATTGACAAATTATCTATTAAATCCATGTTAAGCCTACAAGTGAACTGCATTCCTGAGGGCAGATCCACTGCAGCAACGGCTATGATCACTAAATGAGTTTTTTTTTTGTAATGATATCCCAGCAATAACTGGTGTTTGAAATTTTTTACATTTTTACAAGGCATCTTTTGCTTCACGTCTTTTTAGATGTAGTGTTAAAAAGGCTAAACTATGACAATCCTAAGAGTCTGCTGAGGACTTGAAATGAGGAACAGGGATGAGATCCAGGAGGGACACAAACAGGAAGGTAGCAAGAAGTACAATTTGAGTGCTCAGTAATGCGAGGAGAGCATGGATCTTGCCATGAGTTGTTTCCCTACAGAGCTTATTAAAGCACACACAATCTGCTCACAGCATAGATCATTACGACCAACAGTCCCAGTCAGAATAAGCTCCACAGGCAGAAAAATTGTAGAAGTTGCATGGCCAGCAATCAATATCTGACCTCATTAGAAATAGCATCTACCAGGGTCAAATCCCTCTTATCTCCTCTGTAGTTATTCTTGTGGCTCTGTTCTTTGTGACTGCAGTGATTGGCTGTCATGACAGACTGAGTTTACCCAGGTGAAGGCCCCAGTTACCGCTGGATGTGCAGTGGGAATTAGCCCCAACTTTTGCACATGACTTAGATGGTGATTGCAGAAGAGAAGCTAAACGTAGCTGAACCAGGTGGAAAGGTCGCATAAAATCCATGTAATTAAAGGGTAACCAAACATTAAACCAACTTTTTTTTGGCAGCTTACCTGTAAAAAAAGAGACTTTAAGATTGTTTTCTGTTGGTCTTTGACAGATTTTTGACAACTGAAAATAAACTTGATTAATTCCTGAAATTATAGTCTAAAACCGTCTGTGTGCTGCCATCTACACGTTGAAATGAGGCATTGCAGTTGGATTTAACGATTGGTCACCTGGTGTAAGTCACAGGTCCTTTCAGTAGACTCGACATCACGCTCTGCAGCTCCAGGATAAAAGCCCCGCCCATCTTTGATCCCCCCAAGACAATCAGATCATGGTGGGTGAAACTGTAAAAAAAAATGAAAAGACCAAAAATAGCTTATTTGCTGAGTCATTCAAGTGGGATTTTTATAGAATTATTTAATATATAATAATAATAATAATAATATTTGTTTTAGAGTAATATTTTTCAAGTTGGGTCAAAAATGTATGTCTTTAATTGCAACATGTTTATTTCTATTTTGTTAGACATATTTCTGATAACGTAACATGTTCGTCTGCTCCAGGACAGCTGTGGCTACATCAGGAGTTTACCATCACCAAGCATGAATGAATAATGGATACTCATTGTAAGCGCTTTGAGCATCTGGAAAAACACAGATAAATTCAATCCATTATTATTATGATTATTGTTTTTTAGTTAAACCAGAGATGGTCCAAACACCGTTCCCATATTCAGGAGCTGCTTTGTAAAAGTGTGTGCTCCATCTGTCATTCATCGCTCCCACAAACAAAGTTACAAAGTTACACACCGTTTCCGTTTGTCCTCTGGTGGCACCGGGAACCTGTCTCAAAATGTGCACAACGTGATCATCCGAGCGCTCGCCACTGCTGTGTCAGCGAGAAATGGTGTGATAGTACGGTGGCCGAGACGGTTCACATGATTGCAAAAGCCACAACACAACGGCAAAAGCCAAAACACAACGACAAAAGCCGAAACACGAATAACGTGGAAGGTATTTAAAAGTAATAAAAATAGATAAAAAAGAAAGAATGGCAGACAAAAAACCAGATCCCGTTTTCCCTCCTCCGCCCTCCTTTTTTTCTCCCCTGAAAGCTCTCCGTGAAGGCTTTGAAAGAAGAAATAAAAGCGGCAACACCGAACGTCCACCCTCACCTATCCCTTACCAAAATCACGTATCTCTCAAGAATCGCCAATAGCTTGAAACTGAATGAAAGGTTAAGAAAAAAAAGTCCATTATTCACTTCCGTTGTGATTCGTTTCCGTTGTGTGTTGGCTTTTGCTGTAGTGCTTTGGCTTTTGCCGTCATGCTTCGGCTTTTGCCGTCGTGCTTCGGCTTTTGCCGTCATGTTTCGGCTTTCGCCGTTGTGCTTCGGCTTTTGCCGTCGTGTTTCGGCGTTTGTCTTCGTGTTTCGGCTTTTGTCGTTGTGTTTTGGCTTTTGCCGTTGTGTTGTGGCTTTTGCAATCATGTGAGCCGTCTCGGCCACCGTATGATAGTCAATCGAGCGAGACTTCTCAAAGGTGCACGAGGACATTTTACAGATTTTGGAACAAAAGGTGCACAGGATAATAAGGTGCATGGATGATTTTTGAAGAAAGCTTAGGCTTATAGTGCAGCAAACATGGTATAGTTCACAATTATCATCAAAAGTGATCTTGGGTAATATTAGAATAAAGTTGGACATACGTGTTACGACATACATGGAGGAACACATGATCATATGTAATTCATTTCAAAGTAATGTCATGTAATTACTGAGCCATGCATGAAATAACAGAAGATAAAAATGGGTCATTTTGGACCCATGTTGCGCATTAAAAACTGTTTTTATTTTAAAGTAAGAAATGAAAACATAAAATAATCATGAAGATTGAAAACAAGTTAATTGGGGAATACTTCAACTACTGAACAATAATATTAATTTATTGCAAAGATATCAAAAATAAAAGCTCAGTCCGGTCATTTTTGACCCATGTTTGCATTAAAGCAGGGGTGTCAAACTCAAACACACAGTTGGCCAAAATTTTAAATTGAACAAAGCCAAGGTTGAACAAATGAACCTTTCAAGATGGTACCAAACAATGAAAATTGTTAAACATTTTAACCATGAATATTGAACAAGCAAGACTTATATCATTTTAAAGTGCAGGAATGCAAATTTGAGTTGCTAATAATACTACCAGGGTTTTTCCTGGTTTAACATAAAGTGGTGATGGGGTCTCGTCACCACTTCAGATTTGTATGATTTACACGCCCCCACTCCCAATTAAATCTGAAATGAAACACTTGAAATTAAACTTTCATTATTTTTTGTATTAATTGTAGCATTGAAACTAACTGTGGGGAACATTTAAATATCTCTTATAATTATTGTACATAAACATAATATACACAATAATTAAAACATAACAGTGTTATATTTTTATTAAACTATATAACACTTCTAATTATATTTTTATCTGACATCAGCACAGTCATGTTCCTTTCAAAATAAAAATCAGTCTTCTCCTCCTCCTTAAGCAGTAAATATGTTGCAGTTATTTTTATATTATTCTCTCGTTTAAGAACTTTTCTTCTGAACAGAAACTATATGTACTGCTGTGTCTGCTCCTGTGCGCAGGTGTTGCGTGCACGCACGGGCTCTTCTCTCTCATGTATCTCCCCCGCACAGGCTATCTCTTCTTTTCTTTTTCATGGAGGTCCTCCTTAAATCAAGTGTTTACAACTCCTGATTCTTTACAGCATGTCTTCTCTACCTCACACTGCAGGTCTGTCTGTCACTAACAGCGGAAGTCTAATCCAGTCAGACCAAACCATTTTCAAATAAGGGGAGGGTCAGTTTAAGTTGAAGTTTCCAAAACAAAATATATAAATATTGTTACCTTGATATTGAACATTAAAATAGTTATGATTATATATTTGTTATTGGTTTACTGGAATTATTTTTCTGTTTTATCATTTTGTCATCTCAATCTGGGCCCCTGGAATCAGACACCTTTCCCCCCTTTTCGGTGTGCAGGAGGTGGTACCGCTTGTAAATTAGATGGTGGCGGCCGACACCAAATTCTCTATGCAGGAAAAACTCTGTACTACTACTAATAATAGTAGTAATAATGATAATAAAACCTATCAATGGCATATTACATAAGATCTAAATAAAAATTGAATACCTCATTTCTGCTTGCAGCTGTTGGGATCCCTTTCTGCTAGGCTGTGGGTGGAGTGTTTTGGCTTCTCACCAATTACTGCAGTCCACTCTTTCATGCTGTTTCCAGTCAAGGTGCTTTTCTAGGTCACCATGACCACAGTATTAGGGCCCTGATCGATGCCAATCAGCCTCTCTCCCACCAAGTGTCTCAACTAGCCTGCCCTGCTCTCCATCCCAACCTCTGGTTCCAACCAACCTCGTGGGGAAGCAACAGCAACATCTCGTGAGTCCCATTGCACAGATCCCGAACCGTTTTGTGGTGAGCCAATTGCTGCCGTGGTTTCCTGTTTCAGTGCTCTGCTGTGTTCCAGTAACGCCTCACACAAGTTTTCACTGATTCTGCCAAGAATCTTCATCAGAGCCTGCACCCATCATCCCCTGTACCTGCGTTATGGTGCCTGTGACATGGGAGATAGAAAACCTCTTCAAAGAGGCACAGTATACACAACCAGATCCAGGTAACGGGCCCCCTAATTGAACTTTTGTTCCTGACAGTGCTCGTTCCAAAGTCCTGCAATGGCTCCATGGTTCTCGGTTCTCCTTTCATCCTGGGGTCAACCGGACTCTGTCCTTGGTTAAACGCCAACTCTGGGGTGGCCCACTATGGACAAGGACACTCGTGAATTTGCTCTTGCCTGTCAAACCTGCGCCAGAGACAAGCATCCCACTCCAAGCCCATGGGGCTCCTTCAACCTTTGCCAATCCCGGAACAACCCTGGTCCCACATTGCTGTGGATTTTGTTACTGGACTGCCACCTTCTCAAGGTAACACCGTCATCATGACAATTGTGGACCAGTTCTTCAAAGCGGCTCACTTTGTTACTTTGCCAAAGTTGCCAACTGCAAAGGAGACTCCTGACCCGTTAACTCTCCACGTTTTCAGATTACATGGTATCCCCAAAGACATTGTGTCCGACTGAGGTAACCAATTCACTTCCCAGGTTTGGCGCTCTTTTTGTGAAGCCCTTGGGGCCACTGTTAGCTTGTCCTCGGGCCATCACCCGCAAACCAATGGGCAGACAGAGCGCACTAACCAGGATCTGGAATCCACACTGCGCTGCATGACTTCCTCCTGTCCTGCATCCTGGTCGTCCTATCCGTCCTGGATTGAATGTACACACAACTCTTTGGTTTCCTCTGCAACAGGCCTGTCTCCGTTTGAGGCGTCTTTGGGATACCAACTTCCCCTGTTTCCAACAGAGGAACGGGATTTGGCGGTTCCCTCCGTTCAGTCCACCTACAACGTTGCCATAATGTCAGGAAAAGGACTCGTGCGGCTCTCCTCAAAGCTTCAGCCAGGTCCAAATCAAATGCTGACATCTGCTCATCTGCTCCCCTATACCACTCAGGTCAGTCTGGTTGGCTCTCATCTTGAAACATTCCTCTGAAGACAGACTCTCGTTGTCTCCTCATTATCTTGGCCCCTTTGTGATTGAATCTGTCTTCAGTCCCTCTGCGGTACACCTAAAACTTCCTTCAGTCCTCCCTGTTCACCCAACCTTCCATGTCTCCCAGCTGAAGCCGGTCCGTGACAGTGCTTTGAGCCCTCCTGCTGATCCTCCTCATCTGGCTTGTGGATGGCTTCCCTACTCGGTGCACTGCATCCTTGATATAGGCGCGGTAATTGATGGTCACCAATTACTAGCAGCCTCCAATCACCCGCTTGGACTCCAGTATAAAAGCCCAGCTTCTGCTTCCACTCTCTGCCCGACTGTCTCCTAGACTTCAGATATGATATAAACCAGCTGAGAGCTTGTTGAGAAAAGTATTGTAGTTGAAAAGAACAAGAGAGTAAAGGTCCTGTAGAACTTCCAGACACAGGCTGACCGGATGGTAATCGTTAACCAAGTAGATGGTGGATGAAGAACACAGGAAAACTGTTGTGGTGGATATCACAGTACCAAGTGATGGTAACATCAGGAAGAAGGAACACGAGAGACTAGAATAAAAGGGAAAAGAACATTAGAAACCAGACAAATTCCAGACTTTGCACAAAGCCCCAGATTGAAGAAGATGATTAGTAGTCCATCTTGCTTTCCATTTTTTAAATGATTGCATTTGATTTCTGGCCAACAATCTGCTTACCTCTAGCAGATTCAGCTCAGTTCACATTTAAATCACATTATGAACTAATTTACCTTGAACTGGTTTACTTTTTTTAGTGAAATTAAAGAATAACACGGATCATTCTTCTCCCAATAAGGTCATCCTCATCTGTCTCACTTTGAAGCAAAAAGAGCATAGCTTTGATTTAGACTGACAGTGAAGTGTGGTTCCAATATTGGGGGATGTAAAATGTGGACATAATGGCTCTAAATTTCTTGCTAAGTGCTTTGGGATAGACTCTGAAGTGTTTAAAGATTCAGTTTTCTTACTTTGATTGCTTCTAAATGCTTCTTTTGCTGTCATTTAAAGCCTGTTTTCCTTTTCTCTTGTTTTGACAGAGAGCTGATCTGGCAGTGGCTCCCCTTGCCATCACATATGTGCGTGAGAAGGTCATCGACTTCTCTAAGCCCTTCATGACGCTGGGTATAAGTATCCTGTACCGCAAGCCAAACGGGACCAACCCCGGGGTCTTCTCCTTCCTCAGCCCTCTTTCGCCTGATATCTGGATGTATATTCTGCTGGCTTACTTGGGTGTCAGTTGTGTGCTGTTTGTCATAGCCAGGTAACATATCACTTCAAGAAATAACAGCTCTTCATCTTGAACATGCGTAGCTGAGCCTGCTTGACTCAACAGTATTTTAATCGCATTGAACGTCTTAGATCAGCAGTTGACAACAAAACACCAAACTCTAGATTCCTTGCTGTGTGTTCAGGGGTTGGGACATGAGACGTATCACATCAAATCTGACTTTTTACTTAGCAGGGATGAAAAATGGATAGTTTTGTGCTAAATGCCTTGGCATTACTTTAGGATCTGTCTTTTGCTCACTACTGATGCCAAGGAAAAGATCAATGATGTTCCTGTCGCCGACACACAGACCAGGCATATGAGCTCACCTTCCATGTCTATGGATTATTCATGATTGTCTGAGGTGTGTGATGGTTATGGTTGGGCGCCACTTGGGTTTTAGTGTAAGGGCCAGAGCGCTACTTTGGTTTCAGTTTCGGTTCCTAACTGGTGCCAATTTCAGTACTTCAGTGATAAAAAATACTGCTTACATCTTCCCAAATCAACCCATTGAAAATCCTAAATTGTCACATATTGACGCATATTGACCTCCGTGTCAAAAGTTGAAGCTTTGAGTGTCGTCGTTTTTTGACGTGCTGGTTGTTCCTATTAAATCAGAGCGCCACAACCTCCGAGCTGCAAACCAATGGCCCGCCCCTCTTTCACCATGCGGTGAATTTCCTGCTCGCCGCCTGTCAAATGTGATCCTGAGGGTTACCGGGGCTTTGATCTCACTTGGGGGGGTGTCTTTCTGTGACACAAGCAGGCTGCCCCCCCCCCCACACACACACATATACGGGTGTATAGAGCGAGTTCTGCTAAAGTCTGTGAGGCCGGGTGCAGCCAGAGAACCGCCACACTGCGACAGGACGAAATTCTCGTTTTAATATTTTATTGAAAACCTCACATGACCAAAGCTGAGTTCCTGATTGGCTGATGCGACGCATCAACCTGTCAAAATTCTGTGATCTGCTGTGAAATGCAGCCAGACATTCGAGCGCTCCATGTGCTCACCTCGTCAGCCCCTCCCACTATCGCAGGAAAGGTGAAGGGATTGGCTAGAACTCAATATACTGACCAGAGTAGATGTGATTGACACGTCCAAAGACAAATGGAGGAACTGTTTGCAGCAGCTTCTTTCAGTGTCAGTAGATCCGCATAAATCATAGCAGTTCCTTGTTGGAACAGAGTTTCAGTGCCCAACACTAGTGATGTTCAAGGAAAAAGGCAGAAACACTGTCTTTTTTCACAGGTTTTTACCATAACATTTTTCAGCCGTGTTTGAATAGATTAGTTCTCATTTTCACACACTTAGGTTTGTTTGATAGAAATAAACTATACTAACTGAAATACTGCTGTGTTATACCCTTCCATGACTGCATGGATAATGGAACATTATATTAATCACCCATAGTTATTTATCTGTTTATCTGTCTTATCTGTTTTATCAATATTTATTCATATATTTACTTTGTATGAATGTATTTATTTATCTGGTTATCATCCTCTGCTTTTACTTTTGTGTATTTCATTCCCATTATATTTTTTTATCTCCAGTGTTTTCCTCTGAGGGATCCTCCACATCAGTGATCACATCAGCTCAGTAAATGGGGTCACTGCACTGGGTCTCCTGGGTCCGGTTCCTTGCTGCGATCGAGGGGATCCTATGATCCCCTGTGAACGAGATTGGGGGGGTGTCACTGATGTAGACAGGTCACCAATATATCAACATAATCAATCAATATATCTCAGTTTGGATCAAGCGTGATTTCAATTTTGAATCAGTGTCCAATTTTATGCTTTTTCATGTGGGTGAGTGTGTGTGTTTTATACATAATATAATATATATATATATATGTGTGTGTGTGTGTGGGGGGGGGGTTTCTCTCTTGCTTGTCAATTTTTAAATTTGGAAAATGTTTTATGTGAAGCACTTTGAGCTACTCTCACCGGAAATATTGCTCCACAAATAAAGTTTGATTTAAAGAATATGTAATAAGAATGTATACATATATATGAAAATGAATGTTGTCTGTACTATGCAACAAGCGGAGGATGATGTAACAGATAACAGGAAGATAAATTCGATCAAATCATGGCAGTTTCATAATTTCTGGAGTTTAGCTCCAGAACACAGGCCACACATTATTTTAGTCATACTTATGAGGAAAGGGTTTTTTTTTTTTTTTTTTTTTTTTTTTTTTTTTAGGATAAACTGCCCAAGCGGTCTTAGTTACCTGTCAGCTTTTCAAAAATTGCACTAATTGATATGATAAGAACCTCAACAAACCTTTTAAATTACTGCAGACTCCACATGAATGTGATTTCTTGTCCTAATCTGTTAAGTTAAAGTCCCATTGTTTGTCACAACACACATAGGCCTGTGAAATTTGTTCTCCATGTTTGGCCCCTCCCCTGGGGGAGCGGTGAGCTGCAGACATAGCTGCGCTCAGAAACCATTTAGTGGTTTAACCCCCCAGTCCAACCCCTCAATGCTGAATGTCAAGCAGGCAGACATGGGTCCCATTTTCAGAGTCTTATTAGACTCAGCCGGGATTTAAACCCTCGACTTCTAATCTCAGGGCAGACACTCTACCACAAAGCCACTGGACTGGTGTGATCAAATGTGTGAATGTAGACCTATACAATTCCAGGTTAACCAGAAAGGAGTGCCCAATCTTACACAGAATTAGCCTGTTGATTTGCTTCATTGTGATGTCTCCCTTCTGCTTGTAGATCACTACCACAGGGTTGGAGATGTTACGTTTATGGACTATCATAAGAAGGGAAGCTTTTAATTAAAAGCTATTGAGAACATGTCATCAGTGCTGGACTGAAAGCTGATGTTTCATGTTGCGGTCTCTCTGTTTATAGTTAATCATAGTTTATCAATTTCTATGATGCCAAACAAAGACCTCAGACAAACAAGACTCCACACATTCAAAGCTCAAAAAACAATAGAACAACAGCTAAAAGCTTAAAGCATAAAAACGTATAAATAAGTAACATGAAAATGTAAAATACCATGACATATTCTGGTTACGTAATCCCAGACAATTTATATAGAAGACATTTTTATACGCAATGCATTGTGGTCAATCAGTCAGAATTGATCCACACTGGTTTTTCACAGAAACTTCTGGAAAATTTCCAGAACTCTAGATTTTGGAATCTTAGATTTAGACACCCCAACTAAACAACAAACTCCCAATTCAGTTCAATAAATCGAGATGAATTCCGACACAATCTGTAGATACCATGTGGTGACAGAATAAGAAGTCAGCAGTAATCTTAGAAGTTGAACTATGCTTATGAAACCGATCCTCCATGGTTCTTCAGGTTACCCACCCCTTGTTGAACATTATCTGCAATCTCTATACAGATACATGCTTTAGGATTACAAAGTAATATTGCCTTATCTACACAGTAATTACAGGGGAAAATGGAATTGTGTTATTAAGTCTTTTTTTTTAATGATTGAATGTTATTAATGATTTCTCTGTGATGATTGAACTGGAGCTTTTTCTCACAACTCTAGTTTTGCACTAATACCTGTGAGCTTTTTTTTATTTTAAAGCTCAGCATGTTTTCTTTTGGATGGAGGTATCTCTGTGTACACCACAGGAGAGTGTAGGGTTACTTAACTCTAGCCCACACCAAGTGTGTACCATTAACTGATGAGAAACCAGTGGTTTGCTCTGTTGCTTCACTGTGAGAAGATTCAAACCCTGGCTGGGACCTTTCTGTGTGGAGTTTGCATGGTCTCCCTGTGCGTGGAGGGATTTTCTCTGAGCACTTCCACTCCCTCCCATAGTCCTAAACCAGGGGTTTTCAACTCCAGGCCTCGAGGGCCACAGTGTCTGCATAATTTCCAGATATCCAAACTCTACTCATGACTGATTACCTGGTTCAGGTGTGTCCAACCAATTGGAGCATGCCAGATCCGGGTATGTTGGAAAACCTGCAGGAATGCGGCCCTCGAGGCCTGGAGTTGAATACCCCTGTCCTAAACCATGGTCCTTTGATTATCCTGAAGCGTTCCTAGGTGTGAACGAGTGAGTGTCCCTGAAGGCATACAGGAGCCAGGATGGGCTCCTCGGCAGCGGCAAAGTTTTAAAATCAGTTGGTTTCAGGGACTGACTGATAAAACGTTGGTTCATTGTTAATAACAGCGTGTATGTGTTACCTGGGTGTAGTGGCCTTTTACAAAAACCTTTAATACCCACTGAGCAGCTCTTGCTCTCAGACCAAAGCCTCCTCTAAAAAGTCATTTTGGGTTAAGCTCTGGAGTCGCAGGTGACTGGCTTTTACTCTGGTGTCTTTTTTAAAAATATTTTATCCTATACTATAGGAAATGAGCCAGGTTTGTAGGACACTAGGAGGATGTCTCCTTCACTGAGTCATCACTTTAGAATCTACAGATAAGTTTTTTGATCAATTGTTCTTTTGGGACTGAAGCCACAATTCAGAAATTCAAAAAAACTGGCCCCACTATTACGGGGTCCTGGCTTTGACTGCTGTTTGAAGAAAACGAAGGGGAAAATGTTTGTTAACTTTAACATTTTTGGGCTCTTTTGTAGCCTCAGCCCAACAATTTTATGGTTAACTCACTCACCTTTTCCAATGTTACTGGCAATATGATCACAAAAGAGAAAGAAAAGCAGCAACTGTCATCTAAGTTGGCTCAGAATATGCACCTCACTGTTTAAGTTCCCTCTCAGCAAACGTACGGGTAAGTCTAGCGATTCCCTCACTTCATGCTCATATTTGTCCACCATTTCATGATCCATGCTGAGTCCAGCCCACAACTCCTGCAGAACTTGAAAATAAGGGATGAAAACTTTACTGAATTTTAGTCTGTGAGAAGAATGCAGAGCTTCCTTTCTTCTGTTACGACAGCTGATCTGAAAATCTGAAGATAGTAATGTTCACTTTGTTTTCTGTAACAGCTTCAGCATGCTAATCACTTCAGTCAACCTACGTTCAGGACGAAACAAAACCCTCCACACAACTGAATAGCAGGTGCTGCAGTGGTCCTGATCACAGATCTATCTTCTGACAGTTCTGTCCTCCAGTTTGTCCTTAATTTTTACAGAACACAGATGTTATAAGTATTTTTAACTCGATTTTTTGCAGAAGCTTCAAGCTCTGAAGCAGTGCAGATATGAAGCAAAGCAGACCAACAAAGCTTCATATCCCCGCTGTCATTCATGATGTTTGAAGCATCGGTAGCATTTCACTTGTATGAGGATAGGAAAATGATCAGGAACCAGACCAAACTGTCCAAAGAGTCTCTGTAAATATCACTGGTTTTTATTTATACTGATCATATCTGATGATTTTATCTACCGGTAGTTAAAATTTGTTTAATGAACTGTTTACATGAACTCTTAGATTTTATTCTTTGTGACATTTCATTGGTTTAAAATGTTAGCAATTTTTCCAAACAATCAAATACAAAGTATCTTTTTATAGAGCAGCATTGGATGTGAAGTGAAGCCATTCAGCCACAGCTCTGAACTGAAGCTGACTTTAGGGGCAATCTCTAAGAAGCCCCTTTACACAAAGTGGTAAACCTCGTTACCACCGAGCGGTCCGGTCCGGTCCGATACGGTACGGTCTGCTATTTTAAGTGCTTCCATTTTAAAATGGACCCATTAAACTGTTCTGACCCGTACCTTTTGAGGGCCCTCATCAGCTCTAGAGCCATAGAAAGAGGGAACGGGTCAGTTGGGGCGGAGCCACGCGTTGTTTGGTAGTAAATGACAACATTAGAAAGCACCAGTATAGCGCTAAGCTAGTGATTCAGTTTTCTACTTCACGGCGGTATTCTTCTTTCCAACAAATTCCTGTCAGAGTTCCCCCGCTTATTCACATTTCTTTATTTGTGGTTTCTCTTATTCATGGATTTATTTTTCCAGTTACGTGACTCCTCCGTTTTGTCAGAAAAACTCTGACACTTGTGTGAAATTTAACTTGTGAAAGTGCAGCGGGGCAGTGGGAATTTCCCCGAAAAGGAGCACAGTTCAAAAGCAAACCAGCCTGTTGTCCGCTGCACACAGGCGCTCGCGGATTCACAGCGAGTCTGCATAGAGAAATAGTCACAGCTGACCCAAAATCAGCTCCAAATTTCCTGATAATTATCATCCAGAACGTGTTTATTATGGATGAAACTGAAATATTCTGGATATAGAAATGGACTGTCGCGCTAAACTGAAGCAGGAGGAAGTGCACATTTTTTTCTTTACAAGTCTTCAACTCTCCTCAACTCGTCATTTCAAAGTTATCTCAAGCAACTTTGTTCACAAAGCTACTGCAAAACAGTAGTAATTTTGCAACAGGGACAGTTGAACATGCCACCGAAGACAAATATAGAAGTCGACTTATCAGAGCTTAAAGCTGTGCTAGCCGACATCCGGGCTAAGCTAACTCCACGGCTTCTTATGAATGCTAACACTTCAAGAGTAATGGAGGCTGAGGCTTAAGCTGTCACAGCTGGAACAACTTGTGGAAGATTTTCAACAGGAAAAGGCCCGTAACGAACAACGAAATAATCGGCAAGATCTCCTGGAGAGAAGAATGAACTAGATGGATCAACAAGTAAGAATAAATAACATCATTCTCACAGGAGTTCAACTCAAACCCCAGCCCGGCCTGGAGCAACTAGCATTAGCATGGATGCTAACACAGCTGTTGGAGATGCAAACAAACCCGTTGACAACCAAGCTGGATTATTTCCGCGTCTAAAGGGATTTCCTTGGATCTGAATACTGTTGGGGTCTGTCATCCGCTTCCCGGAGTAAGGATTCAGATAAACCAGCGATCCTGATCAGGTTTGAGAATCAAAAGCACAAGATAGCTCTGATGAAAGGGTTTGGCTGTTTATCTAAATGATCACCTGTCGAAATATCATGCCAATCGAGCGAAACACACTCGACTCCTGTGGAGGACAAAACACATCCAAAGCACTTGGGTGCGGAACTGCAGGATCTGGTGCAGCGGAAGAGTGGTCAACCTTTGCTTGGAAGATTGCACGTTCGATTCCTGCTTTTGCCCGCCCATGTATTAAAGTGTCATTGGGAGAGACACTGAACTCCACCTTGCTTTTGGTTGAAGGTTGGCACCAGATGTTCAGAGCTGCCGCGATGGCATGTGAGGTTCAGGTGAGGTGGACAGGTGGATCGGTAGGTGTACTGCAGGAGGTCTAGTGTATCCAGGATGTTGATTGTTTCTGGTTCAATAAGCTCTTGAAAGATCATTAATAAAACTAAAAGTTTAATAAAATATTGACAAAAAGATGCTAGCAATGTTTCTTGTTTGAAATAGCTAATGAGACAGCAGTGGTGTGGCTGTGACTTGTTGGACATAGACGAGTCTTTTAACAGAACACATCAAGCGAGACAGCTACACTAAAAAGGCCTCACTCATTTCATTTGATAGACAACTGGTCTTAAAGGCTGTTATAAGACTACTCCTTATTGGCTCTCACTTTAGCAAAGTTGATAATCAAATGATCAAATTGCATATTAATTGATCAAGCACCCTTTTTATCAACATTCAGACATGATGCATTTTTAACAAACATGGCGCCATTCCCTCATGAAGCTTTCACATGCTGCCTTTGCATTCAGCTGCTTTTCAAAGGTTCTCAGCATCAGTGTGTTTGCTTGTTGCTGTCTGCATGTGTCTGTTTGTCTATTAGTGTGTGTCTTGAGTCGAGCTTGTGTTGCGTGGATGGGGTTTCTATTGTGTTTGTGTGATTTGTGTCGTAGGTGGGGTCTGAGTTGGTGTCGGTTTGTGTGTTTGCTTGTGCTTCTCTTTGTGTGTTATTGCTCTCCATCTGAGGTGCTGTCACCACCAGTTTAAGACCTGCTTTTCTAAGGATGTTCTTTGCATGAATTCTGACCACATATGAAACACAAACAGCTGCTGCTCTGATATGATCGAGAATGAAAGGAGCGTCCTTTATGTGTCATCTGCTGGGGATCATTCAACTGGCTAAAAGGCTTATTCAGCTAAAAATGTAATACCACATGGTAAAGTATATGCAGCCTTTTTCACTGGCAGCAGAGTGAAACCCCTGGAGTTGTCTGCTAAAAGAGGCTGTGACATTTGCTGTCAAATACCAGCAGCAGTGATGGAGGTGATTGATAAAACACCAAAAGAGGAGAAGTTAGCACATGACCTGCATTGCAGCGTTCATCACCACGTTGAGGCACAGGTTTCTCATTCAGTGACTGAAGCCGTCTTAGATGATGTTTCCTGCCAGTGGCAGTGGCGGTATCATGCTGTCATCATGGGGGCTTTTTCAGGTTGACCCTGACCCTGCAGTAAGATAAGGCCTCTCCTATTTCTGAATCCTCTCACCCCGTTTTTTGTTTTTTTGTTTTTCTGTGCCCATTTCTGCTTTGACCTTGCTCAAAGTGTCCCCCTCCTATAGATGACCTACTGATACTGGAGGTTTATTACAGCAAGCAGGACCAGCCTTTTAACACCCCCATGTGAGGAAGTGACCACGTGCTTTACCTGCATGTGTTCAGCTCTATTGTAAATACTGAGCACGTTTGTGAGGGAGACGCCTCATAACAGATGCCATTTTACATGTTCAAGTGCTGGCAAGATTTTTCTTTGAAAAATTGATGCGTTTTTGTTGGTTTACTGACTTTTGGGACTCTTAACATTCTTCTCAATTTCTTTTATTGTATGTATTTGAGGGGAGAACACGCAGGTTCGATTAGATTTCATTTATCGCTGAAGGATTCAGAGTGAACCAAGGCCAAAATAACAAAACCCAACCAGCTGAAACCTACAAAACAAAAGTAAAATAATGACAAACACTAACCCCCCTGGACTAACATAAAGAGGAAACATACTAAAGAAAATGGCTGTACACTCCTTATAGCTTCACCTAAATTAACTACACAAAACTAAATTACACAGAGTGGGACCTATTACAACAGTCTTCAAAAACCACAAAGTTCAACAAGATCAGACACAGATGGAGAAGAGCACCACGCTTCAATGGAGACATGACGTGAGCTGGAGGTCCTCATGGTGGTTTTTAAGGTGGTTTCACCTGCTTTCAACCAATAGGAGCCATGCTCTTCCAGCAGCACACCTGAAAGAAATCAAAGACAGACACACAAACAAAGATCCACCAAATACACAGAAGTCCTGCTCTGACAGAAATACACAGAACAAAAAAAATAAAAAATCATAAATGTTTACAGGAGGGGAAAGTTATATTTAAGCAGGTGATGAAGATGAAGAAGAGGACGGTGAAGGAAGAAATCTGTATGCTGATGCTCTGTGTTCCCTAAGCTGATTGAAAAAATAAATTCTCTGAAAGGCTGAAAAAACTAAAAGTGTTGCATTTCCGCCCACCGCCCGAAGGGAATGAGAGCCAGTGGTAGCTTCGAAAAGAAGTCCCAAAGAACCCACTGGTACCTAAAAGTCAATCAATCGACTTAAATTCAACAACAGACCCTTCTCACGTGACGTCACACATCGCTGGATGTGTGATGAGTCTCTTCTGGCTCGTATTGTTTGGAATGGGTTTGTAAAAAGAAAAACAGGTGCCAGCACCTAAATGTTTAAAATGGAATCTAAAATCAAAGCGACTGCTTTTTTTCCGCATCGTTTTTGTTCTTTCATCTCACCAACCAGGCAAAAATCAATCCAAAAAAGTTTTTTCTGTTGTTTATTTGCTCTGTAACAATTCATGTTTTGAAAAAATCATGCTGTCAAAATGAGCTCCACCGATTCAAAGAGAAGATGATGACACAGATGTAGTGTTCATGTCGTGAGGACCTCACCATCAGACAAATCCTGGACACCCTGACACAGTGCTATGAAGTGAGCGGAGTCACTTCTGAGCATGTGCAGCAAGGTCGCAGTTCAGCTTAACACAATTTGGCGTCACAAATTGACAAGCGACCAAATCTGGGACAAATGGAATGAACAGACAGTTTGATTTAATATGGAGGATTTTTGGAGCAGCTCCTTTAACTGCAGCTTGAAAAGGAAGAGCAGCACTAACCATGTTATCATGCAGAAAGCCATCACTCAATAACAGAACACAGTTGTGCTGCTCTCGTTTGATCGATGCATCTTCATGCAGGCCACCACCTCACAGTATTTAGCACAGGCCTGCCACACTTGCAGGAATGAGAGAAATCGCTGTCACTCCTTCTGCTCCGGTTATAACTCCTGACTTGCGGTGCAGTGAAGAGACCCCGGTGAGTCCAACCTGCATTATGCATTACAATTTGATTAGTCAAAGCCAAGTGTCTGTTAAACAGCTTGAGCTCAGACAAGCCCAGTCCCCCTCCACTCCAGCACAAACTAATTCAGGTCAGGAGACGTAATTGTAGGCCAATCAACCTTTGCTAATGTAATGTCACTTTTATTTAACATGAATAAATGAGAAATCTCTTTGCTTCAGGAGTGCTGTGAGTGAGACGGAGCATCAAGGCCGGCGTAGGCGTGACGAGAATGAACCATTTGATCTGCTGAATATTAATGCTCCTTCAAGATTATGAGGATTATAGGTTCTTTTCTTAGCCAACAATGGAGTAATTTTCAGATTAAATTACAGAGGGACTTGCCTTTGATATGAACACGCCCACATGAGAAGGAACATTGGATGCTGAGCAGCACTGATTCAGAATCACTCCACGAACGCTTCATGTCTGTGGAACTGAAAGACACAGAAATATCTATCTGTACACTTATTGAGAGTTTGATGCTGTTTATTGTAATGATTTATGTTAGAAACCTGTTATTTACTAACATACATGTACTTATCTTTATTTTCTCTCCATGTCTCCCCAGGAGGAAAGCGCTCTCCCTGCCTGTTGGATGTTTTTCTGCAACTCTAAACGTGTGTGTCTGTGTTCTCTGTTGATGGTGACAGGTTCAGTCCCTACGAGTGGTATAACCCCCACCCTTGCAACCCTGACTCGGATGTAGTGGAAAACAATTTCACCCTGCTCAATAGTTTCTGGTTCGGAGTTGGAGCTCTCATGCAGCAAGGTAGACGCCTCTGCCTGTCCCTGTTCCTCTAGCACAAGTCCCACTCTTTTGCTGGGGGGCATCAACCGTTTTGTTTGACTGGCCCGTGGATGTTGTGCACGGGGGCCTTGATGCATGCCATTGCCAGGCCCAGTTGAGAACCTAATCGTTGAATGTTATAGATGCACATGCTTGCTTCCTGTTCCCGTCATTCATTTCCCTTACCTGAACAGGTAAGCCCCCCAAACTCACACACCCCTTCGCCCCAAAGGTCTGAGCAGTATAATTAAAACACTATTTGGAGACAGTAGCCTGCAGGTTTGTTCCTTTTACGTGACCGTAGACAAATGTCTTCAATAGGGCTGTAACGAGTATCGAATACTCGAATACTCGCGATCTGCTCCCAAAAATTAAAGCATGAATATTTGCCACGTCCATCATCGCTGATTCACAATCTTTATAAATTTAGTAGAGTGTAGTAAAATATGATCAAACTATTATCTCTGGACGATGTATTTTTGCTCTGAAATGCAGATTAATGTAGAATTTTAAGTTTATGAACTAAAACAAATCCAAAACCACAGCGTAACGTCACCAGAAGTAAACATCTTCATGACGGAGAAGCTTCAGGTTTTCAAAGCAAAACTAGTGAGAGATTTTTTCTGTTCAGAATCTGAGACTGACATTCCGCTCACTGACATAACTTCTGAAAAAATGAATTAGCTTTAAGATTGGAGCTTTAGCTCCAGTGTTTACTTTCTTTTGGTTATGATAACTCTTCATCAGTCGATGCAACTAACGAGTTTTTGATTGTTTTAAAGTGTTTTATAAATAAAGATAGTGATAAATTGGAGGTTTCTTCCATTCAGTGCCCTTGTTAACCTTATGGTGTGATTTACACCGTGGTAGAGATGAAAATAAACATACAATCACAACACACACAGACACACTTCTGTGTCTCAACAACAGATGAATTAAAGAGGCCATATCGTAAAAAAAAACAACTTTTTAAAGGTTTTATGTGTATTTTACTGTTCATCCGTCACTATAAAGAACCTCTAAGTCTTATTTGATCCGTTCATACATTTCTAATCCTCTAAAAACCTGCCCTCTTAACAGCAGCCCCTCCCATACCCACGAGCGGTTATCATGATTTGACTTCACTACGTGAGACCGCCCCTTTCAGGAAGAATATGTTCTGACAGCTCCGCCTCCAGTCTAACAGCAACACCCAATTTCTCTATTGAGCTAGTGTTAATAAATGATCATAAATGTGGATATAGTTCACTCTAACAACCATGGTATGGCCCCTTTAAGGAAGTGTAAGCCTACTTTTTTTTTCTTTGCAGAAACATGGGGTAATATTTTTAGGTTATTAACTCACCAATGATGACAGAATGAAAAAAAAAAAGCTCTAGCAGAAGCGCCGATCAACCGTTTGGTGAACTGCAGGAGAGAACGGATGTTGCGGGTACTCTGCTCGCGGCGCTTCCGCGTTGTGAGCGCCTAGCATCATTCTATTAGAAAACACTCCTAAAGGCCCATGACACACATTTCCATAAGATACTATGAAACAAAAGCATGTTCCTCAGCGCTCCTCCAATGATTTAAAAATGACTACTAATTTTAACTCATTGTGACAAATATGCAGCTATTGATTAACACTTTAACACCTGCGGCATCGTCGGTGATGCTTAAACAGAAAATCCGTAAAGTTAGAGGAGGCCAAGTGGGCCCAACAGGGTTTAAAGGTGGGCAGAAGATGTTGGGCCCCATTAGGTGTGTCCACAGTGTCCTTGGTTGCCCCAACGGTGTTTGCCCACATTGACTTGTGCTAATGATGCTAGCATGTGAGCTCTTCTGTAGCATGCTATCAAGCTCCTCTGTGTCGAGCTAGCAAGCTCCCTGCAGCATGCTAGTGTGCTCTGCTGTATGAAACTAGCAAGCTCAGCTGAATTGAGCTTGAAAGCTCCACTGTAGCATGCTAGCGTACGCCACTGTAGCAAGCTAGCAAGCTCCACTGTCTACCAGATGGCTTAATAGCATAGCAAGCTAACCCACTGAGTGTCCACTTAAGCTCATGTGGACAAACCCATTTGGGGCACACAGTTTCTGCCCACTTGTAAACTAGTTTTAAACTGTTTTTAAAACACTTATAAACAGTATAAAGTTTAACATACTGTAACTTTTCAACTGTTAACACAATAATTCTGAAGGAGAAAAGTGTCTCGACGAGCAGAGTAAATCAAAGAACATAAACACTGGAGCTCTGTTGTTAAATGGTTAAATTAAAACCGTTTTCTCTTTTAATATCAAGGACATTGATACGATCAGATTGTCTGACCTCTTGGTCGTTAGCTGGTTTAGTCACAATTTCTTCCTCGATCATTATTTTAAGCCTCAATATTTCCAGAATGCAGTTGATTTGGTTTGATAAATGCATTCATGGAAAAGAAAGCTAGATTTCAAATGCAAATAATTGTGGTTTGATTCTACACGCAATGTAGCAGTTTAAATCTGTGAATGTAGTGGTGTGCACTTTATCAGAACCATCTAACAGAAATGCTTCATGAAAAGACAGAAGTCGAGAACATGGAGAGCAACCAGCTGAGAAGAAATGGCTGAAACCTAAAGGGGGAGTCCAGCTGGGCTTTGTTGTGTAAAGAGCCCCCCCTGCATGACAGCCTGCCGTCTCTGCCCCCCAGAAAACTGTGGGATGTGCTCTGTGGTAACGACGTTGCCTTGGGTACATGACAGTCAGCCCCAACCAGGATCTGTTTCACTTCAGTTTCAGGAGAAGCTTTGATTCTAATGTGTTGCACCAGAATCAGAACCATCAAGTGCTTCATGTTGTGTTTGTTCTTCTTGTGGTTCTTTCAGTGGACAGACTGGTCTGCTATGAACTCTGTGTCAGTAGTTTTCCATTCTGTTAGTTTTAGAGATTCTTTTGTTAATAAAACTGAATTTTGTGTTTCCGTTCCTCCAGAATTCAGTAATACAGTAATAACAGAATGTGTTTGCACAACATGTCTGACAGGTTAATCGGTGAATGTGACATGTAGAAGCAGGACATGTCCAGTTTTTCAATGAAATGATCAAACAGAAGCATTTTTGTTTGATAGCTAAGGTAATTATGTGGCAAAAAGCCCATGAAGGTACAGAACCAGACTTCTTCTAAACTATACAGGTCATCAGTGAAACACCTGATACGTACAAATAAGCCCAAATCACTTTATTCTGTTTATAAAACTCTAGTGAGATAAATAAGAAACTGAAAAAAATGGGAGAAGTGCTTTAAATAAATGATGATAGGAGAATGTTTAAAGCTGGGGTTCAAATAAATGTCTTAAATTCTGCTGAACTGATGAAGATGAGATGAAATAATAATTTGTCTTGGGAATAATTGAAATGTAATTTGTCGTTTTTTTGTTGAGGGTCTTCATTTATGTTGTTTTAATGTTGATTTTTAATTCTAAATTAATTCTTTTTTACAATAAGATCAGTGAATATTTTAGTAAAGTTCTAGAGAGCCAGGGCTCGTCAGAGTGACTTTCCTTGCATCTGTGCAACAGATGGAGCTCTCATAATGGAGAAAATGTTTGCATTTGAATCATTTAGAATTAAGAGATCAATCAGGTTTTTCTAAATTACTTTTTTTTATTTCATTCTAGTTTTGTTTTTCATAAGCTTGAGTACACCACACTATAAAGGAATGTTTTGTTTTTACACCAATTCATGGATTCAAGAAGGCTGCTAGACAACAAGCATTCAAAGAACATGAAGCCGAGAATGTTCCAGAGAGTCGGAGCAGACGGACAGGCGGCTGCAGTCCAGAAAATGAGCATGATGTAGTTTAATGTGACAGTCAGAGCTCGAGGGGAGGCAGAATTCATTATAGATACACTAAATGGGCGTCATTTGAAAATAAAGCTAATTTCAAAATGAAATACTGTCCATAAGCTGCATCTAAGTTGCATCCCTGCACCCTCACAGGAGTCATCACATTCTCATCTTCTCCTCCTCAAATATTGACGTTTGGTTTAGGACCTTTCTTGTCACTTTTTCACATTTTGGGTGTCTCCAACTTGTTGTTTCTTGAATTTATGGCTGTTTGTAAAATCAAGGGTCCGCAACCCTCAGGGCACGGTACTGCATGTGGTACTGGATGCGGTACCACGTGTGCACTGGACTTCTCCAATATCGTACCCTAACCTTAACTAGTGGTCTACTGGTTTGTGTCCGGTATCACGTCAGGTACTGCGTGTTAGGTTAGGATACCAGGCTTGGGTATCAGTGTGCTGCATCACGGTACTGGACCGGTTCTGGTTCGTGACCCAGAGGTTAAGGACCTGTGATTTAATGAAAACAGCCAGTATGATCAAAAACAACGATTTGGGGACACTCAAAATGTCAAAAAATGACATGGAGGGGTCCTTAACCAAAAATTGGTGTGATGACTTAGGAGTTAAATTGTGTTGCTTCTGAAAAAGACCAAAGAAAGTTTCTGAGCTGAAGTGTTCTGATAGAGGCTGACAGTAGAATCAGTGAAGCAGACTTCTTATCTGACTCACTTCACTGTTTGGTGAAAGTGTCATCTGCCACCCTCTCTCTACAACAGACACAAAAGTGAACAAGAACCATAATTGTTGTAAGGTTTAATGTAATTGCTGTGTTCAACCCAACAGTTCAGATGTAGACAGAAATCCAATGCTGTGAACGTGGATCTTGGCAGGATCTTGACTGTTGACACTCAGTCTCCTGGAATTCCAGAACTACCATAGCAGTCATTTTAACAGCTCTGACATCATTTGTGTATAATTAGGATTCTATTGGAAAGATTTAAGGATATTTTGGAGAATAGTTAAATACACACCGGGTCACTAAATAATTTAGAGTTTCATCTTAAAATTGTAATGATGAAAGAATGTAAAGATAAAAAATACACTTATTTGGGAAAAGTCACGGGCACACAGGTCCATGTTTTGTTTTTGTTTTTTTTTAACAAGTTATGACATTGCAAACTTTGAAACCAGTCCAAATGACTGCCATGGGACTTCTGGTATTGAACAGTAGAGAGAGCAGCAAAGTAACTACACAAAATCTTCAGAGCTCCCACCATTCTGAGCAGTCAAGCTGTGGTTCAGTGGGATCAGGTCATGCAAAAACACACAACTTTCTTACTTGAGAATCAGTCATTATTTGTTTGTATCAACTGAAAACAAAGATTGAAACAAATGCACATATTGTTGTACATGTTAAAAACACCCACTCAGGTGATATTGGTGTTTTTAACAAGCTCTTGCAGCTTTTTTCTCATCATGAAGGACATTTATATAGAATTTAAGATTAAAACTGTTCCTGAACATTTCTTTGTTCAAATCATGGAGAATCAGGACCAGATAAAAACCTGTAGTTTGAAAAAGCTCAAGTTTGTGACGCAGCAACTGCCAAAGTCGTCCTTCTACGATCCAATTCCGATGCAACCACTAGTCTAAGCTGGCTCCAAAAGCTTAGCTTTGGCCTGTGAGGTGCAATAAGTTTGCGAGAGAGAGTGGAAACAAATTGCTGATGGGAAATACACATGGGGAAAACTAAACGTCTGTGCTAACAGTAGGGTTGGGCACCGATTGGGTTGTTGGTGGCAAAGCGGTTCTTTGGTTTCGGTTTTGGTTCCCAACTTATGCCAAGTACCAATTTGTTCCCATTAAATCAGAGCTCCCTAACCTCAGAGCCGCAAACCAGTGGCATGCCCCTCTTTCGCTGCATAGCAAATTTGCTGCTCGTCACCTGTCGAACATGTTATCCTGAGCTAGTCTGAGGGGTTACCTGGGCTTTGATCTAACTCGGGGGTGTGTCTGGATGACAGCCACTTCCACTGTTTCTGTGTCTCTGCGACTAAGTTTGAAGGCTGTCTCGCATTAACCTCGAGCAGAGGGAAAAATAGTGGCTGAATGAAAATAAGTAAAACATCCCAGTTCATCACAGAGCTGAGCAGGGGGCCCACCCTCCCCGCAGTGGCTGTCTTTCTCCCCACATGAGGATCGGGCCGGAAGTCTGACTGCAGCCAGAAAACCACCCCGCTGTGAGAGGACAAAAACGCTTTTCTTGGATTCATATTTTACTCGCTGATCTGGTCACTGTAAACGTCATGTGCCCAAAGCTGAGTTCCTGATTGGCTGATGCGACACAGAGACCTGTCAAACTGATCTGCTGTGAAATTCAGCCAGACATTCGAGGCTGCGTGCTCTCGCCTCGCCCCGTCAGAAGTTTTATATGAGCCCGCCCACTGTCACAGGAAGGGCAATGGGATTGGCTAGAACTTTAAGATTGATTGACATGTCCAAAGACAAACAGACCTTCAATGAAACTAATCCCCAAAATGTGGAACCCATCGCAGCAGCTTCTGTTGGTTTCAGTAGAACCGAGTAAATGATAACGAATAGAACTTCGGTGCCCAACCCTAGCTAACGATCCAGCCCACAACTACGGTGCAAATTTTTATTGCGCTCTTGAAAATATGTCTTACAAATGAAACAGGCTTTTTGATTTTGGCCAAAACCTTAATAATCATGATTAAAAGATGACTGGGAACGCTTTTACAATAGAAAATAAATATAATGGGACTTTAATGTGATTCTACTGCAAACATCTTCTGAGCCTCCAACCGCCTGAAGACAGCAGCCAGGTCAGGGTCAGCAGTGTTTCCAGACTATTGATGGTAAAAAGACTTACAAACTTTGCCAGAATCCTTTTATGGAGGATATATCTTGATAGTTTTATTTTTCTATAGCAAGTACAAAGATTCTTTATAATATGTTATTTTATAACACAAAATTTAAAAAGTGTCAATTATTGTTGTAATAGATCTCATGTAAAGTTACACGTTCAGTCAAAGATCTAAAAAGGTAAAGTGAGCACAGCTTTACCCGGCATCTAGTCCACCAGGAAAACCGCTTTGACTGACTGAGATGATTTCTATTTTGAGCAAATCCGTTCTGTGTTGTGTCAGCCTTTGATGAAAAAGGGAACTAAATAAAAATCATTTTCAAAAATTCAGTTGAGACATTTTGGATAGGGTTAGATGTCTGTCCTTGTTAACAGTCCACTCTGTCCACAAAGTCTGATGTGCAGATGTCATTCAAGTGCTGCTTACTCCCTCTCCAACTCCATCCTGTGCCTACCTTACCCCCTCCTCTGCTCCTCTCATTTAGGATCTGAGCTCATGCCAAAAGCCCTTTCCACCAGAATTATAGGAGGAATCTGGTGGTTTTTCACACTTATTATCATCTCATCCTACACGGCAAACCTGGCAGCCTTCCTTACTGTGGAGAGGATGGAGTCACCCATTGACTCAGCCGACGATCTGGCCAAACAGACAAAGGTCGAGTACGGAGTAGTTGAAGATGGCTCCACCATGTCCTTCTTTAAGGTATGTCCCAGTTGGATATTTCTATGTTTTTCACTGCTTTCCAATGACTGTTAAGGTCATAATTTTGGTGATGTTCATAATTTTAGGATGTGGCTTTGTACCTTTGGATGGATGACTGGTGTAGTTACTACTGAAGTTACTAGTTACTAATGAACTAATGAAATTGCAGCATCTGTAGCTGGAAACTGTCCACATTTCTGACTTATTTTGTCACAAGGAAGGAAAAGATGCGGTGACAACAGAATACAGCTTAGTGAAGCTCAGGGGGAGGCCAGGTTGGCTGGTGGTTTTCTATGGTAAAGGTCAGAGCAGACAGGTGGTTTTCTGTGGTACAGGTCAGAGCAGACAGGTGGTTTTCTATGGTACAGGTCAGAGCAGACAGGTGGTTTTCTGTGGTACAGGTCGAAGCAGACAGGTGGTTTTCTATGGTACAGGTCGAAGCAGACAGGTGGTTTTCTATGGTACAGGTCAGAGGAGACAGGTGGTTTTCTATGGTACAGGTCGGAGCAGACAGGTGGTTTTCTATGGTACAGGTCGAAGCAGACAGGTGGTTTTCTGTGGTACAGGTCGGAGCAGACAGGTGATTTTCTGTGGTAAAGGTCAGAGCAGACAGGTGGTTTTCTATGGTACAGGTCGAAACAGACAGGTGGTTTTCTGTGGTACAGGTCAGAGCAGACAGGTGGTTTTCTATGTACAGGTCAGAGCAGACAGGTGGTTTTCTATGGTACAGGTCAGAGCAGACAGGTGGTTTTCTATGGTACAGGTCAGAGCAGACAGGTGGTTTTCTATGGTACAGGTCGGAGCAGACATTTGGTTTTCTATGGTACAGGTCAGAGCAGACAGGTGGTTTTCTATGTACAGGTCAGAGCAGACAGGTGGTTTTCTATGGTACAGGTCAGAGCAGACAGGTGGTTTTCTATGGTACAGGTCGGAGCAGACATTTGGTTTTCTATGGTACAGGTCAGAGCAGACATTTGGTTTTCTATGGTACAGGTCAGAGCAGACAGGTGATTTTCTATGGTACAGGTCGGAGCAGACAGGTGGTTTTCTATGGTACAGGTCGGAGCAGACAGGTGGTTTTCTATGGTACAGGTCGGAGCAGACAGGTGGTTTTCTATGGTACAGGTCAGAGCAGACATGTGGGTTTCTATGGTACAGGTCGGAACGGACAGGTGGTTTTCTATGGTACAGGTCAGAGCAGACATTTGGTTTTCTATGGTACAGGTCGGAGCAGACAGGTGGTTTTCTATGGTACAGGTCAGAGCAGACATTTGGGTTTCTATGGTACAGGTCGGAGCAGACAGGTGGTTTTCTATGGTACAGGTTGAAGCAGACAGGTGGTTTTCTATGGTACAGGTTGAAGCAGACAGGTGGTTTTCTATGGTACAGGTCGGAGCAGACAGGTGGTTTTCTATGGTACAGGTCGGAGCAGACAGGTGGTTTTCTATGGTACAGGTCGGAGCAGACATTTGGGTTTCTGTGGTACAGGTCAGAGCAGACATTTGGTTTTCTATGGTACAGGTCGGAACGGACAGGTGGTTTTCTATGGTACAGGTTGAAGCAGACAGATGGTTTTCTATGGTACAGGTCGGAGCAGACAGGTGGTTTTCTATGGTACAGGTCAGAGCAGACAGGTGGTTTTCTGTGGTACAGGTCAGAGCAGACAGGTGGTTTTCTATGGTACAGGTCAGAGTAGACAGGTGGTTTTCTATGGTACAGGTCAGAGTAGACAGGTGGTTTTCTATGGTACAGGTCAGAGTAGACAGGTGGTTTTCTGTGGTAAAGGTCAGAGCAGACATTTGGTTTTCTATGGTACAGGTCAGAGCAGACAGGTGGTTTTCTATGGTACAGGTCAGAGCAGACAGGTGGTTTTCTATGGTACAGGTCAGAGCAGACAGGTGGTTTTCTATGGTACAGGTCAGAGCAGACAGGTGGTTTTCTATGGTACAGGTCAGAGCAGACATGTGATTTTCTATGGTACAGGTCAGAGCAGACAGGTGGTTTTCTGTGGTACAGGTCAGAGCAGACAGGTGGTTTTCTATGGTACAGGTCACAGCAGACAGGTGGTTTTCTGTGGTACAGGTCAGAGCAGACAGGTGGTTTTCAGGAGGAGGAGTTGTGCATGAGGTTTCATGGCGTGTGTCGAGTAGTGGAGGAGGAGTTCCCAAGAAGTGTGTGTTGAAGCTTGCTTTATTTAGGTGCGGAGCTGAAAATGTTGATGTCCAAAGCTTTGCTACCCAGCTATACCACATGGCTGATCAATGAAGTGATTTCGATTGTGATGTGGGTTTGACAGCGATAGAAATGTTCCTCAGGGTATGGTTTGAAGTTGAAGGAGAAACTGTTTTTGAATAAAAATCAATAATGTGTCCCTTAAACAATCTCTGGTCCAATCTTATCCCTACAAAAGCAGGATCATTGAAATGAAATGAAGCTTTATTTGATACGTTCATTATTGACACAAGTCAATAACACAATGAAATGCTTGGGAGGGGAAGTCAGTGAACTCGCCAATGTCCCTTGCACATACAACAGTATGTAAATTGAGTCAAAGTAATACAATAATGAAAAAGTAGAAGTAATAATTCAAGTAAAAATAAGTGATATGTAAAAAGTATACAAAAGAGAATAATAAAAGAAGAAAGAAGGTGATGATGATCCAGGTACTAAAGTTGAATGTGATATGTAGAGGTAAGAGACTAGTAGCATGGTCAGGATGGATTTAAATATATTGTACTTAAGTTATTTACATAAGAAGGCACACATGTCCGGCCTCGATATTTGAAGGTTTGCATTTAGAGGTCTGACAGCTTGATGGTAGTAGCTGTCTCCGAGTCTCTTCGTGGGTGATCGTCTGCCAGAGGGCCTCTCGCTGGGTGAGTGTGGTCCTTGGTGATGCTGCTACAGCTGATTTGAAAATATGTGTAGTCATTTACAGATGCACAGTTTATTGTTTTTTTATATATTGTATTAATATATTGTATTAATATATTGTATTAATATTTAGCTACTTTGCTCTTAGACATCCTGTAAATATCCTTCATTTTTTCTTTTATTAAACATTTATTACAAATATAATATCAAACAACCAAATCATATGTTTTGTATACTTTATTTTGCTTCCATGTTTATTCTCAGGGTTTCAGTAGATGTTCTACTAGAACAAATAAAGTTTCAAGAAGTGATACTCTGGATTGAACCCATTATTAGACAGAAGCTTCATTAAACTTCATCTTCACATCACTAGAACCAGAAAAGTCTATAGTGGTTTTTCAGGGTGAAGAGTCAGACCACAGAGCAGAAAAGACAGATGATCAAAACACAGGAACCAGCCAGACAGACAAGGTTCAGAGGTGGACACAAGCTGATGGACTGGTGGGGTGAAAGTGTAGGTACCGGTCTTAAATAGTGAGATTCAGGTGTGTCAGAACCCCCTCCCATCATCCTGAACACTGTGAAGACGGTACAGCAGGAAAACTGCAGCAGTGGCCAGTAGAGGGAGACAAAGGGACAGGGATCTGTCAAACCATGATACATTTACTTCTGAAAATGCAGGGTGATGCCTACCTCCACAAAAAACATCATGGGTCACACATTTCTCTGGCAAAAGGTTTAGGATCCAAACACATGAAGCAGACCCCCACCTCAGTGTTTTTCAGCAGCATTATGATCTGGACACAGTATTTTCTTTTGTGCCAGCACTATCACAGAATAAACAACTGTGTGCTTTCTTGCTGGCTGTGTGTAGTGCTGCTGCAGAGTTCATGCTTGTTTTCTCTAGTTTCATGACATAATCAAAATACAATTTATCATTTGTTTTGTTTATATGACAGCTGGCTGTTTTATGAATTGGTATTTAAATCTGAGCAGTGAAGTCAGAAACCTTAGCACACGTCACATCTTGTAAACGGGCCTGCAGCTGTGCGGCATTTGCACAATGATATCTGCGTGCATACAGTAGGTCCTTAGGTTGTGGTCATGGTTGCTGTCTGTCCCTCACAAGGCTCCACTCACAAACTGCCAGTATGAAGCTTTGTTAGTTCTATCTATAGCAACCGGCGGCTTGGGAGCCACTTACTTTAGCCTATAAGAAATTTTGATTTATATTCATGACCTTTTTTTTAAAATAATAAATATGAATTTTGTCTGTTTTTGGCACAAACAAAACGAAAAATATAAAAAGAATGTGATTTTTATTATAGTTTTTTTATGTTTGACTGACTTTAAAAGCTGCTCCCTGCTAAACAGGATCATCTCAGTGCAGCTCTGGGCAGCTAATAATCAACGTTGTGCAGGATAAGATCATATGTGCTTTTAAAAGATAAAAGATAAACTTCTTTCCCAAAGTTTTGCTTTTCATTTGAAATCTGTTCATTCTGGAGGTAGAGTTGAGCCAACATGACGTCTTCAGGGATGTAAAAATCGATGTAATTTATCATCTATGTGCATCTCAGCCATCAGTTTATACATAATAATAATTTAAATTACATAAATATTAATTACTTATGTGATTATGCTGTGATTCCATCAGAGGGCTTCTGGGTAGTAGACTGCAGTGCTTACCACTATGCATCAGAACTCTACGAATCTCTAAGAGACAGTTTTGAGATAAAGCACAAACTTACTTGTGATAGTTATTAAAAACGTGGCAATGGATGAGAACAAGTATATTTTTAATTTGATTCACTAAAAGCACGACTGAAAGTAAGAGCACCGAACTGGGAAGAGATCGACTGTGTAGCCGATTTTTGCTCTTCTGGAAGAAAACAACGTTAACGTTCGGCATCCCCCCGCGTCACTTTTGACGTTGTGTGTCCCAAAGTCGTCGCCCCCTAACGCACCGGCTGCTCCCATTAGATCACGGGCCCCAACCACAGGGCTGCGAGCCAGAACCGGCCCGGCACAGGACACGGAGAGCTCCAGCACCCTAACCCAGCTCCGGTTTGCATCCAGTACCACATCTGGTGGTACGGACTCGCATCCGGGCCGGATCCCAAGGGCTGCGCGGACCCCTGATGTTCCGAACAGCAAGCGCACCGGGGGATGTCATAAATGCTTTTTAAAAAACAGCAGTTATTAGCAGATTAAATGATAATTCTCAGCCTTGAGTGTGTGGCCCGTCCTTCTTTTGCCTGGCGAAAATAGGCAAAATATCACAAAGTTCCAGCGTATAGCTGTCTGTCTGCAGGAACAGGAGCTCTGACATCATCGTCGTGCACTCTCGGGACCTTCCAGACCTTTAGATTTTTGACTCTTTTTTTCGCAACAGAATGTGAAAACGAAAAAGCAATCTATCTCCATTGGCTTTGTCATTTTATTTCTGTCACAGAATGAGCGGTGTTGAAGAAGAAAATGAAAAATGAGTTCTGAGAATTGCTTTTTCATCTTATTTAAGAGACACATTTTGCATGTGCATTTTGGAAATGAAAAAGCATTTCTGTTAATCCATTTTCATTTACAAATTTGATATTTCTGATTGAATTTTGGTACAGATTTACCATAGAACTTTTTGAAAATGAAATGTCAAATGCCATTTTCTTTATTTAATTAAGTTACAGAATGAGCAGAGTTGAAGAAGAAAATGAAAAAGCAGTTTTAATAATTGCTTTTTCATTTCATTCAAAAGACAAGTATTGCATGTTCATTTTGAAAATGAAATAGCATTTCCAGTATTGACTTTTGTTTTTATTTTTGAGTCACAAACGTTTCCATACACATTAGGATAATCTTGTTTAGCACAGGCTGTGTTTTATTTTGAAAGGAAATCATACAAGATTCTATCAGAAGTCAAAAACAATCTCACATTTTGCAAATATAAATATTTTCCCCTTTTATTTCTGATTTTTTTTCTGCTTTTCAAAATATATTTCATTTTTGCTTTTTTAAAAATGTAATGAAGTGGTATTAAGTTTACTTAAAGGATAAAATAAGACTTTGTGGCTCCTTTGAGGTTTTGCTCAGAAGCAAACAGGCCCAAATAGCTTTCTATTGTTAAAGGTTGCAGTCCCCTGACCTATACCTATAATCCTACAGTCTTTTTTGCCTTATTGACACATGTGCATGGGTTTTCCCTCAAATTTAACAATAGCTCATTGTTCTTTCATATGTCTTGTACTTTAAAATTAGATTTTTTTTTTCTAGTAATGTGATAAGACTGTTTTAAGAAAGGTTCCCGCTCATGCTAGGGTGACTTACTTGTAGAAACAGACAGATGAGCTTTCACACCTGCCAATCCTGAACATACTAGGAAAGGAGAGGGTAAAGTTCAGCACGTTAGAATGTTGGGAGGCAGAAGCTCCATTCTTTATATTTTGTATGTAGCAGAAACACAGATGTTTGTAAAACTCCATAGATCTCAGAATGTATCCTGACATGTTTTGCTATTTTGACATGTCTTCCATTGTTCTGAAAACCTTTTATAGGAATTCTGTCATCAGCCTTTGTGGCAATCCTGGAGCCCTCTTCTGAACAGAGGTGGTTCTTCTGCTCCTTGTGTATTTACCGCCACCACTGCTGCCTTATCAGCATTCCAAAGCCTGCATGCTCAATCTGCTGATTTTTCAAGGGTGACTCCAAAAGATTCTGATGGGCATTTCACAAATCACCTAGTTGATCTAAAATATCGACCAGCCACAAAAAGTCATTACATGCAATAATGGCGGGCAGGACCTTGAATATGTGACTTAATTAGGTTTCAAATGGTTTCAGAAATGCCTTCAAATGGGCTGCCCTGGAGACTAACATGCTCCAGGTTTTTCTCAATGATTACAGATGTAGAGGGTGAGCCACAAAGCAGTAGACACCAACGCTGATACTTTTACCTTGCAGAGCAGAGCAGACTTTACAGCAAAGGTGAGACAGAGTCATTGTTTTGCAAGTCACAGGTAAGTCTCAAGTCTTCCCCCTTAAGTCCAAAGTCCAGTTCCAAGTCCAAAGTCCAGTTCCAAGTCAAAAGCAGGCAAGTCCAAGTCATGCCCAAGTCAAGACCCAGCAGTACTCATGTCACCTTTATGTTCTACTGTTGAATGTTTCAAATCATTTCAACAACATAGTAACAATTACTGAGACTACGTGAGCTTTTAGGAACATTTTTATCACAATGTTGCCTCTGAGCTCATGCAGCCCAATTTAGAAATCCTAAAGGATTTCTCTTTAACCAAAACCCGCTTTACCATGTTTGCAATTCTGGTAACCAGAGTTGCAAACATGGTAAACTGGGTTTTGGTTAAAGAGAAATGTGGCTGATGAGCACTGACTCTTTCAGATTTACAAACATATGAACCCAATATTGACCAACCACTGATTGTGTCCACCTTTTCATATCAGCATCTATTTTTATAAACAAAGCAGACACATATTGGCCAGAGGAAGAATGTTTCATGTTTGACACCAAACAAAAAAAAAATGGAGGACACAGCACCTCTCAGAAGAAATAAATAAAACCAGACACAGACAAATCATTTATATTAATCAATACCAAAATCTTAATATTCTTATTAAATATTTTCATTAGAAAGAAGAAAATTTGTGCTGATTATTTTAATCAAAGAATGATTATGATAATACAACAAGTAATAATGAGTTAAAAAGAAAGAAAAAACATCAAGAATTTGTGCAGAATCAGTGCTACATCACAGTTTAGGAGCAAGTTTAACGCCGGGTTCACACTGGACGTGAAGCGGAGCGGAGTGTGCGTCGCTTCCGCTCCGCTCTGTAGTTCACACCAGACGCGCATTTTTCCGCGGCGATCCACAAGCGCTTCTGCTAGAGCTTTTTTTGTTTTTGCCGTCATGGTTGATATTTTAATAACCATTAACCCATGTTTCTAAGAAGAACTGCTCTCTGCCTCTCTGCTGTTGTTTAAAACCCCGCCTCCGCCCACCCGCTCTGTCGGCCCACAGTATTGTGCGCGCGTGTCTCTTTTTAATGTGTGTGTGTGCTCACAGGTGTGTGTGTGTGTGTGTGTGGGTAAATTAATAAACTAAAATGATTAACCCATATTTCTGCTAAGAGGAGCTGCTCTCTTCCTCTTTTTTTTTACTCTCCAAAACCAGCAGCCCCGCTCCAGAGTCAGCTCGCTACGTTGATCTGTGCACGCTCGTGTCTGTCTGTGTTGTGTGTTTTATAAATATTACCTCCTGTTTCTGCTAAGAAGAGCTGCTCTCTGCTGCTCTGTTGTCGTTTTTTCATCTCCCGAAACCCTTCACCCTGCACCGGAGTCTGTCCACGTGATCTGCGTGTGTCCATGTCTGTCCAAAAAAAAAAAGTGTGCGTGTCTGTCTGTTTTGTGTGTCTCTGTGCTCGCGAGCACACGTGTGTGTGCGTGTTGTGATGTTTATATCCATGTCTACAGTCTGTTTAGACACAAAAACATGATCATATTGATCAGTCGCGTGAACAATTAGTTATATTTTAAAACAAACTGGATTTTCTCATGATGCAACTTCCTGCCAGAATTGACGCGGAACGCTCGCGGCTCGCGCACAAAATAGAGCAGACGCCGAAACGATCCGCTGCACCGCGCGGGCCCTCCGCGCCACTCCGCTCTGCGCCTGGTGTGAACGGCGCCATAGGATAACAAGGGCGCCGAATGGAAGCGGACTCCGTTCCGGGCCGCTTCGCGGCGCTTCCGAGTCCAGTGTGAACCTGGCGTAAGGCCACGTAAAACAATCTTTGTTGTTATAACTGCGAAAGTGTGAAGGTCTCATTTCAAGGGAATTGTGCTGGAGTTCTAGAGCTCAGAATGGGGTCAGAGTTATAAGAGAGTTATAATTAAGTCGTAGGAGCCTTGTGTAGTTCGCCAGATCAGCATAATATTTTGAGATGATCATTAAGATAGACAGCCGTCCCCTTCAGTTGGTTGTGTTGTTTCATCAGAACTATCTTGTGCTTTCAATTCACAAACCTGATCAGGATCGCTGGTTTATGTCCGTGTTCTTTCTCCGAGGAAGCGGATGACAGACCTCAACAGTATTTAGGTCCAAGGAAATCCCTTTAGACACAAGAAAAACTGAAATCTGATTCTCCATGGACACGACTGCATTCATTACAGCTCCGTTAGCATCCATGCTAAGTCCCGTGAGAATCACATTATTCATCCGTGCTTGTTGAGCCATGTCATGCATCCTTCTCTCCATGAGATCTTGGTGATTATCTTGTTCGTTAAGAGCCTTTTCCTGTCAGAAATCTTCACTGAGTTGTACCAGTGGTGATAGCTTAGCCTCAAGCTCCATAGGTGTTGATATCTTACCGTCCATTAGCATTAGCAGCATTAGCTTAGCCTGAATATCAGCAAGCGCGGTTTTGAGCTCTGAAATGTTTCCTCAGTGTCATGTCCAACTCTCCTTGTTGCAGTGGCTGTTTTGCAGTAGCTTAGTGATTAAAGTCGCTTTTGAGCAACTTTAAAAGACTTTAAAAGCCGAAGAGTTGAGGAGAGTTGGAGGCACACGTCTGCTGGTCGTGACCCGAACCGGAACACAATATAAAAAATAAAATATGAACAAGTTTCAAAATGAAAACTACAGTTGATCACCACTCCATTTACTGGGGATGAAAAAAAAGAAGAATGACACTGTCCAAGTGCAGAAAATGTATATTACTGTAATTTGAAAATAAACAAAAATGTAAAAACATGTAATTTTACATGCAATAAAAGCACCATCACAAACTGATTGAACTTACAGATGAACTTATGGATCAGCAGCAAAGCCTCATCTTTCCCTCAAAACAGTTTATCGTTGCTCTAAAACTAAGTTTTTGCATCCTAGTGTCAGTCCCCTCAGAACACATTGTCTCTTTAGTGTTCTGTTGGTCCTGGAGGTCAAAATGTTTAGACGTTTTATCATTAAGTCACATCGCCATAAAAATGTTGATCCCTCGTTTCCTGCTGATTGAATATAAAAGTGATTCAGACTGAAAATGAAACTAGAAAAGAAGAAGAAAATATAATGAACTCTAGTAAGGATTGTTGTGATACTTGATTTTATTTGTCTTTACTGTAAAGTAAATGTCTCAGAACAAAAAGTAAATCAAGTTAAATAACCTAAAATGTTTTGGTAAATGAAAGTAAACTGGGAGTTTGCCTCCACTCTCTAATGCCATTGTCCTGGGTCTTGTCTGTGTGGAGTTTGAATGTTCTCCAAACACTCCAGCTTCCTCCAACGTTCCAAAAACAATGTTTCATAGGTTACCTGGTGACTCCACTTGTCACAAATGGACAGACAGCTGGTTCCACGTCCAGCAGATTTATTAGTTCATATAGGAACTAAGCATGACTAGAATCAGGGTCAGACAGACTGGTCAGTCACGAGCATGAGCGCCTCAAAGAAGAGTCAGTATACAGGCAAAAGGTCAGGGCAGGCAGCAGGCAAACAGAGAGGAAACAGGGTCAGACACAGAAGATCAGGTCCAGATAGAAATGCTGGGTAATGCAGGCAGAGTGGCACAAACAATACTTCACAGTAAGTCAGGCTCTGTGCAATGCCTCAGTATCACGTGATTGTCAATGAGTGTCAGCTGAGCAGCATCTGGGAGTATGAACTGGGGCAACTGGGAGATGGCTCCCGCACTGACCAGAGGGCTGACTCCAATATGCCTCTTAGGTGTAAGTCTGTTAATTGTCTAAGTTGGACACGTGAGATGCACAGGCTTTACCTCACCTTCATCCAAGTGGACTCTAACAAACCTGTGACCCGACACAAGACTGAAGCAGGGTCAGACAATGTCTGGATCTTCTGCCTAAAGGTTGTTTGGTTTTTTTTAAACTGTTTTTGTTATACTGTCCCAGTGTGGGTGGGCAGTGTGTTCCAATGTTCCTTTGGCTAAACCTTCTCTAGAAATAAACACATTCCCAATAGACTGTATTGTCCCAGCAGAGACAAGCCATGCGTTTTATTTTTAAGTCTCTTCAACTAAGAAGTACCGTATTCTCTGCACTATAGGAACTTTTTATAAATAAAGTTTGATCTGATTTATACCCAGCAACAGACCTGTCCGGTGTAGACCACCTTTGCCCTACAGCAGATGATGGGTTGACTCCAGCCGCCCAATAAACCCCCCAAAAAGATTCAGTGTGTTCAGTAGATAGTGGATGTTATTCTTCCTGAACAGACTGAACTTAACTGCAAAGAAGTAACAATCCTTTTTTATTGTTGTTGTTCTTTTCAACAAATTTGTAAAAAGTTTCTGCTCACACAACATTTTTGTGTTTCTTGACAGAAAACGAAAATCTCTACATATGATAAGATGTGGGAGTTCATGAGCAGCCGGAGGCACTCTGTGATGGTCAGAAGCATTGAGGACGGCATTCACCGTGTGCTTACGTCTGACTACGCTTTCCTCACCGAGTCTACAACCATTGAGTTTGTAACACAACGCAACTGCAACCTCACACAGATAGGAGGCCTCATTGACTCCAAAGCTTATGGAGTTGGCACACCAATGGGTAAGTCAACTACAATCCTGTCTACTGCTGTGTCATGAAATAACAGAGACTCCATCATACACTTGACAATGTGCCAAACTGAACAAATCTAAGAACCCAACATTAACAACTTTAAAGTTTTTATGTCCATTTTAAATCTCTAAAAAAAACAAAGCATAACATATCAAAACTCCTTCAAACCCTCACTGAATACATACAGCTGTTGCTTCTGAAGGAAAATAACCAAAGGTTAGGCAAGTTTGGAGTGGAAGACAGGCCTCACACCAGCTCTCAGTATCAACAGCATTTGCTCATTCCGGGAAAACTTTCCAGCATGTTTGGTTAGTGTGACTTGGCTAAAATAAGAGTGGCAGTTAAATAAAAGTCTCTATATAAACATGCCTGGAAAACGTGGCTGAAGGGCAGAACAAGTGTGTTGTGATGCTCATAGAGCGTCCCATCACTGTCTTCATCACGGCTGCTGCTATCATCTGTCGACTCACATTTCTATCTATTTAATGTATTTACACTGTTAAACTCATAAGAATCACAAACAAGCTGAAACTCTGTATGATTTTGTAATTACTTTCTTCCTCACTTTCCTCACAAAGACATTCATCCTCAGGAGGAGTGCTGGGCTCATATCTAAAGAATGAAGCCACTTTCATTTTTAGAACAGATCTAAAGAAAAATAAGGGATAGAAATGACATTTATCCCACCACAATGTTAATGAAATGAGGATAAATACAGATGTGAGATTGTAGTTTCTAATGTGCTCAAGTGTTTAGTACGGTTTAGATGTGATGCAAAGCATTTTGTTGGTAGGCTGTATCTTCTGTGACAAACCCAAATCGTCAAGTATCTTTGAAGATAAGTACTTACTGCTTCGTGGTAGTGACACAAGTAATCAACGAACATGAACATATTCTTTATTAACCCTTTGATGGTGTTCGGTTCTGTGGGACCTGTGTTCAGTTTACATCAATAGAAATTAAAATTATTTTTAAAACCTGAAATTCTTTGGCTTTGGCTCATTTTCTGTGCAGAACATATCAAAACAAATTTTCATGGACCGCATACTGTACACCCACCCTACGCATTGGTATTATACACAGGGTGTTCGGGTCCACTGGACCCAGGGATAATAAAGTACAGGTCCTGTGTACCTTCACTCTGTCTTCCTCCTCTCTGGAGCCTGTCCCCGCACAAAGCTGCAGCATTGTTGCAACCAACACCATCTGCTCTTACTTTCCCTCACATTTTACCCTTTGTCTTGCGGAAATCAAATGTTTTTTTCTCATATTCTATGCCAGTGTGGTAGCTTTTTACAAGTGATCAAGATGTCCAAAAGATAATCTGCTGAGAGGGCCTTGCAACTGATTTGGAAAGAGAGAGAAGCATCTGAAGATGTCAAGGAAGAAGTTTCAGAATTTGAAGATCATATTGCGAAAAAACAGTCTGACAAGGACTTTGAGGAAGAAGAGGACGCTGAGCACCAAATAGAACCAAAACGAAGACAACCAGCCTGTCAGCAGCACAGGTACGCTACACAGGGATGGGAAAATATGTGACCAGGAGCATCAAAAGCCTGAGATCATCATGATTACAATGCTATAAAAGGAGGTGTGGACAACACGGACAAGCTGGTGACTGCCTACAGCTGCAAGAGGAGGACCCAACACTGGCTGCTGGTGATATTCTTCGACTTGATGGACATCTTAGCATACAACGCCTTTGTCATGTTGATGGTACTGAACACAGAGTGGAGCAGGGGGAAGCTCCAGAGAAGCTTTCTGGAGGAACTGGGAAAGGCCCTGATCAGACCTCAAATCCTCAAAAGACAGCATGTTCCATGAACACCAGCTTCTGCAGCAATAGTGAGGAGAATTCAAGAGGAGAATGCTGGAACCACATCAACCACCATCTGATGACCCGGAAGTAAGTGTGTGATGCTGTTGCAGTATGTCATGTATTCATTTCAAAGAGAGAGAGAGAGAGGGGGATGGTAACATTTCTGATCTTTTCATTATTCTAGGTCAGGGATAGGCAACTCCAGACTCCTGGGCCACATTCCTGCATGTTTTCAAACGTAACCTGGTCTGGCACGTTCTAATTGGTTGGACACACCTGAAACAGGTAATCAGTCATGAGTATGGCTTAGATATCTGGATATATCATGCAGACACAGCAGTCCTTGAGCCCTGGAGTTGTCTATCCCTGTTCTAGGTTGTGGTCAGCAGAAACGAAAAGAAGCACTGCGAAGTCTGTGGACCCAAGTTGGACAGGAAAACTCAATATACCTGTAGCAAGTGTAAAAAATACATATGCAACACACACTGTAAAACTTCATCTTCTTCTTCTTTTCCTTTTATCTTTTCCCTTCAGGGTCTCCACAGTGAATCAGTTTTCTCTATCTAAGCCTGTCTTCATCATCCTGTCCTCTAACTCCATCCACTTTCATGTCTTCATTCTCTGCATCCAGAAACCTCCTCCTTGGTCTTCCTCTAGACCTCTTTCCTGCAGCTCTAGACTCAGCATCCTTCTACCAATATCTTCACTGTCTCTCCTCTGAACATGTCCAAACCATCTCAGTCTGGCCTCTCTGACTTTATCTCCAAAACCTCTAACATGTGCTGTCCCTCTGATGGATTCATTCCTGATCCTATCCATCCTGGTCACTCCCAAAGAGAACCTCAGCATCTTCATCTCTGCTACCTCCAGCTCTGCTTCCTGTCTTTTCTTCACTGTTTCTAGTCCAACAACATGGCTGCTCTCACCACAGTCTTGTACATCTTTCCTTTCATTTGTGCTGAAACTCTTCTATCACACATCACACCTAACACTTTTCTCCACCCATTCCAACCTGCTTGCACTCTCCTCTTCACTTCTTTTCCACACTCTCCATGACTCTATACTGTTGACCCTAAATACTTAAACTCCTCCCCCTTCTTTATCTCTTCTCCCTGTAACCTCACTCTTCCACTTGGGTTCCTCTCATTCACACACATGTACTCTGTCTTACTGCGGCTAACCTTCATTCATCTCCTTTCCCCTTTTCCTCCACACTCTCTAGCTCCTCCTTCACCTGTCTAGCTCCTCCTCCACATCTCTAGCCCCTCCTCCACCTCTCTAGCTCCTCCTCCACCTCGCTAGCTCCTCTCTAGCTCCTCCTCCACCTCTCTAGCTCCTCCTCCATCTGTTCTCTACAAACCACAATATCATCTGCAAACATCATAGTCCATGGTGATTCCTGTCTGACCTCATCAGTCAGTCTGTCCATCACCATTGCAAACAGGAAGGGGCTCAGAGCTGATCCCTGATGTAATCCCACCTCCACCTTGAACTCCTCTGTCACCCCGACAGCACACCTCACCACTGTCTTACAGCCCTCATACATGTCCTGCACTACTCCAACATACTTCTCTGTCACTCCAGACTTCCTCATACAATCCCATAGTTCCTCTCTGGACACTCTGTCATCATCTTTCTCCAGATCTACAAAGACACAGTGGAGCTCTCTCTGACCTTCTCTGTACTTCTCTATCAAAATCCTCAAAGCAAATGTAGCATCTGTAGAGCTCTTTCTCTGCATGAAACCTTACTGCTGCTCACAGATGTTCACTTCTGCTCTTAGTCTAGCTTCCACTACTCTTTCCCATACCTTCATTGTATGGCTCGTCAGCTTTATTCCTCTGTAGTTACCACAACTCTGCACATCTCCCTTATTCTTAAAAATAGGTACCATCACACTTCTCCTCCATTCCTCAGGCATCTTCTCTCCACCTAAGATCCTGTTGAACAACCCGGTCAGAAACTCCACGTCCATCTCTCCTAGACACTTCCATACCTCCACAGGTATATCATCAAGAGCCTTTCCACTCTTCATCCTCTTCAAAGCCCCTCCCACTTCACCTTTACTAATCTTTGTTACTTCCTGCTCCACAACAGTCACCTCTTCTATTCTTTCTTCTTTCTCATTCTCTTTATTCATCAACTCTTCAAAGTATTCTTTCCATCTTTCCATGACACCACTGACACCTGTCAACACATTACCATCTCTATCCTTGATCACCCTAACCTGCTGCATGTCCTTCCTGACCCCCCAGAGCCTCTTTCAACTGTTTCTTAAAAGTCATGCAACAATCCTCTTTTTTCAGCTTCCACCAGTTTGTCCTCTTCTCTGCCTTTGCCCTCTCTTTCTTCATCTTCTTCATCACCAGAGTCATCCTACACACCACCATCCTGTGCTGTCTGGAAACACTCTCACCAACCACTACTTTACAGTCACTGATCTCCTTCAGATTACACCGTCTACACTAGATGTAGTCTATCTGTGTGCTTCTCCCTCCACTCTTGTAGGTCACCCTATGTTCCTGTCTCTTCTCAAAGAATGGATTCACTAGAGACATTTCCATCTTTTTGATAAATCAACCACCATCTGTCCTTCTACATTCCTCTCCTGGATACCAAACCTGCCCATCACCTCCTCATCACCAAACATGTCCATTGAAATCTGCCCAATGACAACTCTCTCATTTCGGGATGCTCATCATCACTTCATCGAGGTCCAACCAGAACTTCTCCTTCTCTTCCAGCTCACATCCTACCTGTGGGGCATACCCACTAACAACATTGAACATCACACCCTCCATTTCTATCTTCAGACTCATCACTCTATCTGATACTCTTTTTACCTCCACAACACTCCTAACAAACTCCTCCTTTAAGATAACTCCTCCTCCATTTCTCTTCCATCTCCACCATGATAGAACAACTTGAACCTGCTCCTGAGCTTCTAGCCTCGCTACCTTTCCACCTGGTCTCCTGGACACACAGTATGTCTACCTTTCTCCTCTGCATCATGTCAACTAACTCTCTACCTTTTCCTGTCAGAGTTCCAACATTCAAAGTTCCAACTCTCAGTCCAACACTAGTGACTTTCCTCTTCTCTCTCTTCCTTTGAACCCGAACTGTAAAACTCCCTCATGTTTTGTAAAGGCTTGTGTAAACAGAACTCTGTGGGGCTGATGTGATGACACTGATATTGTTTCTGCATATGTTCAACTTGTGTTATGCAAACTAACCTAAATGACTTATATGTCTAATGAAGTTCAAATGAATAAAATCAGAAGCTGTGAAACATCTTTCTTCATTTGTAAATGTGATTTTTCCACTCAATTCACCTTACAACTGATTTTCATATTTATTACTTTTTATTTAAAAAACGAGTTGCACATTAATCCATAAATGTGTTCTATAAAAGGTAACTGTCAAGTATTGACCAAGGCTGATGGTCGTTTGCAATTGTGATCAAGTCTGTTGAGTATTTTCACATAAATTTATTTGATTGTGTTGTTTTGAAAACCCAAAACTCTACCGGGTCCACCAGACCCATGAACACTGGCTAAGTAACAAAAATATGAAAACCACACATAGGCTAATGATGTCCTATGAGAAATGAATGCTTTAAAAGGTTCCTAGGTGTATGTTGAAAGTAAATGATCAGGACTGAAAGAATGCAGATGCAAGAAGGAAACAATCAGCATTAGGGTTTGAACTGTTTGCCAACCGTGTCCATGTTAACAGTTTCTTCAGTGGCCAATGTACTGAGGTCCACTTGCTATGACTCAACCTCAAGAATACGCCACCTGGGTAAATGAGAACCTCCAACACTTTGAGTGTTTTGCAGCCTACTAGAGGCTATTTTCCCCCCATAACAACCACAAATTATATGTTGGGCAGTTTGTAAGAGGACCCCAAGTAAAAGCGCCAAAAAACAGAGGGCAAGTTTAAGAGTTTTACTGCAGAGGAGCCTTCTCATCCAGCAGTGAGGTGAGACCGGGGCTGAGAGCTGGAGCTTGGCAGGCAGGCATACAGATTGGAAGATTGACACGGTGAGCTGACAGACAGAGCAGATAGAGCAGGCTGACTTGAAGGCAGAGCAGGGATTCCAGGGCAGAATGTCAGATCAGGACCAGGAATCCGGACATGGGGCTTCGAGGCTGTGAGAATCTGACAGGGGAAGGCTGGAGAGGGAAGGTATGAGTAGGAGGCAGAACAGGTGAGGCAGATGAGCAATCAGGGCAGCTCAGCAAGGCAGAGAAAGGAGGGGCTGAGTGGAGCTCAGACATGACATGTCGAATCTGTAGGATGAACTTTTTAACTTCAACCGAAGCCAATAGTAATATGGTATTAAGCCGCTTGATTCCTTACAAGTGATGTATAAATAGTTTGTAAAGATGAACATCTATTTGGAGGCTGCAAAACACTGAATAAACTGTTAACAAAGACACAATCAGTACATTTGTCATTAACTTACAAGGTTTCTATAGAACATTTCAAATGCTAACACATATTTTTAAAGGATTAACAAATGCTAATGAACATCTTCATAAGCAGTTTGTTTAAACTTGTAAGTCATTTGTAAGACACCTACAAATGTTAACTAATGTATTTATAAACAGCTTAATACCATATTACTAGTGCTTGTCAATGTCTTATTAGTAGTTTATTAAGGAAAATTTTAATGTCTTTGAAAACTGTTTATTTAAAGGATAACAAAACAGAACAGTTGGAGCCTGACTACCCTCTCACCCAGAAAAAAGGGGGAGGAGCTAGGGGAGGTGGGCTGAGCAGGGGAGGTGTGGTCAGGATCTTTGACAGTCACAGTGAGGTTAGCTTGAGGTGACTAAAGAATATTTTTTATCATTGTCTCGATGACAATAAAGATAAAACATCCTAAGGTTCAGGAGGCTCAAGCAGGCTGCCTCCCCGTCCCACAGCGGCTGTCTGTCTGCTGGCCAGCCGCTAGCTAGTGAGCTCTGTCGTTCTCGGCATCGCGGGGTGAGCTTTAACTCTTGGTGTCGAGCGTTCAAAGATAGGTGGGGCTTTTATACTGCAGCTGCAGAGAATTATGACGTGAAAGCAGGTGAACAATTACAAAATTCAGCTGCAATACTTGGTTTTAACCTGTAGGGGGCAGCACATAGACCGTTTCAGACAATTATTACAGGAATTTAACAATTTATTTAAAGTTGTCAAAAATGTGGCAAAGACCAACGTAGCAATAAGGCAAAAACTTTTGGCAGTAGCTCCTCCTCTTTTAAATGTTTCTTTTAATGTTTAGTGTAAATCATTTGAAGTTGTCTTTGCACATGAAATTAGTTTTACAAATAAACTTTGCCTTACCTCCTGGACGTAGATGGAACAGCAGGTTTACAAACACTTTTGGACAAGAATCAAGCAGACAGTTTTATATACCATAATAAAAGCAGCAGTCGCAAATCTGCTACGTGAATCGCATTTTAGTGCATCAGCCTTTTCAATACACGTTTAGTTTTTCTATCTAACTATTCAAAGACATCCACATATCCAGCGTACACAATGCTTCAGAGGATCTGAAAATGCCTGTCATCCGTGCATGACTCAGGTCAATGTCATCCACCTCAATCTGCAGAGGATAGACGACATCCAGTAGCTCCCCTCAGATGAGTGCGGGGATTGTGTTGGGAGACTGAGGGCAGTAGTGACTGTCAGGCTGCTGCTTGAGTATTTTTTTACCAGCAAGACAGAGAAGCTTATCTTTGGTTCTGTTTAGCTGTGTGTGAAAACAGAGGAGCTAGAGTATATTTGCTTGGGTAATTGCATTTTTTGACTGATGTGTTGCATTTAAGATTTTTCTGCAGTCCATGTGTTACTATGCATAAGTGTGTGTATTTGCTTACTTTACCAGATTACTGTGTACTTCTTCTGTAAACTCACAATGTGACACTGAGGAAGGAAGAGGGAATGCTTACATTTGTCAGTTTTTGCAGCATAGAGATTGTCTCTTTTTTTAAGGAAATACATCTCCTAAAACATTAATTAACTTCACATATAGGTGTCAAAGGTGTGTTTTTGTATGTTTGGTTTTTTTGCTTTGAGAATCTGAAGAGTTGCTGATATTGAAGTGAAGAGAGGTCTTATGGTGTGCAGGCAGTTCATACGTACTGGAGGAATATTACCATGACTTTTCTAACTTGTCCTGTGCAGCAGCTGAGCAAACAGATGCTAACTAGTGTTGGACAGATGTCACTGTTACAACAGGAGGTTATGAATCTTCTGACTCGCAAGGTGTATATTTGTATGAATCTCTTTTGGATTTAAGGCTAAACTTTACTTTTATTGATTGCTTTTGTTCACGTTTCTTGTTGGACTGAATGGAAAACAGAGGAGAGGAGAGAGGGGGATGTTAGAGATGCAGGTACAGCAAAGAAAACATGGGGGTCAGGATGTTGGAGGAGGACAAATGAGGATTAAGAGTGGTAGACTTACAAAAAGAGGCAACGAGTTGCTTTTAGTTTATTGTGATTACTGTCCAATGTAGAAGTTTACCCAAAGGGTTGGGCTTGTTCATCCACTCACTCAAAACATACCTGTTGACTTCAAAAACCGTCACACTTATACATGTCAACACATGTGGAATACAGAGAAATTTAAATGTAACTGTACCTGAAAACTCTTTGAACTTTGAGTCACACACTGTGGTCTGTGTGAATAACAGACCAGCCTACTGGTCCCTGAACTGTGGCTGTAACTCCACGTTTGAACGATATCAGAGACATATATATTTTTTTCTCTCTGTCTAGTCATGCGATGGAGACCGGCATAGATTGTGGCAATTTATCCCATCCTTCCTCAGTGTATGCCCCTGTCTGAAGCCCCCCACCAGTAAATACAAAAATCACCTTTCCCTTTCTACATCGCAATTCAGCTTTCACTGGTTGCTGATTCTTTCAGTGTGATTATACATTGTTTTATTGTTTTTTTATCAAACAGTACATCCTGTTCTGTGTGCTGATTGGATTAGATACGAGCAACTCTCCACATCTACAACATTTTTGATCATGATCAGATCTTTGTTTTCATTCTTTAACCCTGGACTTTTTTTTCTATGAAGGTTTGAACTTTAAGGTTTTAAATACGATCATCGAGCTGCTTTTCTCCTTCATGTTGACCGTGTTAACAATTAGAAAATTACAGTAAATCAAAGAACATAAACTCTGGAGCTCCGCTGTTAAAAGGTTAATATTTTTATCTGAATAAACTTTCATGAAAAGGAAACATGAAAATAAGAAAATGGGATTTTTATGGAGATTAGCACAAATTTTGAGAAAAGGTGCTCATTAGATAAATGATGAATGTCGTTGAATAGTTTATTGTTATGTTTCTGTCATCCTGTTTTGTTAATGTAAGGGAGAAGCTCCAAACAGCTTAGGCAGACCTGCTCATTCAGTTTAACCAGGCTCCACTTTTCTTTCTAGGGGACAGGGAAAAAGTACAAACGTTTCGTGAATGAAAACCTATCATAAAAAGAAGGGGGGTCGGACTGATGTGAAGGAGCAATTCTGGTCTGATCTTTGATACTGCAGCACTTTTCAAATCCAAATTTATGTTTTAAAATGGAAATGAGATAAAGTTCAACCTTTTTTTGAACTTTTTTTTTATTTAAAAAGATGTTCCCGGCAGTTTTTCAATTTAGATCATTACATTTTTAAACAAAATTCCACAACCTAAATGTCTTAAAAAGCCATTTTTCATGTTAAACTGAAGTCTGTGTTTCCAAAATCTCCTCAGAAGGGGTGTGGCTTTTGGAGATGAACTGAGTAGACCCACCCCTGAGCCCCCTGTCTTATTATCATAGCTCTGTGTCTCAGAGGTAGGGACTAGAGTCACATGACTTGGACTCGAGTCATGAATTTGATGACTTTAAAACCTCTGACACGTGACTTGACTCGGAAAGGAGCTGTCTGCTATGAGAAATCCAAAGAGGAAACCAGTCATTATTTTATTTTGGGATGGGGACCAACAATATCAAGCACCAGTGTTGTCTAAAAATTGAAGAAACTCTGTGGTTCTCCGTAAAAGTCCGCCGACGTTGCGGGAGGTGAGCAGATCAGGACGGACAGACACGCCCCCACCTGAGTAGATTTCAGTCAAGCCGACCTGAAATCCAGCTGAAACAAACTTCTACCAAAAAAGGTTTATAATTTTTTTCACAAACACAATAAAGAAAATTTAAGAGAAGAGACAGCAGAGCTCTCAGGAGATAAATCCTTATTTTTTGGGCTTCGTGGAAGCTGAATCCACACAGATTACTGAAGTACATAAGAAAGATCACCATGGATCTGTGAGGTCTGGGATGTTCCTCTATCAACAGAAACTGTTCACATATAAACATACATGACTTTAGCCTGAATTTTTTTGTTTTTTCACCAAAAAAATGACTGGTTGTGTGACAAATTTTATTCTTCTTGTTTTTGTAAAATTATATCTAAAACTTTTTCTCTATGCTGTAAAAACAGTGTGTTAAGCATTTTGTGGGTTTCCACAGCAAAATAATAAAGATTTTTTTTATTATGTTATTCAAGTTATAAAGTGACCAATCAGATGCCTCAGTAAACATATGTGGGTCTGACGTGGAATGTCTGGGGTGTTTGACAGATTTTGGGTAGCCGATGGCAGCAGACTTCATCAATGTGAAGGCTTTAACACCTACTTTATAATTCAACAATGTACCAATCATTGATGTTCTGTTGTTTTCCTCAATAGAATGTACCAATGCAGCAGTTTAAAAAACAAGAGGCGTATGCTGTCGACATTTTTAGAGACAGATTTACTGTGTAGAAGTAGATTTCATGCCTGAGGTTATGTTTTTTATATATATATATATATATATATATAATTACGTGTGAATAGTCACTACTAAATATATATACTACCACATATGCTGCATTTAGTTTTACATTTAACAGTTGTTGTGAATCCTACTTTTCTTTGTCTTGAAAACAGAATTTCTTCTGTTGACTTAGTGTATTGACACTAAGTTGACAGAAATGTTGTATTTAAGACAAATAAATGTTGAATTTAAAACAAAAAAATATATATTCACAACAGAAATGTTAAACATTAGACTACATGTTGTATTCATATTTTCTGTTCTGTTTTTTTGGAGTCAAACAGAATCGCATTACATTTTATATTCTTCCTCAGTCCAATTTGTATCTGCTATGTTAAAACGATGCTGATATGAGATGTGAAACAGTAACATTACTTGGTAAATGCATTGGTAAAAGAGTCTGTGTCTCATCACCCCCAAATTTCAACTGCACATCACTGAGTGAGGGGAATTATTATCCAGACTTTACTCTGGTTCTCTACTGTCACCGGCTTACCACATTTCAAATCTGGTTTTTGTTGTAGAGAAATCATTTTGGTTTTTGAAGTGGGGATACATGAGCTCGGCAGCACTTTACCTTATATGCTTTCAAAATACAGTTTCTTTAAAGGATACATGGTTTGTGGAATTAATATTACTCTGTTTTGGAATGACTTGAAAAGACTTGAAACATTAATAGTAGGACTTGTGACTCCACTTGAGACTTGTTGGTCTAGACAAGGGACTTGACTTCAGGACTTGCAACTAGACTCTCACTTGAGGAATTTGAGGAAAGTCTTTGTCAACAGAGACTTGACAATTACTTGAGACTTGCAAAACAATGACTTGATCCCGCCTCTGTTGTATCTCTCTAGCATAAATCTTCTCCGCTGCTACATAAAAACCTCCATCAATCTGGGTTCTGATCCAGCCGTATGGTTCTGATCCAGATGTCAGCTCAGATCTTCATGGACAGAACTTCCTCCAAAATCCTGATTCTTTCTCCTTCCAGTTCACCTAAGACTCTTTGATGTTTCTTGGACGTTGCTGTGATCAATCCATTCAATCCATTGGTTTCTCAGAGCAGAAAATAATGAAAGCTAACATCCAAATGCTCTTTCATTCATTTACAATCCTTTCCAACTGCGGTCAAATGAGCCGCCGTTCACATTTCCGTGGTCACATCAAAAAGCTCCGTGGAGTCTGGTGGAGATTTTCCAGCGTTCTCAGGACTGCTACCGTAAGTATTGGATGAAAGTCACACCAAAAATCCAGTGACGGCTGATTGGAGCACAGAAATGTGAACGGCGGCTCATTTGACTGCAGTCAATGTGAAGGTAACATCTTCTCTTCTCCAGAACCTGAACTCGACACGATAGCTGGACCAGATGAGGGTTTAGTGCATGTGCAGCAGAAAGAAGATGATTGATGAAAAACAGAGTGTGTCCAAGACTGTTTGGTTGACAGAGATTTAAAAAGAGAAATACGAAATGTAAAAACTAAATGATTTCTTTTTACGTTTGTTTTTTTTAAGAAAAAAAATGACACACAGACATGATATAAACTCTAAAAACAGGATTTTCATCAGAGGGAGACTTTAAATATGTGCCCATTGTTTTACAAGGAAAGATTGAGTCACAATAATTGTTGATGCCGTTCTTGTGCTCTGGTCCATCAGGTTCTCCCTACAGAGATAAGATCACTATCGCCATCCTGCAGCTCCAGGAAGAAGGGAAGCTACATATGATGAAAGAAAAATGGTGGAGAGGCAACGGCTGTCCGGAGGAGGAGAGTAAGGAGGCCAATGCCCTTGGAGTGCAGAATATCGGCGGGATCTTCATTGTCTTGGCGGCTGGACTGGTCCTCTCGATATTTGTTGCCGTAGGAGAATTCCTCTATAAATCCAAACAAAGTGCACAGCTTGAAAAGGTAAGAAAGTCTTCTGACGTGTCTGTGTCATTTTAAGTCAGGGTTTCCCAAATTCTAGCCTCGAGGGGTGATGTCCTAAATTTTCACTAACCATCCAGCCATTGAAGCTCCTTATTGAATGAATACACCTGATTCAGGCAATCAACATCAAATAAGGCAGGACTTCTGGAAAACCTGCAAGAGGCTTGCCCTCGAGGCCTGGCTTTGGACATCCCTGTTTAAGTAAACCACAATATCGTATCATAAAGATGTTTGGTGACACAGATAATGAACTCCATTAATGATAATTCAAAGCAAGCCATGCAAAAAATACATGTATTTGGCGTTCAGGTTAATAATTTAAGCAGCTCTTTCATCTCATTGCGGAATGACATTGCCACAGACCTAATAGTAAGATAAAGACTGGTTTCTTTGCATTTATTCACTTAGGCCCAATGGCGCCAGCGAGATAAGAAACGTGAGGAATTCTGCTGTCACCATGGAGCCAAGCTAGACTTTAACCATCATCTCAAATGACCTCAAGAAAAACTTCAGACACCTTTCATAACTCATATTATTTTCTCCTCTATTTTGTTTTTTTTTTTTTGACACGTTATTTTACTTGTTTCTATTTTGACTTACATCTGAATTGAAGCTGTTGTGAATAAATTGTTTAAGAAGGCTTGGAGCTGCTATACTTTAGGATCACATGAACACACATGGCAGAGGCTTGCTGCACTGCATGACCATATCTTCAGCAGCCGCTCCCACAGCACCCACTCTGCTTTTCCTTGTTTCTATCCTGCAAACATCCATCCTGCTTCTCCTCTAACTGCTGCAAATGTTCATTTCTTCATCTCCAAGACTTTCACTCCACAGACCTGCTGCTCCACAAGAGTTAGGCAAACACATGACAAGCAGAACTGGAAGGTGTGGCCCAGTTGAAAATCTGAACAAGAGTAGCCATTTATCTGTTCCAAACTCAGAGGAAACAACTTTGTTCAGCTCCAATCATGCAGGAATCCACAGATGTTAAAATCATTTTTTTCTAAATTCTTGTTTATCCTAAAGAACTTGACTGTTTTTATGTGTGCACAATGTATATGTACATTTTGTAGCCGAAAAAAACATGTTGTCAATTAAAAAAATTTATTCTAATAAAAGAAATAAACTAATGACCCCAGGAACCCAAGAAAACAGTCTACCAGAACCAAAAGCAGTTTCTCTTAAACCCATTTAACTATCCTTTTCTGGTGAATTTTTCTTTTAGGTAGATGAGGCCGATTCTCTGTGGGATAAATGAGGAAGTGGAAAATCAAATGGAATATATTGGAAAAGCATTATTATATTTAAAATGTCTTTTTATCAAATTTACTTGATAATCTGAAAAACAAGTGGTAATCCTGTCTTTTATAAATATAGACTAAAATGAGGCAAATATTTACTGGTGTCTTCAATGTGTCCAGTCTGTACAAAAGCAAACTAGACAATTATAGACTACACAACATATGGACACAAACTCATGAGTTCTCCAGCAGCAGCTATTGAGTAAACATTGTTTCAAGTATTATTGAGAGAATATGTCCAAGAGTTCTTTAAAATATTTTTTGTGCTCCTCTGAGTGCCTTGTGTTTTCCTTGGCGCAAAAGTTCCAGCTTCATTCTGATTTTTGGTGAGTATCAGCTGATCCATGACTAACCAAAGAGTTCAGACCCACATGAACAAATGGGTAAATGAAGGGCAACAGTTAAGAAACACTCTCCAAAAACTCACCAGAGCTCATGTAGCAGTCAGTCACTGCTGAGAGTTCAAACTAAACGTCAATCACAACATCCGCCTTCACGTCGCCCTCAAAACAGCGTTAAGCATGCTCCACAAAGAAGGTAGAGAAATCTGAGTTTTTCAATTAATTCTCTCCATCTGAGCTTGTTAAAGTAACTGTGATGTAAATGAACAGCAGCAGTATTTTATCAACCATAAGAGAACTTCAGATCAGAGTCGGCCCGTTATGACTGCATTAGTCTCTGTTCTCTGACTGTTTTTCTGAGTCTCCTTCACAGCAGAACTCTGGCTTAACTATGAAGGTAATATTGTTCCAAAACGTCCAAGTGTAAATAATACACACACGAGCGAGAATCACACACACACAAGTTTAATTCACACACACATGTAAAACTGAATGTGAAGTTGCAGGAAAAAGAGGAACATGTGAGAGAAATGTGTACTTGTGGAATATAATGTGAGAACTTGCTTGACAATAACCTTAACTTGTGTGTAAAAATGTTACATGTGAAAAAATCACACACACACAAGATTTAACTTGAGGTTGTGAGGAAAAACACAACTTGTAAAACTGTGTTGAAAAAAATCTTTATTTGTAGCTTCAGTTTTCTCCTGTAGAAGAGTTTCACACAAATGCTTTTTGAGCTACAGAGTGTTTTTGACTTTTGACACAGCCCATGTGGAAGATATGTGTCAAAACTAATTTGCAGGGAGGAGGGGTGAGGCAGGAGGAGCTCTCATCGGAGATCAGCCAATCAGAGGACGGGGGTTCAGTGGGGGCTTTTCTTTCAGCAATGGCTCCAAGCTGGGGGAAGTCTCTTCAAAATACTACTGTTCGTTGCTTTTCTGTAGTAAATATACTCTTACCAACAACACATTTTGAAAACCAGCCACGTTTAATGATTATGCACCCATCCTTTTATAAACATCAAAGCTATTTAGTTTAAACACGGTGATGAGATGGAGCTAGAATATACGTAGGAGTGTTCATCCCGTTTATAGACCAGCTATGTTCGGCCGCGCACATCAGAGGGGGGTTGATGTAACGGCCGGTTCCGACGGCGACACTTTTTACTCTACTTCGGTTCTGTGAAATAGTGACTTCGCTGAGAATTGGGACTCGGTTGATCATTAGATAGTACTATTTACATATTCAGCACTATCATAGAGAATAAAAATATGAACTATTCACATGTTGGCTGGAGTTAATATTATGCTAGTTCCATTGCATCACTGTGTTAAAACTAAATAGCTTTGATGTTTATAAAAGGATGGCGCATAATAATTTAACGTGGCTGGTTTTCAAAATCTGTTGTTGGTAAGAGTATATTTACTACAGAAAAGCAACGAAAAGTAGTATTTTGAAGAGACTTCCCCCAGCTTGGAGCCATTGCTGAAAGAAAAACAGCCCCAATCCCCCGTCCTCTGATTGGCTGATCTCCGATGAGAGCTCCTCATGTTAAAATTTAAACACAGTTTTACAAGTTGTGTTTTTCCTCACAACCTCAAGTTAAATCTTGTGTGTGTGTGATTTTTTTTCACATGTAACATTTTTACACACAAGTTAAGGTTATTGTCAAGCACGTTCTCACATTATATTCCACAAGTACACATTTCTCTCACATGTTCCTCTTTTTCCTGCAACTTCACATTCAGTTTTACGTGTGTGTGTGAATTAGACTTGTGTGTGTGTGATTCTCGCTCGTGTGTGTATTATTTACACTTGGACGTTTTGGAACAATATTACCTTCATAGTTAACTCTCCACTTTGAAATATAAAAGAACCTGGACCAGGGTCTGCAACCTGAGGCTCCAGACTCACACGTGGCTCTTTGATCCGCCACTTTAAGATGTAAAAAAGTGATTGAATTTGAAAACTAACTGTAAAGTAAAAGGGAAGCAGGAAGTAAAGTAAAAGAACTCCAACTTTATTCATCTGAATTACAAACAGCTGAAGGACAGACCGCAACATTCCTCCAGGCAGGATACCAGAAACCAGGATAGGTGGAGTCTTCCAACATTCCATCCATCCTTTATTGTGCACCAAAGAAACACTCAAATTCACAGAAAACCAATCTGAGGTCAGCAAGCACATCCTGAATTCATATTTAGGCGTGTCAGATTATAAAGAAAATTTTCTGGTTTTTTTTTATAAATTCAGGGTTTTAAAGTTTGCCCCCCTGGTTCGAAAGATTTTTTCAGTGGGGTGGTGGTTAGTGATTTCGCCTCACAACAGGTGTTCTCCCTGTCAGTATGTGTGGGTGTGTGATTCAGCAGGCTGGAGACCTGTCCAGAATGGACCCCACCTTTGCCCAAAAGTAGCCAGGGTAGGCTCTGGCAGCCCAGGGACCCCAAGAGGGAGATGTTTGTTCTCTGTATGACCGGAGCAGGAGCTTGATTCTCATGGCCGGCAGTAAGTCAGACCTGTTGCCGGTGCATGTTGGACTCCAGCAGGGCTGTCCTTCATCACCGGTTCTGTTCATAGTCTTTATGGACAGAATTTCTAGGTGCAGCCAGGGGCCGGAGGGGATTTGGTTTGGGGACCACAGGATTTCCTCTCTGCTCTTTTGATGTTCTGAGTCCAGTTTTTGACATGCTGGTTTTTCCTAATAAATCAGAGCTCCACAACCTCTGAGCCACAAACCGGTGGTGCGCCGCTCTTTCACCGTGCAGCTAATTCGCTGCTCGCCGCTTGTCAAACATCTGATCCTGACTTTGTTTGAGGGGTTGCCGTTCTTTTAATTTCAGGGAAAAACAGGGGACCTTTTTTATTATCACCTCCATGAGAATATGTAAGATATCACAGTTCAGGAGAACCGAGCTGGCTGCCCGCACTCCACGCTCCACTCTCCCCGCAGCGGCTCTCTCTCTCTCCCGGCGTGTCGAGCTCTTTCTCCCGGCGTGTCGAGCTCTCTCTCCCGGCGTGTCGAGCTCTCTCTCCCGGCGTGTCGAGCTCTCTCTCCCGGCGTGTCGAGCTCTCTATCCCCACTGGTCCGGGAGACTGCCTGACAGCAGCCAGAGAACCGCGGCGCTGTGACAGGACAAAAACGCTGGTGTTGGATAAATATTTTATCCACTTATCAGGTTACTGAAAGCATCACGTCCTTTGTGAATAATTTAAATACCGAGGTTATGAAGGCTGACACGGAAAGTAACGAACATTGTTGTAACTATAAAGTTTTATTGAAAGAAATGGCGTCATGCCGCTGTCTTTCCCTCCATGTGCCCGAGGTTGCTGACCCTGGTCTAGGAGATATACATGTACTCAACATAAAAGTAATGTTTTTACAAACTTTAAATTAATAACAAAAATACCAAAAGATTTACGCCATTAAAAAGAAAAAAAATTACAAGAAAATGAAAAATATCAACCAATGACTTAAAAGGTAAAGCAAATGGCTTTAGGATGAACAAATATCAAACAAAACCTACCAAACTGTAAATTTACCTTCAAATGAATGACAGACACTAACCTCCCTGGGGCCTGTTTCAAGAAGCAGGTTCAACATAGTCAGAGTTCAAACCTGAACTCAGAGTTCACTGACTCAGAAAGTTTTCGGTCCAAGAACAGCTAAAGATAAGTTTGTTTAATCAACTCTGAGTCGTTGGATTCAGAATCAGGTGTGAGCGCCGTGACCATTAAAAGCCCTGATCAATGGAGCAAAGACAGCACGATTCACCATGGCAACGGGAGCAAACACCTTTAGTTTCATACTTGATGAGTTCCTCCAAGCATATGCTGACTACAAGAACATTTTTATCAAGAACATCAACACAGCTGCAGCGATAAAATTAAGTTAATGCATACATCTACATTTGAATCATTTCAATTAATGAATAAATAATAATGTCAAGAAGGTTATTTAGGCACTTGTTAAGTTAGTTTAAATAAGTATTTATTTAATTTTAATTCTCAAGAATTAAATAAAATACACAAAGTTTTTTTGTAATTTAAAACTTCTGCATGACCGGGATGCAAACCTTTGACCTATGCATTAGAAGGCAGCCACAATAATCAACGTGCTAACATGTGATACGTCTCTCACAGCACGGGAGATGTTTCGACAGGCAACTCCAGTGTTTAAGGTTTAAAGATTTCTATTAAGAGTTTAAAAAGAGGAAAATAAACTCAGTATTGTTAATGAGTCCCTGGAAAACTGTATTGCTCAAATAAAAATGAATGGACTCGTGTCCTCAAATCTCTCCAGACATAGATAACATTTCCTCTGGATGAATCCAGCCTCCTCTCTACATGATCCTCTATGAATGGACATGTCATTTTGGTTTCTGCTGGTGGAAACGTGACGTCTCTAATGTGAATTTTAATGAGGAACTCATTTCATGAAACGGGCTTGGTTTCACCCACTTTCACGGGTTTAATTTATCTCCGTGTCTGAAACCAGAAACTCAGAGTTTTCCTTAACTTAGAGTCCACGAACTCAGAGTTTCATGACTAGCTGATATCATTATTACTTTTCATTTATTAGGGTTTTGTTTTTTTTTTAGATTAAGTGATTATTTTTTCAGTTCTTACGATATCACATTTTTGGTTTTAGTATCAGAGTAGTTAATTTTCTTAACTTTTATTCCTCTTTCAGATTAATAAAACAGGCATATGAAAGGACAGCTCGGGTACTGAGGAGTTAAATCACGGCGCTAGCATGTAGCAGTTAGCAGCTGCTGTTTAACCATCTGTCTGCAGCATGAAGAGTTTAACATTAAAAAGAAACAAACTCTGTCTTTTTCTGTTCAAATGCCTTTAGAGGTTATTGTTTAAGACACTAGCTGTCAGTTTAAAGTGTTTTCAAAAGAGCTTGAGCTCCTGCTTGAGCTGATGCTGTTTTCTGCTGCGTTTTCCAGCAATGACATTTTGTGATCTGTTCATTACATGCAGACTACTAGAGGAGTTTTTATCCGGAATATTAAGATTGAAATATAAAGCGCTGATCATAATAAGAATACATTTGATCCTGGGATATGTCAGATTTCGATCAAGTCATCAACCACATGATCGTACCCGATTTCCGATTACTTGATCGGATCAGGACATCCTTAATTTTAAGTACATTTAACAAGGAGCAGGCCCCTGATACAGTATTTTGCTTAAGCATTCTTAAGAGACTGGTAAAGGTAGAAGAGGGAGGTCCAGGTTTCTTTTCTGAGTCTATGACCCCCTCTGGATGGTTGAGCTGAAGGATGGACAGATGATCCAAGACCTTACACTCCAGCAACAGTTAGAATTTCAAAACAAATTAATAGAAACTTCTAAGCAAAACAGAAAATGAAGGGGTGATGGAGACTCCTGTGTTTTCAATATCCCATCTGTGCTTTTTTTTCTGGTTCCGAGCAAGCCCGTGTTCCAAGCTCTCTCCAGCTTCAACAGCTTTAGGCATTTATAATCTTGAAACATCACTGAATTACTGCAGAAAAAGTAGTAATTCTGCAATATAAAGAGCTAACCATGCTCCAGAAGAAAAACCAAGACTCGTCTGAAGTTGAGAGGTGAAAAAGACATTTGAAGACTTTCAAGCTAAGTTAGCTCTGCTGCTGGCACTTGAAGCTAAACTGGCTCTACTCACTGAACTCATGGATCAGACGTGAAAGAGCAACGAGGTAATCGGTTTGACCTCCTGGAGAGAAGAGAGGACGACGAGGAACAACAAGCAAGAATGAATCATATCATTCTCACCGGATTTCATCTCAAACCCAGAGCTAGGCCTCGGGCAGCTAATGCTAGCACAGAAGCTAGCAGAGCTGCTGCAGCCTCAGATGAGAGCGTGGAGAGTTAGGTCGGATCATTCCTCACGTCTAAAGGAATTTCCCTTGATCACTGACACCTGCTTCCCTCTTCCAAGATGCAAGGAGAAAATGAACACATGGGTTTTGAATTCCAGGATCTTCATCAAAGGTCAAAATGGAAAAAATAAGAGTTGAATATGATTTCATGAAAACATGACGTCTGGGTTCCAGCACTTACTCTAAAAGTCCACTTTGACCCAGATTCACTTCACTGTGACATCAGCTGAAGGTCACTGGACCTGATAAACTCTGCAGACACTGTGAACTGTTCTAACCAGGAGGACGGCTGTGAATCTGCAGCAGAAGAGGGAATGTTTGACCTGTGAGCGTTTCACTCCACTTGGATTCTTAAGGTGTGATTTATGTCAATTATTAATGATTTTTTCCCCTCTCTAATTAAAGTCATCGGAACACATTTTTATTTTTGACAGTTTATGTTAATCACTTTTCTAATGAAAACAATCTGTACATTTTTTTTTGTGTTACTTGATCTATTTTAATGATTTTTCTACTGAAAATAATCAAACATTCCTATGATACTTGCTTTACATTGATGACTTTTAATGGAAAAAAACCTGCATACATATTTATTTTTGCTGATGTTTGATTTATTTTAATTATTTTTTTCTAATGAAAAATAACCTGTTTTCCTGGATTTTGATGATAGATTTACAAATGCAATAACAAGATTAAATAGTGTTATATTTACTTACAGTCAAATGATTTATTGTTACTTGAGGTTTCCTAATAACCTAAATTTATGTTGGAATGATATAAATATCTGATCTTAAGCTCTGAACCGGATAATGATAACACACCTAAAGGAAACGATGAGGTGGAGCCGGGGTGGGATTCCTCCCACTCCCTGTCAGGCAATCTCTTAATATTTAGGTGTCCATCTGTAATCTAACAAAAAAACGAAATCTCTCGTGTTACAAGATACATTTTTCTTCTTAAACCAGTTAATTTTATTACTATTTTCAGATTCATTTTTGTGTTTTCAACTCTGAGCTTATAGCCACAAATATACCATAAGAATGCCAATGGCAGGACTATCGGCATGAACCCTCTTGACTGTGATTGGCCGGTTTGTAACGCTAGGCTCAGAGTTGAGAACATTAAGAGAAAGCCAGACTGGAAAGAATGCATCGGAATGTATTTTCTGACCAAAAAAACAGATTTCACCTAAATCAAAAATGTAACATTTTCCATTTACAATATAGAAAGTTATATTTTTAAACTTTACTTACAACATTTTTATTACAAAACTTGACTTATGTTTTTTATTTTAGAGACACAATTAAAACTAGATACTGTGAGACCAGCTATAGCCTAAACAGAGCCGTGAACTGAGGACAGCAGGATTCAGACACCAGCCTCACTCAGGTACTGGGGTGCAGCAGAATTAAACACAGTAATGGTGCAGTAATGACAAACACAGCAATATCATTATTCAGTTTGAAGTTGGTTTAGGTTTATGCATACCTCAACAGGTAGTTGTGATAAAAATCTGTAATTTTATTGTTTAAATTTAAATGAACTTCATGGTGCTTACAGACATTATTTTGTTGCAAATCAAAGTGAAACATTTTTCTTCACAAAAGTGACAGTCAAGCTGTGAATATCGTGAGAATAGTCTTGATCATGTCTAACTAATTTTGATGGATGTCACTCTACAGCTTCTGTTCAAGCTTGTCCAATTTTTTGACATCCTTTTTGGTTTCAAAACTATACAAAGCTCAGGTCAGTTTTAGAACAAAATATGAACAATAGTTTTTCTTGTCATAGATGAATTATTATTGTGTATAAGACAGTGCATCGATGTGTTTCTGCAGCGGGCAGTGCATTGAAAAGTCAGATTGAATATGTTTATATAATATATATAATATCTTAAATGAAATCACATTTTAAAACTGGTTCATTTACACTTTAATTTTTTATAGAAAAGATTCTGCTCATGGAGCCACAATTAAACAGTTTTTGTCGGCTGTAATTAGACAGATTTAAAGGACAACTGTATTCAGGTCCATCCTCTTTCTCCTCTTCCTGAGCTTCTCCTCCCCATCTTGTCCCTCTCCTTTTCCCTGCTGTTTTGTCCTCTCTCTGCTCCTGCTGTGAGGGCTGCACATTGACTTGGCTCATCACATCAACACAGAACACTCGTCTACCGACTTGCATGTGCATGGAAACACACAGAAAACATCTCCAGATCGATTTTGGCATCTTGGCTTCTTTTCTTTGTTTTATTTTTTTAGAAGTTTATTTTTAGTCAGATGTCTAATTATAAAAATGATCAAATTGCTTTTGGAATTGTTAGCTATAAATGATGGTGTTTAGATGTGAGTTACATAAGAGGTCCAACGTGGACAGAAAGTATGTCCCTAAAGCAGCGTTCACTTCAGAGTCTTTGCTCTCACATTTACATCATGAAATGTTTAAAAAATAAAGAAATAAAAATTAAAAAACAGAAAATTATTCTTATTTTATTGACAAAATTTCATTTTAAAAAGAGAGAAATCTGTCCCATGAAATGACCCTTTTTGTTCTTACACCGTCAGTTACTAAACCACGTGAATGAAAAAGAATTATTTATGAAATCCTCAGCCTAATGTAGGTAGGTCAAAACCGTTCACGTAAGTATTGTACAATGCTTACCTCAAAACTTAAAACTGTAAACATAAGTGGAAATGTGTTGGATCCAAACAATTGTCAACCAATCAAACAAATAAATGAGTTCACACCACAGCCATAAGGATGGTGTTAAAATTCCTTAACTCTGAGGAAAATTGTATTTTTGGTGCTTTTTAGCATATTCTGGTAGTGTTTTTTACTTATAATGGAGGGCACTATAAAGAAATTGAAGATTAAAACTGTAATGATTTCTTTATTCTAATAGCAGTGAATCAAGTGCAGATACAAACAACTACAGCAAGCTCACTGCTCCGGTCCGATCTGATTCACACACATGCAGACAAATAGATCCATGAAAGTCTTTGTTTTCCTCATCTGAGCTGGAATCTGGATCTAAACTCTACAGCTGGATGGCTCTGATGTTGAGCACCATGTTAGGTTGGAGTGAATTTCTGATGGACTCCTGCCGCTCTGCAGAAACTATGTCCTAGTAAAAGACTTATGTTTATTTATTTTTCCTGAAAACAGCATCATTGGGAATACTTTTAAAATAAGTCAAAAGATAAACAGAGTGGGACTTTAAATGAATAATTAAATAAGACCTTTTTGTAAAAGCACAGAGCCCATTATTGTAACAGTAAAGGCAATTTGGCTTTTCTGTGGTCCAAATCTATTGTTCATCATACTTGGTCTCTGATTATGGCATAATTGGCTTGTGGAAGTATATTGCAAAGCAATCACACTTTTTTGGGGTATCACACTCTTCTAAAGTGTTATTTTGTCATTACGAGAGTTTAAAGTGTTTAAGGAGTAAACGTCTTGCCATGTATTAGCAGGAAGTGACTAGATTTCATGGATAAACACAGGACTGCTTCTTTAGTAGTAGTATATGAGGATCAGTCCAAAAAAAATGGGGTCATCCAGTGCAAACTGAGACGTCCCACAGCAATCACTGAAGCAAAGGATAGTAAGTTCATCCCCTTGGAAGTCAATGTCTCGGTGGTTGAGGATGATTTCCTGCAAAGCCACATTGTGGGCACACAATAACCCGTTAGTTAAAATAGTTTATACATCAAACATGTAGCCACGAGGGGACCAAACCAGGGTCTCATTGTGCCGGTCACCAGCCCAGACCAATACAAGGGGTTGTGTCAGGAAGGGCGTCCGACTGAGAAAAAATTATTGTCAAAACACATATGCCAATCAGACGTTTGACATCCATACTGGACCGGTCAATGCCCAGGTGAACTGCAGCTGCCATTGATGATGTTTAGGGACACGGTGCTGACCAGTGACGTGCAGTCAGGGGAGTCAGGGAGGCTGTCACTCACCTGCAAAATATAGCTCAAAAAATGCATAAATTACATAGAATGAATATACTGTTTATGAATAAAAATCAAATGTTGGAGACTTGTTTTTTCTATCATTACTTTATTTGTGCAGGTTTTCAATTGTCTCTTCTGTAAAAAAAAAAAGCAGCAAATGTACGAGTTTCCTGTTTAAATCCTCTAGACAGTACTGGGTGAGACAGATGTAGCCCCGCCTCCCCAGCGCCACACTCACTGACTGGAACTGCAGCTAACGCATGCCTGTTTTGTTTCAGTCTTTCAATATTCACAAAATATGCTTTATTTTGAAATTACCTAATTTACTAATCTCTTGCCATCTCTCTGATTACACTCATGCCAGCTTGTCACTAATTTAGTTTTTTTTATCTAAGAATGTGCTTTAAAAACACACGAGGTGAGGCAGACAGTGCACCTGCTGCGGCGCAGTACACATGCCGCGAGGCAGAGGGCGCTGGTGAGCCCAGAGAATGTATGTGACACCACAGCTGGAGAATAGTAGATTTAGCGGTAGAAAAACAAGTGCAGCCGTTCAGTTACTCTTTAATGTTGTTTAGGATCAATTTCTAAATGGAGGATTTAATTTTAAACCCAAAAATCTGTTTAGACTCATCACTGGTAGAGATCTCTACTGAGACAGAGAGACTTTAACACTGAAGAAAGAAAAGAAAGACTTCTACAAACAGAACATTCATCTGTTTCTTCAGAAGGAGCAGAGCACAGACTCCATTCAGAAGAAAAAGTAAGTTATAATAACAATTTTGATTATTTTCTTTGCTACAGTTTGTAAACAGAAAAATGTTTAAATGAAATTTTAAACAACACTGTCTGTTGTCAGTCAAATGGTGAATAAGCTGCTCTGTAGAGTTCATATGTTTGTAACTCTTACTAATAACGTCAATGCCTCACCAGCCCTGAACCTCACTGCACGTCACTGGTGCTGACAGTAGAGACTTTGAATGTTGGATCTACGACAGGAAAGGTCAGAGTGTTAGTTAACATGATGCAGAGGAGAAAGGTATGTTTGTAGGAAGAGAGAGAAGAGGAAAGTCAAAAGTGTTTGACTGAGGATGTAAAACTCATACTGTGTGTCCAGGAGAGCAGGTGGAAAGGTAGCAAGGCTAGAAGCTTAGGAGCAGGTTCAAGTTGTTCTATCATGGTGGAGATGGAAGAGAAATGGAGGAGGAGTTATCTTAAAGGAGGAGTTTGTTAGGAGTGTTGTGGAGGTAAAAAGAGTGTCAGATAGAGTGATGAGTCTGAAGATAGAAATGTAGGGTGTGATGTTCAATGTTGTTAGTGGGTATGCCCCACAGGTAGGATGTGAGCTGGAAGAGAAGGAGAAGTTCTGGTTGGACCTCGATGAAGTGATGATGAGCATCCCTGGAAATGAGAGAGTTGTCATTGGTGCAGATTTTAATGGACGTGTTGGTGATGAGGAGGTGATGGGCAGGTTTGGTATCCAGGAGAGGAATGTAGAAGGACAGATGGTGGTTGATTTATCAAAAAGATGGAAATGGCTCTAGTGAATCTATTCTTTGGAGAAGAGACAGGAACAAAGGGTGACTATAAGAGTGGAGGGAGAAGCACACAGATAGACTACATCTAGTGTAGACGGTGTAATCTGAAGGAGATCAGTGACTGTAAAGTAGTGGTTGATGAGAGTGTTTCCAGACAGCACAGGATGGTGGTGTGTAGGATGACTCTGGTGATGAAGAAGATGAAGAACAAGAGGGCAAAGGCAGAGAAGAGGACAAACTGGTGGAAGCTGAAAAAAGAGGATTGTTGCATGACTTTTAAGAAACAGTTGAAACAGGATCTGGGGGGTCAGGAGGAACTCCCAGATGATTGGATAACTACAGGTCATGTGATCAGGGAGACAGGTAGGAGTGTACTTGGTGTGTCATCGGGAAAGAAAGTTGATGCAGAGACTTGGTGGTGGAATGAGGAGGTACAGGAGGTACAGAGGAAGAGGCTAGCTAAGAAGAAGTGGGACACTGAGAGGACTGAGGAGAGGAGACAGGAGTACAGGGAGATGCAGCGTAAGGTGAAAGTAGAGGGGTCAAAGGTCAAACAAGGGGCTGATGATGACTTGTATGCTAGGTTGGGTACTAAAGAGGGAGAGACTGACCTGTACAGATTAACAAGACAGAGAGACGGAGATGGGAAGGACATGCAGCAGGTTAGGGTGATCAAGGATAGAGATGGTAATGTGTTGACAGGTGTCAGTGGTGTCATGGAAAGATGGAAAGAATACTTTGAAGAGTTGATGAATGAAGAGAATGAGAGAGAAGAAAGAATAGAAGAGGTGACTGTTGTGGAGCAGGAAGTAACAAAGATTAGTAAAGGTGAAGTGGGATGGGCTTTGAAGAGGATGAAGAGTGGAAAGGCTCTTGGTCCTGATGATATACCTGTGGAGGTATGAAGTGTCTAGGAGAGATGGACGTGGAGTTTCTGACCGGGTTGTTCAACAGGATCTTAGGTGGTGAGAAGATGCCTGAGGAATGGAGGAGAAGTGTGATGGTGCCCATTTTTAAGAATAAGGGAGATGTGCAGGCCAGCCTAAAGACATAGTCTCTCCAGAGTGTCCTGGGTCTTCCCCAGGGCCTCCGCTCAGTGCAACATGCTCGTAACACCCCTCCAGGAGGTGTCCAAGAGGCATCCGGATCAGATACCCGAGCTACCTCAGCTGGCTCCTCTGGATGTGGAGGAGAAGCGACTCTACTCCGAGCTCTCTACAGGTGACCGAGCTTCTCACCCTATCTCGAAGGGAGCGCCCAGACACCCTCCAGAGGAAACTTATTTCAGCCGCTTGTCGACATCTTGTTCGTTTGGTCATGATCCAGAGCATGTGACCATTGGTGAGTGTTGGAACAAAGCTTGACCGGTAAATTGAGAACTTGTCTTTCTGGATCAGCTCTCTTTTCACCACAATGGAGCGTTGCAGCAACCAGAAAATGGTGGACGCTGCTCCAATCCTCCTGTCGATCTCACGCTCCAATCTTCACCCAATCCTCACTTGTGAACAAGACCCTGAGATATTTAAACCTCTCCAGTCCAGAACCATGGCCTCAGACTTAGCAGTGCTGGCCCCTCATCCCAGCCGCTTCACACTCGGCTGAAATCGCTCCAATACATGCTGGAGGTCCTAGCTCCATGAAGCCAACAGAACGACATCATCTGCAAAGAGCAGAGATTAAATCCTGTGGTCCAGGATCACAGGATCCTGACCAGACCATACCAGAGACACCAAACCAGAGATTGGGGGCCACAGGCCCTGGCTGTGCCTAGAAATTCTCACTGCAAAATGTATGAACAGAACCAATGATGAGAGGCAGACTGTTCGTGGCAGAGTCCAACATGCACTGGGAACAGGTCTAACTTACTGCTGGCTATGTGAACCAAGCTCCTGCTCCGGTCACACGGAGACTGGAAATCCCTCAGTAAGGCTCCCCGGACCCCGTCTTCCCACCTCTCCCTCCACAGGACACCATGGGAGACGTGGTTGAACGCCTTCTCCAAATCCACAAAAATTGACTGGATGAGCGAACTCTCATGAACCCTCCAGCTCCCTAAAGAGGGTGTAAGTGTTCCTTCCACCACCCAACGTCCCCAATTGAAGTCAGCAGCTCCCCACCTGCACTGAACACAGTGCCTGCAGAAAACAGTTTTTTTTTTTGTCCTGAGGCGCCAAATAGTTTGCCAGAACCTCTTTGAGGCCAACTGATAGCTGTTCTCCATGGCCTTACCAAAATCCCCCCAAACGGGCTGCAGCTAGTTTAGACTGCCGGTACCTGTCATCTGCCTCTGGAGTCTCACAGACCAGCCAGGCCTGATTGGACTCCTTCTTCAGCTTGACAGCATCCCTTACTTCCAGTGCCCATCACCGGGTTCGAGGGGCGCCAGAGACCTTGCGACCACAGTTTCGGGAATCAGCAGAGACAATTGACGGGGAGAACATGGTCCACTCTGATTCAATATCACCAACTTCCCTCGTTACTTGTTTGAAGTTCTCCCAGATGTGGGAGTTAAAGACCTCCCTGACAGAGGGCTTATCAGACTTTTCTAGCAGACCTTTCACAGTATATTTAGATCTTCCAAGTCTTTCTGGCCTCCTTACCTGCCAGTCAATCCAACTCACCACCAGGTAGTTATCACTCTTTATCCGAGGTTCCAAAACAAATGCTTTAATGTTTTTGAGACAAGTTTTTCTCTTCCATTCAGATTTAACCAGCAAGTGGGAGAAAGACAGATGGTGGCAAAAGATTCTGCTAGATGACTTTAGCATGTCCATTCCCAGGCTCTGGCTTCTCTTCATAAACTAAGCTTTCAGGGTGTTTTCTCTGTGTTAGGACGTAGACTTTGACCTTTGTTCACCTGGTCCTTCTGTCTGATTGAGATTGCGGACTTACACTCTACAGCCAGGATTATACAGCCAAACCAGGCGGGTAAATTACACTTAAATAGGCTAGATACAAGTTAAAAATCAAAAAGTATTCACACACAAAGCAGATGAGTCTACTGTCTCTCCATAGTATTCCAAATCCCTCCTGCAAGGCCTCAGTGCAGAATGAATAGCAGTTCTAATTCACAATAACCTAACAGTGGGGGTTGACAAAGTGAGACCAGTGCCTGACAAAGTAGTTGTGGATGTTCAAACAACCACACTATAAGATGAGTTGAATGCAACTGTCCTCCATTTTTTCATCCTTTTCTCTGCGCAAAGGTCCCATAGTGGTTTTACTATTTGGAAGAAAGTCTATATGTACCTAATAGTAGGAAATAAATCCTAAGAACCTCCTCAGTTCTCCAAAACTGGTTGGAACATTATTTTTAAATCCTACACTGGAGCAACATCTGCAGGATCCATTGTGTTTTATTCTTTTATTACTAGTCCTCCAAGGAATCTGACTTGACTTTTAAAAATCTCATATTTCCTAGGTTTAAGGTTCTCTCTGTGTTTTAAGAACAATGTAACACATAGTTAGGTTTGGTCAAGATAACCTTCTGAGGTCATGGAGTGTTCGAGGTTGTCATCTAAAAATCATCTTGCAGATCTGTCAAACATTTCCATCCACTCATATGATAAAGGTTAGACGACAACTTGACTGTCAGACTGACTGAAAGGTTTGTAATCATTCAAGATTTCAGTCATCACAGATAAGATGAAGAAACAATTGTGTCAAAGTCAAGGCCCGGGGGCCGCATTCGGCCTCCAGGTAATTCTATCCGGCCCTTTAGATCATTTTATTTATTCTTATTAATGACCTGATCTTTTCTTGTACTTATTTCTAACTTGCATAATTTTGACAGAATATATTTTGATGGAGAATAAAATATTGAAAGTTCTTTAAGGTTTAAGTTGATTTATTCTGGAATAATATTCCTGCATTTTTTCATTTTCTTAGCTGCTTTGTCTCTTTTGGGATCACAGGGTTGCTGGAGCTTAATCCATCTACTGATGGGTTCACCCTGGACAGATTGCCAGTCTGTTGCAGAGCCACAATCACACACAGATTCACATCTAGGGGCAATTTAGAGTAACCAATTAACCTATGAAGCATGTGCACAGGAAGACCATGCAGACTCCACACAGAAAGGTCCCATTTGGTGTTTCTGATCCCCCTGCTGGGATTTGAACTGGGGCCTTCTTTCTGTGAGGCAAGAGCGCTAACCACAGCGCCACCATGCAGCTCTCTCCTGCCTTTTTATTATTCCTAATAATGTTAAAAAGTTACAGTTTGAAAGTTTTTAAAATGTAGCTCTAGTGTGTTCAATAAATTGACCTCCCTCCCTGACTTCCACTCACCTCCCAACAGCTTCCCTGCTGCTGTTGGGAGTCCGGAAACAAGAGCTACGGTTAAAGTTGTCGTGTCAGCTAGCAGGACTTGACCAACCAACTACTTTGTTTTCAGCTGTTTAAGTTGAGCTTCATTTCTGGTGAGCCTAATCTTTAAACGAGGCAGCAAACAGCGCACATCATTTTTACCATAAAGGTAAAAGAATAACAACAAACCTAACTCATCGAGCAGAAGAGAGTGAGCAGAGAACACAGAGAGCAAGGACACACATTGCATGCTAAGACATTGAATTCAGTTAATACAGAGAAGATAAACATAAAGAGAGAAATAAAATTCAAGAGGAAAAACGGACAGTAACATAAAACTAAAAACTAGAGAGACATCTAAAGGGAATTCATCAAAGGAAACAAAAGATCATGGTTCAAACTGCAATCAATGGCTCACGATCCAGTTCTTAAAGAAAAGAATAACTTAAAAAAGATTCAATTCAAGCCATTGTTTTTCCCTTAAAGTGAATAGGCAAACATGTAAACACCAAATCCAGCACAGCGCAGTCCTTCATCTTCATGTTTTTCTCTAAAAGCATTTAATCTTCAGACACCCACAGGTGTGGAGCATTCAAAATCATGACATGAAATTCAGCTGCTTATGAAACCCTGCAGGAGCAGCAATCACTTTAAGCATTCTGCACATCAACAGATTGTCTGTTAGTCCATCACAGCTGATGGACTCTTCATCCTTCTGGATCTCATCTTACATCTTCATACTGTGTCCCGTGGTGACTTTTGCTCTGAGTATTGTGTGATGCTCTAGGAGAGGCCACGTCTGTTCTGCCTAAACTTTTCAACAGAGGCATTTGTGACGAGTAACATGATCTGCCTTTCTCTGGGTCTGCAGAGGTCGTTCTGCAGGACTGTGGTGGACGAGCTGCGAGTTTCCCTCAAGTGCCAACACCGGCTCAAACACAAGCCTCAGCCCCCCATATTGGTGAAAACCGAGGAGGTCATCAACATGCACACTTTCAACGACCGAAGACTGCCAGGCAAAGAGACCATGGCCTGAAGCCAGAGTCCCTCTCTCAGTCGCTCCCTGACCGTGAGGCAGCGTGCAGAGACTGCTGGGAAAAGGGGATGGGGAAGTGGTAAAAGGCCCAAAAAAGGCTTGATCGACTGAAAACTGGATTGGATTTGCAGTTATAGAACTAACGCTTTTGAACTATATTAATGGAATAATTCTTCATAATTAGATAGGTTTAAGAGATTCATCAATATTTCCTGTGGAAATATCTTGGATTTGGGGGAAATTTTAGCAAGTTATCTTATTAGATGTGGGACGACAACCAACATCAGGAGCCTGGAAGTTCAAACCACGAGGCTAATATCCAGTCTTTGGAAAATGAAGAACTTTCCAGGAGTTGGAAAATCTATCAACTTTTTGCCAGGTCTTTTACTGCACAAGTCACAGCGCCCCTGCGCATCAGACAGATGGAGCGTTCTGCTCTGACAGCCCACAGATGCTCACATCTGTGACCAAACACGCTGCATCCTTCCTCAAACAAGAGCGCTCCAAAATGTACAGAGGGGTCTTTAGTCAAGTAACGATGATCACTGTTAGGATGTTGAATGAAACCTCAAATAGTAAAATGATATATCATCCATCAGGCAATAAGTCAGATCAATTGTTTGTGTTCATTGAGATTTATAATCTTTAATAGATTTGGTGATTGTTAAAAGATGAATTTAAGGCAGAACTTACGTCGGTGCAATACTGTTCTTGTCCATGTTTCAATTGGATCTCCACACAGTGAAGATGTTTGGTTTTTTGCGGGGGGGGGGGGGGCTGTCATGGCCTTGCGTCTGCTGCAGATATGCTCTTAAAGTTTCTGACATTCATAACGGTGTGTGTTTTTGCTCGGGGAGAGGCATATTTAGGTGAATCCCTTCATGCTCGTTCTTCTTGGCTGCCATGTTGATCACCTGCAGCACAGAGAGGCCAAACCAGCATCCTCCATGCTTCCTCTAGAAACCCAGCATGAGAAGGCTCTGCACCCATCACAACCTTTAAGTTCCAAGTAATCAGCCCACACTATTGTTGAGTATTGAGTGTTTATTTATCAAACTCTTTATTTATACACCCTCCTTCCTCTGTGTGGTTTTGTTAGGACTTTTCTAAGCTCATAGTTCAGACTTTCACTTTACACTCTTTGGCTTATTCCGTATTATTTAACCATGCAAATACAATTTCTATGAAAAGAGTTTTTGTACAAACATTGACAAAATTTTGTAAGAAATTTTATCAACACAAAACAGTGAAGAATGGCATCTGACAGTGGGGTTTCATTAGCCCGGTCCGACAATAAACTGGAGCTGACATACAGACACATCCATGTCCACGACTCATGCACACACACACACGCACACGCACACAAGCGTAGCTGAAACTAACAGATTTACACAGAAAAACATTCAAAACATTCCAAGATTGAGTCACACACACACACACCCTGAAGCTCAAGCGCGCTGCTGTAGAAGATCCAGGAAGTGACATTTTAGAGAAAAGAGAAAAATGTTACTATTTTTACCATATAAAGGATTCTTATTAAAAAGAAAAAAATATTTTTAATTCCCAAAATAAATATAACAATTATACCAATATTTCTGGTTAGAGAATTGTGTAGTCTACACGAACAAGTAGAATGTAATATTGTGAATGCTGCACTTACAATTCTGGCTAAAATTCAGAACTGTGCAATTGTGTGTGGAAGATTTGAACAAGGAAGGTTAAAAAAGGGACACCTCATTCTGTTTTGAATTTTTTTGTGAAAACAATGTGCTCACAGTAAATTCTTGAAGTTGTTGCACACGTTTAAAAATAATAAAATGAGTTATTCACAACTTTCCACTTGTCTGTCTTCTTTGCTCAAAAATTGTTCAAATTTGTGATTTGGTTAAAATGCCTTAATGTAAAAGATGAGGAATGAGTATAATTTGATTCTAACCATTTTTTCTAATACTCTAAAAAAAAGCCCTAAAACAACCTGAGGCGACGCCGGTGAGGCTAAAACACCAAATCATTAACAAACTGTTGAACTCAAGTTACCTTAAATCAAAGGACATAAACACTGGAGCTCCGGTGTCCAAGGGTTAGAGAGAGGAGGGAAAGCAGGTAATACTGAACCCCCTGCTGCTACATAAGTGGAACAACTCATTTATTTCAGGTTATTATCAGGTATGTGTTTCCACCTTGAAATGATACGGTTTCCTCATTTATTGCAGGAGTTATGTTCAGACAGAGTGCAACATGGGAAATCTGAGGAAAAGGATGGCAGATGTTATCGAGTTGGGAATCTGAAAAAGTAATTAGTTATAGTTCCTAGTTACTTTGTCCAAAAAGTAACTAAGTTGGCACTCAAGTTCTGCATCTTAAAAGTAATTAGTTACTCAGAAAAGTAACTCAAGTTACACGTTTTTGGTTAAAAAAAAAATCACTAAATTGTAGCCAGTGTTCCTCCATGTATAAAACGTATTCACTAATTTTTATTTTTCAGTCATGGGACTCCAACAACTCCAGACGTTTGCTGTACGGTGGCCCTGCAAAAATTTCAGAAATGAAAAACAAAAGAGAAACCAGAGAGGGTGTGGTACTGACGGACACCACTGATTGGATGATGATGTCTGTGCATCATTTGAACTGAAGTTATCTTAGATAAAGCGATTCTGGATATGATCATCCAAACTACAGCTATCCAACCTTATGATTACACTGAAGACCGAGACAGGTGTGGAGTAATATATGGTCAGAGGACAAGATTAGGGTTTAACTAAAGTAGCAGCCTTTTTAAAGGTTTAAAATTTTTTCAGACACACTCACCAATAACTTGGCTAAAAGATCAGGGTCAAAATCCATAAACTTGAAGTTTTAGAAAGAATGCTGAAAAAACTGTAAATCAGGTGAAAAATATAAACTTGACTGCTCTGAACAGTGACTTTTAAAAAGTGAGAAGGCCAGATTAATGGAGGCGTGAATGAGATGTGGTTCAAATCTTTAAGCATTTAGATGGTGGTTGGTGTCAGGAGCGCAGTGGGACAACTTTCCAGGCCGGAGGTTCAATGGCCAGGACCAGCCCATTTTTGACCAAATGAAAACTTAGGCAAGAATTTAGCAGGTAATATAAATGTTTGATTACAAGACGGAAAATAATCCTGAGTAACAAACAAATAATTATAATAAAAAAGTTGTGGTTGAACAGAAATATTTCACAGTATGTTATGTAAACAAAAGCTAAAATGACTTTTTTTAAGATTTGAAAAAACAAAACCATACATACAGAATAACTCCAGATTCCAGAATCCACAGCATACATTACCACCTAAGAAGTGTGCTCGTTTCTGCAACTTTATTTATTATTTTGTCTCAGTCAAAGGATATGAAAATGTCTTTTTCTGTTGCCATGAGCATAAATGTCTCCAAGTGCTCCAGACTGAGCGCGCTCCGTAGCCTGTTTCTAATGAACTGGAGAAGGTTCTTATCGTGGCTCTCTCATCAAACCTAAGCAGACTTTTACTTATTTGTGCAAGTGCTGAGCTGGAGAGTCCATTAAGCCTTATGTCTGGAAATGTTTTCGGCTTTCCTAAAACCTGTTTGAGGTGGTTATGGCAAGCAAAATCTGGCATAAGTTTAGCATTGGTTGCAAGCCTCAAATGTTTGCTATGGGTCACAGTATCCAGGATGACATTGTAAACATTTACCTCAAAAGCAGCTCAGGTGAGGCTGCTGGGACATCCTCTAAAAGCTTTCCTGGCATCATTTTCTCTTTTTTTAACCATTTCTCTGGAAGCACAGCCTGTACCACAAGCGCACACTTTCCACCTCCTGAAGCTCTTCATTGGCCCAAGTCACAAACACATCCGCTGCTCTTTTCACTGCTTCAAAGTCTCTGATGCATTGGTTAAGGTTCTCAGTCCCCTCAACAAGTCTCTGAGCTGACAAAATGTCCATACCTCAGGTCTGCAAGTGTTTAGAGAGGGGTGAGGTGTGCTGAAAAATGCGCAGAAAGATTTGAGCAGTTAGAACTGTCTCAAACTTTACAAGAGTTTCAATGAAGCCCCTTGCTTTCACCCTCACTGCTGGTTTCATTCTCATCATCTTGTGGATTACCAAAAACCCAAAGATTTTACAGAGAGCTGATGCTTTGCCCACCATCTGGTTTCTCCTATTGGAACCAGTCTCCTGTGACTTGCTGCATACTTCCACACATCCACTTAAATGAAAAACTGCTACATCATTCAGCAATGAACAGAGGGATACACATTCAACAACACTGCCTTTAAAATGTGTGCATAACACCAAACATGAATCTGTGCAGGAGACTGCTGTGAGAGAACAGCTGTGAACCCCTGATGCGTCCTTGCATGTCAGCTGCTCCATCAGTGGAGTTTCCTAACACATGTGTCAATGTCTTTGCAGGGTCTGTGTTAACAGCTCAACTGGATGCTTGCCTGTGGATTTTTCACAGTTTATCACACCAACCAAACACTCATGAATGGCATCTGACACATGTCTGACAATGATCACACATTGGTCTGTTGAGGTGAAATCCTGAGTGACATCAACATGGACAGAAAACATTCCTGCCTTTCTAACCTCAACTGGAACTGAATCTTTTATTGCCTGACTTAGAACATCAAGAACTTTGCCAACAGTGTCCTTTGACACCGTCGTCACAAGTGAACCTCTTCCCTTTGCACCACTCTCACAAGGCTGAACAGAGACAATGGGGAGGGCTGTGAGGGAGCCAGGGAAACAGGAGGTTTTGGAGAAGCTCTTTTTGCTCCGTCTGATATAGAAGTTGTGGCAGAACTTGGTTATGGTTTACATTAAACCAAATCAATAACAGTGAAGAGTTTAAGTTTTGGTGTCTCAGTGTTTGAAAGGGACTATTTTTCCCTAACACTGACCAACCGGCCCATGAATGAAGCGGCCCACCCGGAATTCTCCCAACTCTCCCGACTCTCCACTCCACCCTTGGTTTCCATAAGCTGGTTTGTGAAATTCTAGTGCAGTGATGAGTGAACAAGATAGAGGAATTCTAGAGAGTGCAGATGAAGACTGTAGAATGATTCACAAAAATATTGTGAGGAGGGGAATAATCCTCACTTATGAAAATCTTTAAATATTAAACTCAAATCACAAAGCTGCATTTATGCACAAATCTGAGACTCAGAGATTCTTCTGTAAGTAATGCGTTTAAATGCTACTAGAATGCTGGGTCATCGCAGTTTTCTTAATAGCCACTTTGAACTTGTGTATATTATCTGGTGAAACGTGATATTTTCCCACTTTCTCAAACAGATATGCCACAGTAATCCATACAAAACAGTTTAAGGAAGCATTTTTAAAACATTTATTCCTTTAAACTACAATCAAATCAAATCAAACTTTATTTATAAAAAAGCGCTTCCCATACTTTTGCGCAGCTCGAAGCACTTTACATTAAAAGCAAAAACAAATACAATAAAAACCCAACCCCCCCCATTAACACATACAACCCATGATCCCACACACAGTGATACTTATAAAAATGACTTCTAAATGAAAACTGTAAAACAGACTTAAGGCTTGGCTCTGCTGTGAGGAGATGGTATGGAGGATTCTGTCATACCAGGAGCCAGCTCGGTCAAAGGAACATCACCACGGCGCCCACCCAAACCGGGACAGCAACGGAGTCCACCCCACAGCTGTGAGGCTGCAGTGCAGGACTCCAGCCGCCCCAACAAGGGCGAGAACCACGGCAACGACCCCAGACCAACCCAGCAAGCCTTGATATGATAGATCCCCACAGGAAACACTGGAGTTTCCTGTGGTGGTCCGTGCTGTCATCAACCCAAGTTTTTTCAAAACGTGCGTTTCTTTCTGCTTCTGGTCCAACTGGGTTTACACAGTTTTAATTCAAAGTTACATGTGTCCTTTATCATGAGTAATATGCTACAAAAAAATGTTGAAAACGCCAACACAAGTATTTGTTGGAGTTGTTCTTTAACTAAAAACCATTATTTTCTTATTTTTATACATTTTAAGCAAAATGATTTTTTAAATATATTGCTGATCTTTACAGATGATGTTTTTGATTTTAATTTTGTCTTGATTTATCTCGATCAACATCTTGAAGGCGCACTAGCACCTCATTTTGGATTGTGAATCTCTGTGCAGTGGAATGATTGACAGCACAACTCATACATTTTTAATTGGTTGGCTAATTGGACCAATTCATTAGGATCAATTGCATGAACAGAAACCGCAGATGTGCCAAGAAACATTTATTCAGTGAAAGCTCCATGAGTTGCGGCTCTGCATCTCCAGTCCAGAGTTACTGTATGTGTTAAGAGTATTTTATTGCAGAGCTGGCTCCAGAGAATCAGACTTTAAGCAGTACAACTCTTTCACACAGATAAAGTATTCTGCATTCAGTTTAGTATTTCCAATCTTTCAAACATCTCAACATTACTGTGCCATCTATCCAAACTTTTGTTTTGCGCCACACAGATCTCTTTCTTTCTTTCTTTCTTTAGATTGTAAAGCGCTGCTTGATTATTGAAAGTGTTTTACAACTAAACTGTTGCTGTAACAAACGAGTATAACGTCCATCAGCATCATGAGACCAAACATCAGAGCTGCACGTCGTCTGGTAACTTTGAAATCTTGGAGTGGCACACCAAAACTATGAACTATATTTTCAAAATTCATTCTAATAAACCTAATAAAACACCCTGTAGAAAACTACAGAGAACCGTAAGTGTCTGCTACTTTGATGTATTGCATTTGTTTTTCATGCTACTGATGTGCATAGATGATTAAAAGTACAGTTAACTTTTTGAGTTACACAAAATGTGTTTTATATTCCAATTAGGCAGGAATCTCCGTGGATTATGATGTTTGCAGATGATATTGTGGTTTGTAGAACAGATGGAGGAGGAGCTAGAGAGGTGGAGGTGGAGCTAGAGAGGTGGAGGAGGTGGAAGCTAGAGAGGTGGAGGAGGAGCTAGAGAGGTGGAGGAGGAGCTAGAGAGGTGGAGGAGGAGCTAGAGAGGTAGAGGTTTGCCCTGGAAATGAGAGGAATGAAGGTTAGCCGCAGTAAGACAGAGAACATGTGTGTGAATGAGAGGAACCCAAGTGGAAGAGTGAGGTTACAGGGAGAAGAGATAAAGAAGGGGGAGGAGTTTAAGTATTTAGGGTCAACAGTACAGAGTCATGGAGAGTGTGAAAAGAAGTGAAGCGGCAAGTGCAAGCAGGTCGGAATGGGTGGAGAAAAGTGTCAGGTGTGATGTGTGATAGAAGAGTTTCAGCACAAATGAAAGGAAAGATGTACAAGACTGTGGTGAGAGCAGCCATGTTGTTGGACTAGAAACAGTGAAGAAAAGACAGGAAGCAGAGCTGGAGGTAGCAGAGATGAAGATGCTGAGGTTCTCTTTGGGAGTGACCAGGATGGATAGGATCAGGAATGAATCCATCAGAGGGACAGCGCATGTTAGAGGTTTTGGAGATAAAGTCAGACTGAGATGGTTTGGACATGTTCAGAGGAGAGACAGTGAAGATATTGGTAGAAGGATGCTGAGTCTAGAGCTCTAGAGGAAGACCAAAGAGGAGGTTTCTGGATGCAGAGAATGAAGACATGAAGGTGGCTGGTGTTAGAGGAGAGGATGATGAAGACAGACTTAGATGGAGAAAATGATTCACTGTGGAGACCATGAAGGGAAAAGCTGAAAGGAAAAGGTTGACTCTGATGTGCATTCTCACACTTTCATCTCCTGTTAAAACTCTCTCGTAGTTCAAACCTAAAGACAAGTGAGTCCAGGGAGACATGGCAAAGAGGAACTTGGTTGACAATCCGTCCAGAAGTACATGAATGACATCTGCCTTGCGTGCTATCAATTAGTGATGGGTAGATGAGACCTTGTGAGTCGTTTCGGCACATTAACCAAACTATATCAATACTGTGTCTCTCTATACTGACCCCTGCTGGATAGAAAACAATTGCTGGCAACCAAGTTAAGTAACTCCAATAATATACAGATCAAATAAATAAATGCATTAAGAATCCTTGACATGGTTGTTGTGACTTATTCATACTCGATCCTCAATCTGTGTTGCCTCAGCATTAAGGAAGTGCTTTTATTTAAGTACAACAGTCCTGCTGAACAAATGTGACATTTAACCTACAAACATGAAGTGAATATTTAAAATAAGAGTCAGAGAGGAAGGGGGTGGGGGACAAAAAGCCTAAAACACCGTAAAAATATTAATAAATAATCCAACAAACTTCATTAAAACTCCACATTCAACACCTTCAGGAAAAATTCAGTAAAATAAAATGTCACTCACAGGTGAGTGGGAAGGCGGGGCCATGCGAGCGTGAGAATCAGCTGGAAGCTCACATCCGGGGCAGGAAAATATTTATTTGATTTATTTATTTTATTTTCTTGTTGAACTAAGCTGCTGGACTGATTTAGCACCCAAGTAACAGAGATATAACCGAAAGGATCCGGTCATTTTTCAAAATAAAAGATTTTTCAAGATAAAAGATCATTCGGACTCATAATAAAAACTAAATTAGCCAGATTGACGCTATACCCACCCAAAGCTTGTTTTACCTGCAGTGTCAAAATCAAAACCCCCAAACTGGGCAGAAAACCACCAAATTTGGCAACACTGCTGGTTGATGCACTTCCTTTCATACACAGTCCGGCGTCTCGGTGACACCGAGTCACGTGACTTTTCCCAAAGTGATACGCGCACCGCCTCGGGGTTACATTCTATGAGCTCGACACGTGAGTCGACGCATCACTACTATCAATAGAGTTCTTCAAAAAGGAGTTTGTGCCAAGAACCGCAGATGGAGAAGCTCTTTTAAGAGACTCATACCTCCACATTGACTTTTCTGCAAGTCTCCAGTAGCTGAGGCAGTCAGCTGGATTTTTCCTGGGCTATGTTGTTCATCAAGAAAAAATGAATATTGTACTGGTCCACTGGGGAAGGTGAAGTGCTCTCCAGCTGTCACTTAAAGCAGAAATACTTGGGCCATGTGGTGGTTTCACTCACATTCCACATGAAATGAAGAACAAAAATGTTTTAAACTAAAAAGAAAATCTCACCACCTGAAGACTTCATATGATTTACTTTTAAAAAATCATATCTAAAAGGTGTAATTTACTGATTCCTTTTTGACACGTTACAGTGCTGTCTCAGCTCTAATTTGTAAAATTACTATACAGTCAAAACAAAAAATAAATAAATGTATTAAATACATGATGTAATGTCAACGCTTTTGCTTCAAATGTTATATCAGAAAATGATTGGACCTTTGAGAGATTATAGAAGAGGAATACATCGTCTACTTGGACTCAGTGTCCAAACTTCTCTGTAGCTATTCTGAGTTCTCCTGGACGTTGCAGTTAAACGCCACTCTGACAGAGAACTCAGCCAGACATTCCCAGCAAATCCTCACCGTATTTATTGGTAGATTTTTCAGGTCCTTCTGGTCCACCCCCCTTCCAGCAGATTCAATAACTTTATCCAACACAGCATGCAACAGCATTCCCCATAGTGTCCTGTGGAGGGTGTTCTGCGAGTATAGGATAGCCTTCGTGAGGGCCGTGCTGTCCCTGTATGACCGGAGCAGGAACTTGGTCTGCATAGCTGGAAGTACATCGGACCTGTTGCCAGTTCATGTTGGGTTCCAGCAGTGCTGCTCTCTGGTCGTTATCTGACTGGCAGGATTTCTCGGTGCAGCCAGAGGTTAGAGGAGTCTAATTTGGGGACCAAAGAATTTTATTTCCACTTTTTGCAGATGAGGCTGCTTTGTTACAGGGCCGTTTACAGATTTGTAGGGGCCTTAGGCAAGAGGTTGTCCAGGGGCCTCTAGTTTGTAAAACTATAATCAAATGATTCCGAGACCTTTTATTCCAGTACAATGGCAACATTAGACAATGTATCAGTGACATAGAGTAATCTTAAATGTATCCACTCAGGCAAGTTCAAATCATTAAAAAAATGCCATACAGGGAGGAAAATCCTGTATATGTTAGTAAATAGAGGAGATTTAGTATTCATGAAAATGTTTATTGTACATTAGAAAAGTCAAGTGTCCTGGTGAGGGGATTCATGTATGAGTGTGCATATCACGTGAGTGGGGTGAATTCGATTTTAGTTGTTTTGTTTTTGGGGGCCTCCACCTTCCGTTGCTTAGCAGGCCTCAGCTGACTGATCTTTTTTCCAATGTAGTTGATGGTGTGATTGTGTTTTTCAGAATTTTTTTAATTAAAATGCTATTTTTTAACTGCCTTTGTGTTCAATCGACCTATTAAAAAGTCCTCATCCCTTACCACCTACCACATTTACAAAAATTCATTTAGCTTTTATCTTGTTGATGTTTTGCTGTGACCCAAAAACCATGAGACGATCTGAACCGAGAGTTTTGTGATCCATTACACCACTAATAAATATGTATGTATGTAGTATGAGATGATGTAGCATCACTGATTAAGAGTTTTTTTTTTGGAGTTTAAGGTCTCCAAAGGGAACTATGTTGACGTAACACATGACTGCAAGTGGAGTTGAACTGGAAGTGTCCTGTGTCCGAGTCATTCTTTGTCCGCCTGAGTCCTTTACATAACAGCTCCAACTGTAATGAATGTCATGACGGAAAGAACAAGATCCTGGATGAAAGCACCTAAAATGAGTGAGATTTACATCAAACACAAAACATTACCCATCAGCCTCTGCGAGCATTTAAAGGGTCCGTACCATGATTTACTTCATCCTTTCAGAGTGAACTGTATCCATCCATAAGATCATATATTACTTTGGGAAGAGTAAAAAACAAATTATTTGTGAAATATTAGTAATTTCATTCATTTTAGTTATCATTATCATTTAAAAATATCAATTATGTTTGTTTTTCCTACCCAGACTCATGATGTCATCCTAGAGCCCAAGTTTTGGCAGCAGAAAATAAACGTCTAAACTTTTTCAAAGATAGATGCACATACCATATGTCTGCCTGTAGTCAGCCTGGACATCGCTACACTCCTCAACACAAATACACTGGGGGGGTGTTCTATAGGAGCCCACGCATGTAACAAACAAATGTTTGTTACATGTGTGGGTATTGTGAACATTTTGACTAGCACCACTGTAAATGTGAAGACTATTTTAGCCTACAGGTATGTTCGTTACTACAGAGAGTGTGTAGACAGGCCCCGCCCATTCCACCTGTTTACGCCGGGTTGTTTTACGACGTTACACACTTCTGTTACCATCTACTTTCTCTAAAGTCCCCTCTTTTACATTCTTTTCAGCCCCTAACACCCTCCCAACCCCCACCCCCCTACCTCCCTTTTCTTCTTTTCTGTCTGGTCCAACAGAGAAAAAGAAGTTACAAATATAATCAATATAAATAAAGTTTAGCATAAAATACAAAAGGGTTTTATACTCATAAACCTGTTGTGACAGTAAAATCTGTCTAACATAAGAGGATCTCAGCTGGTATCTGTTTGCTCTGCAGGAGTTGGACAGAACAAGTTAAAAGCAACAACATCGTTTGATTTTCCGGTCGATCTTCGTTCCAGTACTCACCTATGGTGGTGAGCTCTGGGTCATGACCGAAAGAACGAGATCCCGACTACAAGCGGCTGAACTGGGTTTTCTCCAGAGGGTGGCTGGACGCTCCTTCAGAGATAGGGTGAGGAGTTTGGTCACTTAGAGGGAGCTCAGAGTACAGCCGCTTCTCCTCCGCACTGAGAGGAGCCGGTTGAGGTGACTGATCTGCCTCCTGGACGCCTCCCTGGAGAGGTGTTCTGGCATGTCCCACTGGGCGGAGGTTCCAGGAAAGACCCAGGACATCAGAGAGGCTACGTCACTCGGCTGGCCTGGGAACGCCTCGGGGTCCCCCCAGAGGAACTAGAGGAAGTGGCCGGGGAAAGGGAAGTCTGGACATCTTTGCTTGGACTGCTGCCCCCGCGACCCGGTCCCAGATGAGCGGAAAAAGATGGATGGATGGATGAAATGGTTTATTTCAAGCAATCAGGTAATGTTACATTGATAAAATGTATCAATTACATGAAACGGAGTGGAAGGAAGCGAATTTATATAATCCCACCCCGACTCGACCATTTTCTCTACATGAATCGTCAATATCCAGTTCAGGACTTAATATCAAATACTGATGCTCTACAATCGTGGATTCAGGTTGTAAAGGATCATTAATATCAAGATGTAAACAAACTTCAAGACATCCACAGACAAATCATTTATATTAATCAGTACCAATAACCTAAATATAATGAGGTGATCAGGAGAGTGGTCTGTGTGAACCAGAACTCTTAATAATTATATGGGATCAGAAACGTATTTCCTTCATTAAATCCATTTACACACACTCTTTACAGACCATTTCTTGATTTTCTATCTCTCACAATGAACCTACTGTTAGCATGACTGACTGTCATTTTCTTTCTAAGTGGGCAAACCTACAAAATCAGCAAAGGATCAAAGCTTCTTTCCTCAATGCAGGACTAAGCATCAGATGGGCTGTAAAACATCAGGAGCTGGAGATAAAACAGGTTGGTATTTTCATTTGGAATGACATGATTTACTAAACATGGTCTGGACATGAGAGTGCAGAAATGCCTTTTCTCATTTAAAAGCAAACCTCCAAAACAAACAGTGTGTGATTGCCACTTACTAGGCCTAAAAACAGATTTTGTTGGGAAGGACTGACACATTAGCATAGAAATGAATATGATGACAGATAGTAAATGCTGTGCAGCCATTCCAGCTCGATCAAATGTGGGGGCAGAAGAAAAAAAGAATCTAGTTTTCTCTATTTTTGTTTAGTTTTATTTTTGTTTCAAATAGATTATGTGCTAAGATGAGCTTGCTGCAGCTGAGGTGGGTATTGGTGGAAATTATGAAATAACGAGATTGAGAACAGCCTCACTGCCCCCCACACACACACACACACACACATGCACAGTCAAATCAGCTGTGTTATGGCTGCACTTTGTGGCTGTGGAATGAAGTGTCACATTCGGTTGTCTGTGAACAGATACGCTGCAGTATTGCCTTGTAGCCTGCAGATAAAGAGAGAAATGGATTACCAAAAGATCTGGTATTTCTGTTCCACCAGCACGTGGAATGAATTGATAGTTGACAGTGTCCGATTCAGATGCTTCAAAAACAATTATAACTCTGTCAAAAACACAATTCTTCTGTTGCTTTACTGCTGTCTCAGATGAGATATCAACATTTTGTATATCTTCTGATTGTGTCCCCCCTCCAGGTGACACCGGCCTCCAATAGTCTAACAGGTGCTTCTCTCAGTTAGACACCGGTCTCCAACAGCTCAGTGGCCTTGTGGTAGAGTGTAGATCATGGGTTCAAGTCCAGGCTGAGTTGTACCAAAGACTGTAAAAATGGGACCCAGTGCCTCACTCACTGTGACACTCAGCATTAAGGGGTTGGATTGGGGGGTTAAACCACCAAATGGTTCCCGAGCGCGAATGTGTCTGCAGCTCACCGCTCCCTTTGGGGATGGGTCAAATGCGGAGAACAAATTTCGCACACCTAGGTGTGTGACAACTAATGGGACTTTAACTTTTTTAACAGTGGCTGGGCTCCTGAAAGACCTGTCTATCTATGGATACAGTTCACTCTGAAAGGACCTGGTGGCTGTGGTGTAGTGGTAGGGCAGTCGTCTCATGATTGGAAGATGGTGGGTTCGATTCCCTGCCTATGTGTTGAAGTGTCCTTGGGCAAGACACTGAACCCTAAATTGCCTCTGGTGGGAGGTTGGCGCCAGTGTTTGTGTGTGTGAATGGGTGAATGGGTCTGTGACTGTGAAGCGCTTTGGGCCCTCGAAGGAGGGTAGAAAGCGCTATACAAGTATACGCCATTCTCCAGGTACAGTTGTGAAGACGCTGGCTTTATGCAGTGTTTGTGTCATGAGCCACTACAGCAATGGGCAACAAACGCTCAGTTGATTTAGTGTGTGGTGTAGAGTCGTCACAGAGTTTTAGGGTGAATCCTTAAATGTAACTGAGAATGGTGCAAGCAGATCGCTGATATTGACAGGACTCTGGCACAATGTAGGGTGTACAAAACTGCAGTCCACGCCAGGAGTAGTATTACTCTTTCATTCCCATTCACGACATGGGAAGAACAATAACATCCCCAACTTATACCGCTATGGGTCCTTTTATAGCTGGTCCTCCTCCTTGTCACCAGGCAGACCCAATTAGCAATCAAATAAATACATTTTTTAACAGGAATAACATCTTAAATAAACAAATAAAGACAGAACTTTTTTCAAGCATCAAAATGTAGAAAGAAAGAAACTCATGAATCAACAGTAATATTTAAAAAAAAAAAATCATTCAAACAGAAATATTACTTTGAATTTAGAACAGGCCTGTCTAAGTCAACTAAATCATAATGGTGTCTACTGAAAACCAGGAAGGGAATAAAACACTTCAGGAAAAGTAATATAAAACATTTTTGTGTGTTTTTAAGGTGCTTTCACACCGAACACAATTCACATGACAATTATTTGGCCGCGTGGTGAATTCACATATCACCACCTGTCCAAAAATGTGTTCGTCACACTGCGGCCGCATGTGGGAGGAGCTACCAGCTGTGTCAGTGAATATCTCACTTAGAATGAGTGAAATACACATACAATGTAATGTACAATGGAATCAGGTTTATTTATAGTGAAGAGTTCTCCAAAAACATCAGTAATCATGTCTCCATGTTTGGGTTTATATAATTATTATTCTAAGATTATATTCTAAGGGCTGCGTCTGTATAACAGCCGCTTCCATGATGTTTATGTGTCTCTGTGGCTGAGTTTGAAGGCTCTCTGTTTCGTATTAATCCAAGGGGGGGAATATAAAATTAGGAGTCCTTTTTTGTTTTTTTAATTTTTCGATGAGGCCTGAGCTGGCAACCCCCGCAGGATCTCTCTCTGTCTGCCGGCATTTGGAGCAAACCACTGATCTGTGGGGTTGGGCACCAATTGAGTTTCATGTGATACAAGGGTATGGAGTTATATTTATTCTCCACGCAGATATGACACATCTCCGTGAGCATTCTGCTTGGACAAATCAGACCCTCGAGAACACTTTTTCCTCCTCCACAATTAGAAAAGTCCTCGTGCGCGAGAGACTGATTTTGAGGCAGTCCCTCGGGCATGAGTGCACATGTGCATGTGAGTTTTGACAATTTGACAATTTGGGGAGACCCTTGTACCCTGTACCACCAACTGCACCACCTGGGATTTGAACCGGGGACTTCTTACTGCAAGACCAGAGCACTAACCACTTCACCACAGGACCTACAGGGCCAGAAAGGTTTTAATTTCTTTAAAATCCTCTCCGACTACTTTTGGACTAGAACACTTTTGGTAGCAACAGCCTTCAAATTGATGTTGCTGTTTGTGATTTGATGCTCCAAGGTTAAAATCACAGTCCCAGTGTCCAAAATCTAGTATTTGTCTGGGGGGGAAAAAAAAAAAAATCAAAACAAATATTTTTTACTCGAGAAATTTTTACGGAACTACTGCTGGTGCATCTGACTCCCTAGCTGGGATTCAAAACGGGGACTTCTCATTGTAAGGCCAGAGCGCTAACCACTGCACCACAGGACCTAAAGGGCCACAAAGGTTTTTATTTCTTTAAAATCCTCTCCAACTAAACAAGTTCTTGTCCAGTAGGTTTTTAAAAGAACATTACCACTCCCTCCAATGAAAGAGTCCTGAAGATCATCTTCAGCTATCAGCTTTAGCATTTTCAGCTAACAGCTTTATCATCTTTACTTTAATATGTCTTTTGGAAATTGGCTTACAGGGAAAGTGCAATTAAATATAAAGTGTAAAAATGTTTATAGAACAATGCAGCAGATGTTTTGTGAGCTACTGCTAGCTTAAAAATCCTAGAAAGAGAAATAATACAATCATTCAGCAGAACACTTTTGGTAACAACAGCCTCCAAATTGATGTTGCTGTTTGTGGTTTGATGCTCCAAGGTTAAAGTTACAACCGCAGTGACCAAAATCTAGTATTTGGAGAGGGATCTTGTTGCAGGCTGTCATTGCAGTTTGACGTGTCATGGCCTACGGACAGAGTGCATTCTGACTAGTAGTTGGCGGTAATGCGCCTCAAAGTTGGTTGCCAGCCGCCATAAACCCAGAAGCAGACGAGCTAATTTGAAGACAGACGGTGGAGAAAACGAAAGTAAGTTAAAGAGAATGTTATCATAATTCTCTATAAAATACATTACATCTGACCTTACCTGGTCAGTGCATGCATCCTACCTTGTGAAGAAAGCTCAACAGAGACTCTTCTTCCTAAAACTAAAAAGGACTGGACTTTCCTCTCATCTGCTGAAAAACTTTTACAGAGCCACCATAGAGAGCATCCTTTGCCTGAGCGCCACAGTGTGGTACGGGAGCTGCACTGCAAAAGACAAGAAGGACTCGGCCCGGGTGGTGAAAACCTAAGTCTAAGGAATTAGACTTAACAATAACTCTCAGTTCTCTGTGCACTGATCTATTTATTCATTTTTATTTATGTTTTGCAGCACCTTAACTGTTGTGCAATGTCCACTTCTCTTTGACCGTGCTTTTAACTGTAATTCACTATGTATATATTTATATTTAAATTTATTTAATTTTATTTTTTTTTTTTTTTTTTTGCAATTCAGAAATTTCATTTTTAATAAATCTAATATGATTCTTGATTGATTTTTATTATTTCTGTGAAAATTGATGTATCACTCTATGTATCAAATTATTTTTTAACTTGCTACTTATTTATTTGTGTTTCAAACTCCGTGTTGACGCTAGCTTAATTTAGTTTAATATTACGTCCGTTTACACAGCACGTACTTCTTGACTTTTGATTTGTCTTTTTTTCTAAGGCTTTCAAACACCATATTTTTGATGTTCACTTATATAACAGTGCAGGGCACTGGTATAAAGTCCTTAATGTAAATCAGAAACGCCCAAATAAGTAAGGCTGACTCATGTAAGGACGTGCAACCAGAACAAAAAAAAGATGTAAATTCACATTACTTGTGCAGCATTACCCGCACGTATTTTAAGATTGATATTACTGCACCGCTTTTTAGAGTGGATGCATTTTTTTTTTTTACTTTGTTTCCACATGATCTAAAATAAAACTTATATCGTGTCAAAATGTTTGTTTACACGTAATAGTTCAGCATCATTTATCAAGAAAATTTGATAGCTTTATGGAAAGATTGTGAATGGAAAACCTGTTTTCCAAAATCCACAGAGAGCATTCAAAATAGAGGAAGCCTTAAATCAAACAAAAACGTTCTAATAGAATGTGGACACGGAGGACAGCAGTTTTTGGTTCTGCATTTGATACATATAAACATTAGTTATTGACTGCATTTGAAAGGTTTTTTAGAAAATGATTTGTTGACTTTTTGTTTGGATGCATGTATCAAATCTAAAGAAGGATGAATGCTTGGAGCAAAGGCGTTTGGAGCTTGGGTGAAGAAGTGATCTGAAGGCGCTTAGGAAACCACATTCCAAATGCATTTCCAGGGTATGTTGATGACAAGTTTGACTACTCAATTGTAAGTATCATTTCTTGCAGAAAATTTGCTCTTCAAGCTTGCATGCTGTGTTGTGCACTAAAGTTACAATGATTTCAGCTCGACATGCCTGTTTAGTGGAGGTAGTGGTGTTTACTGTTGTTGAAAACAACTCTTTAAACAGGTAGAGAAGAAACAGGAAATATTTTCATTTTTATTTTGTGTTTTCTTTTTACAGTGTTGGTAAACCTTAAGAATCACTATTGTTTTTATGGTAGCATGATATAATAAATGCATTTCTATAGATAAAATGTAAAACAATTGTGCCAGATCATGGGATGACTGTTTCTATTTATCATTCAATCTGATTTTAATTATAGAAACATCTTTGCCCACTGGACAGAGGAATTCCAGGACCTCCTTGATGGGAAGCATTCTCCAGTTTTCAGGCTAAAGCACAAGCGTGTTCAAAACACTGAGGTCAGTTATGAAGACTATCAAATGGATCTTGGTTCATTAGAGTTGTAACAATTCATTACAACAACAATTGGATTAGAATCTATATTAGGGGTTGTCTATTGGATTCAGCTTCAGTACTGGATCAGTTGGAATAATCCAAATGACCTAAAATCCCACCAATGATGGATTTAGACTCAATTTCCACCAGTGTGACTCAGATAGAAATACCTGGATGAAGAAAATCATTTAGAAAATCAATGAAACATTAAATGAATGAAACATTTAATTAAGAATGAATTGAAACTGTCTCTCTAAGTCACACAACAAAACGTTTTTTTCTCTCTTAGGATTTTTCAGGATATGTTTGCTTAAAGGGCATGAATCTGATTTTCAAATTTGACTTTGTTAGGCAAACATTGCAGAAAAGGCTCCTGATGATGGCCGCGTGTGCATGGCTGAACCATTCAAGTTCTGTGTTTTTCAGACGTCAACAAACACAGACAAAGGTAGGTTATGAGGCGAAGCGTTTGGACCCCGCCCCCCAGTAAAAATTGGAGGGCAGAGGTCAGTGCACACTCCGTACAGTCTGCCCACGGGCAGAGCCCCCATCCAAAATCAAATGTTTAAAGAAAAAATGATAAATGAAATTCTGGACTATTAGATAGGGCTTAAAATGAGGCGTCAGGGCTTTTAAGGGGAATTGTAATTAACAGGTGAAGGAGTTGGTTCAGGTTAGGGATAGTTTACCTGGTTTGGTTTTAAAATAGGGGGGGGCTAAGGATCAGTCTTATTAGCCAGGGTCCCTGGGGTTAGGTTTAGGGTCTCACAAAGGGGAAGGTTTTAATTAGGGGAAGTAATTTAAAAAAATGTTACTTGTTATTGTTATGAGGAGAGGCTGGTTAAGGTTTAGGCCTTCCTCGGATCATTCCAGGGTGAGAAAGGCCCCCTCTCATTCAGGCCCTGTGGATGGAGGGTGTCTAATTTAGAGATCCACATGTTTTCAGCTCTTCGTCTTTGAGCCTGGCTCCAGTGTGGATTGCACTCCAGGACCGAGGCCTGGACCGCCGCCCACCCGTGAGCCAGAAAGTGCTGGGTCAGGATTTGGTGAGTTCTGTGCTGACCCACAATATTTTGTTTGTGGCCCAGGAATCGTTCGTGAATTGTTCTGCCCGTTTCTCCCACATATTTTTTGTTGCATGTTTTGCAGATAATTAAGTAAACACAATTGGCGGACCGGACCGATCCCCTGTCGGGTAAGTTAAAGACCTGTTTGGTTTATCATTATATGCCCAATTTAATTGTTTAAAATAAGTGTTTTTGCTTTGGGGCTCAGAATTATCACAGGGTTGATTTTTGGCTCTGACTAAATGATCTTTAAGGTTTTTGTTTTTCTAAATGCCGCAACGATCCTCAAATTTTGTCCCAGCTGGTTGTTGATGGTTATTTTAAAATTGTTTTTAATTTTCTTCACTAATTGGACTGTTGATTCTGAAAAGGTTGACACAAAGAGGATGGCAGGCTCCGTCCGGATGGATTTCTGCTGCAGGAAGGTTTTCAGGACGGATCTGAGGAAGGTCCTGGAATACCCCCTGCTGGACAAAGCTGCAAATAACATTTTGGTGGCCAGTCTAAAATCTTCCTCCTGTGTGCAGATCCTGTGGAATCTCAGCAGCTGGGACTTTACCAGGCCTGCAAAGGTGTGTTTGGGACGGTAACTATGTTTGTGTAAGAGGGCGTGTGTGTCGGTTTCTTAAAAGTAAACTTTAATATGCAGGGTGTTATTTATTTGAAATTTGGGTCCTTTAAATGTGGTCGTGTCTAAAAAGTTAATTGAGGTCCGGCCTGTTGTTGATTTTAATTTAATAAAGAGGTTGTGTGTGTTTAGGATGTTAATAAAGTTTTGAAAATCCAAATTTGAATGTGTCCAGACTCCCCATATGTCGTCCAGGTATCTAAAAATCTTTCAGCATTGTCCCCCCATCTTTTTAAAGAAGATACATGAATGAATAAAGAAACATTTCTTTATGAGCTTAGACTCCTCTAACCAGATGTTAAATGTCTGCAGTGGTTGCAGATGACTTCACCAAGACTGTGCTGGTGGGAAATAGATCATTCTACTGTGGATGCACAGACTTGCCTGACAGCACTTGGTAAAATAACAACTATCTTGTAAGAACATGAATGCAAAAGAAATAAAAGGTCTGATCACTCTGATTTTTCATCTGCAAGTTTGGTAAACCTGTAGAAGAGGAAGAGATTCTGTCGCTCTTTCTTGACGATATGATAAAGGTAATAGAGGATGATGTGATAGAAAGTAAATCCTGTAGTTTATTACATATTCACACTTTGCACTTTCAGGCACTCCATGAGGACCTGACCACAGGGAAAGTGCGTTCCAACAGGATGTACCTGCAGAACCCAATGTCCTCATTACCACTGAAACAGCACTTGAAGCCGAGGACGCTAAACTTAAGTGACCACCGGGTATATTCAAATCTCATCAGTCGTGTGTGTGTTCATACATTATTTGTTCTGATATTTCCCGATCTCGTCAGATCTTTCAGCTGCTGAGGGCCATTGAAGATGCCACAGGAGTCAGGTCCTTCATCCAGAAAGAGGAGGCCCAGATCCTGGATCACGTTTTTGACGTCATGCTCCCAGAAGTAAGATTCTCTATTTTGTTTGCCAAATATAAGTCTACTTTTAGGGGATTTTGGTCAACATTTCACCTTGAGTGTAGAAACCAAAGCAGTGCATTCTTTGTTTTCTCACCAGGTATAATTGGATCTTTTCCTTGTTTTTCAGATCCTAATCAGCATCCTGACAAACCAGGGAGAGACGAGACTGCAGGTAGAGACTCTGCTGGCTCGGGGCAGCATTTTGGAATTCATTAACTCTGTTGTTGTTCTGTTTTTAAGAGCTGAGTTTTCGGTTTGACTTGTTTGTTAAAACTGTTGAGTTGTTCATTTACCTTGTTTGATTCAGTTTACATTGATTTAGACTTTACATACAAATAAAGTTTATTTAAAACTTGTGCTCGTCTCAAGTTCTTCATGTTGTATGATGGAGTCATGAGGAAAACTTGATCTATAAAGGTAAGTTGCTTCTGTAGCAGGACACTTCTTTAATTTGATTTAATGAATCTAATATGTTTGAGCACTTAACAAGATGTTGTACATGTGTTTATTACCGTTTCATTTGCAGCTGGACTCCTAATTATATATTTTTTCAAAAGAACAAACTTAATTACAGTCAACAGCTTTTTTTTCTATGTTTAATTAATATTGAGATAAATCAACAGCCAGCTCAGGATTTCAGGCTACAGTTTGAATGTTTTTGCTTTTATGAATACAAATATTCAGGGCATACGGAGCAACAAACTAAACAAAAAGTAATCCATTAGATCGAGTTTAAATAGCTACGTTTGAATATCTTGTACTGAACATATTCTCCCCTTGATATAAATAATGGTACAATCCGTGCTCTCTTCAGACGTCTGTCTATGACAGGGGTATTCAACTCCAGGCCTCAAGGGCCGCATTCCTGCAGGTTTTCCAACATACCCGGATCTGGCATGCTCCAATTGGTTGGACACACCTGAACCAGGTAATCAGTCATGAGTAGAGTTTGGATATCTGGAAATTATGCAGACACTGTGGCCCTCGAGGCCTGGAGTTGAATACCCCTGGTCTATGATGTGGATTTACAATAAATGTAGCATTACATTGCTTATCCATGACACTTAACTTAAATATGAATGCCTTAGGGGGAAAAATGTGATTTTTGTAAACTAAAAATGTCATCAGCGGCAGTCAAAATATCAACAGAACACTGAGATTGTCAAGCAATGCCCTAATTAAAAAATATAAATATATTTTAAAATAAAAGTATAACTAAAACTGAAAATAACATACACTTCAAGAAAAACATCTAATAGGTATAACTCTTTCTTTGAGATCGCTTTCTCTGGATAAAATACAATTTCCCCTTTAGATACACAAACAGAGTGCTGAAAAGAATTCACATCTTTAAGGTTTTTTTTTTTATTGAACTGAAATGTTATTTGAAATCTTTAAGATACATTGACTCTCAAAAGAAAATATATGATACATTAATAATCTTATCAAATGGATAAAATAAAAATGTGCTGCATATATATATATATGAAAGTATAAGAACAATGTTATTTAAGTTGACACCTGATTGATGGCTGTATAAACTGTCTGATTTTTGTTTTCTTGTTTTTTTTTTTTTTTTTTTTTTTTAGCAGTTTAAGCCACATTCTGTCGTGTTCAGTTGTGCAAAAAAAAAATTTATAAAATAAAAACGATGACAACTTCCGGTTTGACGTTATGACAATTTCCGCTTCGGGTCAAACCGCCATTTTAGATGTAGTTTAACACGCTACTACTAGCTAACCAGTTGCATCTTGGTAGTTTGTTCCTTTACAAGTCCACCACATTCCCTGTGACATGGATGAAGACGACTTGGCTTTTTAAAAGTATGGATCCAACAACTACAGCAGGACCAAGAGGTAATGTGGATTTTTGCAGTTTTAGTGAATTGAGAAATTAGCTAAGGTATAGCATGCTAGCTAAGTGGAAGTTTTACTTGCTTACATCGTCAATTTGGGCTATCGATTGTTAATAAATATAGATTAACAACCACATTTAGTGTAGAAAAAAACAGAAAGACAGTTATCTAAGTTTAACTTTAGCTTTTAGCTATGGGAAACAAAGTCAGCTAGCTTGATGCTAACTTATAATGGAATTTCTCATAGGGCGGCTAATGCTAACGTTTGGTCGACCTAAACATACATTCCTGACTACATGGGTAGCTTTATATACTCAGTAAGCATGTATTTTTCAAGTTATTTAAATTAATACATTTGAAAGTTACCATTTGTGGTCTAAAATACCTTTTTTTCTCCTCATAATTTCGTCTTCTTCTGGAATAAAATGTAATTTTTGCACTTGTGAAGAGATGAGGAGGCTGCTGGTAGATTTCAGTTGTTTTATTTTCCAAACATGTGAAACAGTAACTGGAATTCTCTCTTTGGCGTCACAAGCCACAATCTCATCAGCTAACTTGCTAATCTCTCTCTCTCTTTCTCTCTGAATATCATCTTCTTCTCCGTTTTCCTTTACTCAAAATCCAGCGAACGCCACCTAGTGGTGATTTAAATGCACTACATGCAAGGTGCTTTACACAATTATCTAACAAAATAAAACAATTGTGGGGGGGCTTCTAAATGGTATCTTTCAAAATATAAATACAAATATTCATTATAATGTTTTCCAACATAATGTTATAGCGCAATCGCCCCCTAGTGGCCAAACTGAAGCGCCCTCCATGTTAATGATCTGCACATTTTTGTGGGAGCTTCTCTGTTTGAGAAAGCATGTAACACAGTATGGTGTTAAAAATCTCATGCTTTATTATTTTATGAGTACATTTTACAGTATGTGAACTGCATCAAATGAATATGAATATTTCCAAAACATGTAGATTATTCATTTATTTCTTCACACATATGTCTAAATGAGTAAACGGTGTAAATTCAAAATTGAATTGACTTGATTATAGTGGATCGAAACAAAAGAAAATGAAACCTCAATAAAACCGATAATTGGCAAATAGTGATGACATAATTGAGGGTGAGTGCTGTCCAAATTTAAAGATGCTATTTTTCCACATCTCTCTGTTTGGAGGGAAAAATGTAGGCGTAGGTGAAGAATTCGGAGCATTCAAACTGGTTAAGATGGGCTCAGACTAGTAATCTTGTTGTTGTTATCATCATCATATATTACCTTTCTTTGTCTTCCAACAGCTGATTTCAAATCATCTATAAGTTTAGTGTAAATGGCATGCAAACTTGAGCTATTTGTTGAGGTGTTTAGACATTGTATCATATAGTAACACAATGGTTGAATGTGTGTTCCAGCTGTTGATATTACCACAGACACATGCTTCTCAGTCTTTCTAAAAAGAACATGTGTGATTATTTTTCCAGGGCCAGAGGACCTTTTGAGAAACATGGCCATTTGGAGCCTTCTGATGTTATGAAGGAACAGGATCAGACCCACCAACATTCTTCAGCCATATCCCTGCCTTAGAGATCTAAATCATGTAAGCAAATCATTTTCAGATGGTTTATGTTTAATACGATTCTGCAAGTAAATAGTAAATCATACTCATTGTAAAATGTTGGACTTTTGCTTATAAAAGTCATAGGACTTTGGCATTTAAATGCTATGAAGCTGATGAACAGCAAGAGTTTTATTGAAATAACATGTCTGTATTTATATCTTTGTGTTTATGTGTCAGATTATGGATGAACGGGACTGGATCCTCAATTAAGCAAACCCCCACTTCATTCCTAAACTGAAGAAACGCTGGAGGATCGTTTTTGAGAGGGACCAGTTTTTTGGAGTTTTTTTTTTTTTTTTAAAGGGATGAATCTTCCAAAGAGAGATGAAGGTAATTGCAACTTAAGCGCAGTTATGCTCATTGGCAGTGTCAGTTATGTGCTTTCGTACAGGTGTGTCTGTCATTTTGTCTTATAGACGTTAAATAAATGTATAAGATGTGTAGTGAAGCCAGTGTTGCTGCATTTATTAACCCTCATGCTCTCCTAGGCATGTTTAAATTAAAAGTGGGGTCATCTGGACCCCACAAGACGGAACTTTTTTTTCCAAGGATTTTTTTATTCCCACTGGTTTTCGTGGCAGACATAAAATCCTGTCTACCTTTGTCCACCTCTATCATGGGAGGGATCACACATCAATGTTAGCATCAGATCATCTGGACCCCATAAGAGAGCACATGGGTTAACTGGTGGTGGCTAAATGTATGTACTGTAACATCCTTAAATCTTGTAATGTTTTTGTATTTTTTAAATGATTTTATTAACTGTATTTTTTACAGTGAATGAAATGAGGCTGTTTTGTTTTTCACAGTAAAGCAAACAATTGCCTAGATGAAGCCTTTGCCAGACATGATCCCATCGCCTGTCGCTCCACCCAAGAAGCTAAGACATTCAAGTGAGGTGATGCTTCACATCCTCCAGGTAAGATGTTTGTGCGTACACGACAGGTTTCATCTTACTTGATCATAGTTTTTAATTTTTGCCATCTTTTTTTCTTTTTGTGTTTCAGTCGGCAGAACACCCAACATCTTTCTTCAATCAAGACCTTTCTTCAGTCTTGTGGTGATCGTCTGTGACACCAACTGTGTAACTACCATTGGAACCATTTCTGTGCTGATCTTCTCAAAGAAAGACATACCTGATAGCGTGATGTATGTCAGTTACTACATATTTCACCTTACATATCCCAAGAGTAGCAGGACACTCCTATTTGTGCTGCAGACAGAAGTGCTTATAGACACTATCCATGCCGGAGACATGACTTCCTCTAACAAAAAAGTCATGGTTATTACAACATTAATGGTAATACTAGATTTGCAATTCCCTGAAGAAATTGCATCTGATTGCTGAAAGCAATACCGATCTAAAACACTGCACAGCCGCAGGCATGTTAAAGACCTCCCGTTCCACGCGCACGCCAAGTTTCGTCCGTGTAGGCTGAGTACTTTTGGAAATATCAGAGGAAACGACAGGAATTGGCAGTAGCGCCACCTACAGGAGCACCGTTGTGAAAGTCGTCACGCTGATGTATGTGAACAGGGCAGTCGAGAAAGTGTTTTGCGAAAAATCGTAAATTTTGAAAAACTCTCACGCGGTGTAAACAACTGCAATCACCGTAGGAGGTGGTCCAGAAAGCATGAATGCAGTAGAATGCATGGAGTGTACTGAATGCAGTACACTCCATTGCAGGGGATAGAGAGCAGGACTTTCAACTTCTCGCGGTAGATCACCGTGAGACCTCCTCCGCGGCAGAGCAACGAGGTTGACAGATGTAAACAAAGCCGGGAGGGGTGGAGTCGTTGAGGTGTGATGCTGCCAAGTTTCTGTCACACAGAGAATGTCAAACTTACGGTCAGATATTCTGTCCTTAATCAGCTGACCCTCTCAGCCCGTTTCTGTATGCTCAGCTGTTGGACAGGACAAGTTTAAAAAAAAATTTAAACTCAGCTGACCCTCGTTAGAGAGAGAGTGGATGTTGATGAGACCAAAGTTGATGGTTGCAGAGTTTTGGCGTGTAGCATCACTTCAATTCTCCGTGTTGCAGCGCAATATTCTCTCGCTGTCCCTCACTCTCTCTTTCTCAGGGTGGAGTCGAAGTACCACAGAACGCCGGGGGGATTTTGTAGTGACATTTATTTCATTATATCACTAACAAGAGTTAATTAATATAAATACAAATAAAAACTTTTTTTTTAAAACAGGGCAAAAGGGCACTTTTTGTAGGACACCGGCCCCGAGGACTGGATTTGGACATCCCTGGACTACACTTTTAAAGACTTTACAAATATGCACTCTTTGTAGGTGCTTTTGTTTTTTTACCACATTCTCCAGAACCTTGAACACGTTTTTACGTAACTTCTCCTTCGCTGTCCGGATGATGTATTTGGGATACTTGACCTGCTAAAAGATCCAGTTACCTTTCATCCTTAAAGCCTCCTCTGATGGCATGTTTTTGCCCAAATCTGACCATTTTGTGCCAAAAAAAGGTCCAGGACCCGTCATTTTTCCCCTTTGTAGAGAAACAACCCAAAGCGCATGTTTAGGCCGTGCTTCAGAGTTTTATTGGTGTTCTTAGGATTCAGCATCCTTCTCTTCCAAACACAGCAATACAAACATTTACTAAAAATTCTGTTTTGGTTAAATTAAAAATAAATTAGTAAAAAAAATTTTTGGTTCAGGGGACACATTCAACCCGCCTGATCTGAAGTGGGCTGGTCAGTAAAATAGAAAAACAACCTCTGGTCAACTTGTTGTTTGTGTTCTTTCTCAGTTGGTAAAAATGTCCTCAATCAACCTAGCAGCCCAATCACTTAATACACATTTATTCAGAGGACAATAGACAAATGAAACACCTGCCCAAAATATAAACGTGTAAATTAACAAAAGATTCAACTAAATGAGATTTGCAAACATTTGAGATCTTTGGAACTGATCTTCCTTTCTCTCCTGAAACTCTGCATGGTTTGACCTTCTCCAGGCCGTCAATTTCAGGATTCAAATTCTGTGTAGCAGCACATTTCAATGTCACTCAAGTGTACAGAGTACAATGAAATGTACAGAATCTTTTCCTGAATGTTTAGGGAACACTGTCTTCTTTCTTGACTATTGATTTGGCGCCATCAGTGACCAGCCTGACGTCACATGACCAGTTCACTCCTTGTCCAGTGCAGTAACAAGGTGACTGTCATCAGCTGCTGTCCATCATATGAACCAACTGATTTAAGCTCTGCTGTACGGTCTCAACGCCTCTGGGATGTCTGTGTTTTGATCAATAGTGACAGAAGCTGCAGTAAATGACTGGATTCTGTCCTTGTCATGTCGGTCTTTCTTTACAGAACCAAACTCACCACAGGAATGGGCTTAAAACCCACGCACCTCCATGACTGGGCCGGCCGTGTGTTTGACACCTCAGATCTAGATGGTCTCTGGAGAACTTTTGTCGGGTCTGGACTCGTACTAGCTAAAGCAGGATGATCTTTGGAACTCTGCAGCACTTGAATCCATGACAACATTGAAAGTGACTATGATACCTTGTACTGTGTCCCAGCGTTCTTCAGGTCATTGATCAGTTCCTCCTCGTAGTTCTTGGCTGCTTCATTTTTCTTCAGATCATTTGCTGAGATCTTTCATGGCTGAACCGCAATTAGGGGTTCAACCCCTGCTCCCGCTAGCCAACCGTTGAGCAAGACACTTCAGTGTGGATTCACCGATGTATGAAGGTCCAGTGATGGTCAGAGGGGCTGTACCGTCAGCCACACCGTCAGTCTGCCCCAGGACAGCTGAGGGTGCACCAGTAGTCTACCATCATCTAGTAGAGACTCATTGTAAGCTCTCTGAGCATCTGGAAAAGTACGAGAAAAATCCAAACCATTAAAATCATTATGAATCCATAGGTGGGGGTAACTGAATCAATGCAGATAAAGCCTTCTGAACATTCTGGTACTTTACATTTTTGTACGATAAGTCCCAGAAGCAGAATACCTTCCTCTTCATCGTGGCTCCAAGATACAAAAACCAACCTAGGACTTCTGAATACATTAAAGTTGCAGCTATAGTTTATTCAAATATATATAGAATATATTCAACATTGCAAAAGTAAAAGCAGCCAGCAGGATTCTATGGATGAAGAAACTCAAACTGAACCGCACAAGTCTGATGTTTGATTTCTGGAGCTGAGCTTGATTAGAAGTTTAACATGAAATACTAGAACGATTGAATACTTTTAGCTCCAAAATAATAGTTCCAATGTGCTCAGTCTACCCCCTCCAGAAGAACAAAGAGCATAAATCCAGGGTCGCTGTGGTTGAAGACGGATCCACCGTCTTTCCTAAAATCTCATTTCCTATTAAAGAACCGGGTTTGAGCGACCCGGCAGCACGTCTGTCCCACCTTCCAAAACAAAGCTTTAACACTCCGGAAATGTACAGAACCTCTTAAAAAAGATTATATTTACAAACATTCAAAAGTAAATGTTTACATGTTTCATAGAGAAAAGTACTCATGATATGAGAAATGAATGTCTGTCATCCCTTTAAGAATGGAAACAGAAAAAAAGGCGAAACATTCTTTTCTTGGTCTGCTTCAAGACAGAAACTCCAGCTGTCCTCTTCTGGCACATCTGTCCAACACTGACGGCACAGACACTGCACATGACAACTCCAAAACAACAGAACATTGCAGATTTATAGCAAACACCCTGTGATTGAACTTTAAGATCCAGCATCATCTCTGACACAAACATCAGAAGGAGAAGGTCCAGAACACTAAAAGTCCAGACAGGAGCAGCAAAAAGGAAGAAGCAGCACGTCAGTTCATGTTTGGAATAAAAAACTAGAGGAGATTTGACTGGATATGGTAAATAAGTGAAAAGCAGCTAACCCTCCTGGAACAGTCAGACCTGAGTCAGCATAAAACAAGCTTGGATATCAGAAACTGGACCAAGTTAGACTTAGAACCACGAGTTGCAGCTCCATAAGGCCAGCTTGTAGCTAGTGTGGGTTCAGTGTTCTTCATCCATCTGCCATTCTTATTTGAATGGAGTGAAAACTTCCCTTGTGCTGATGGAACATTTCACAGAGACGGGGGCGTCCAGGGAAATGCTCCACAGTCCAGGCCTGGTGCATTGGACCCGGCAGAATCCACAGCTGGATCATCCAAACCTGCCACCGTTCTCGTCTCAAATGTAAAAAGCAGAGGCCCCTCCGCCCTGCAGCAGGATTTTCTCAGTCCGAGGCAGCAGGAACCAGCGAGTCCTGAAGAGAAAAGCGGCGCGCTGCAGCGCCCAGAGCTTCAGGCCATGGTGTATCCATAGCTCCCACAGTGCAGAGCCACCAGCAGCCGATCCTGCAGGACCGCCTCGCTGGGGTATTCTGGCAGCTTCAGCATGTTGATGCTAGAAACACAAGAACACAAGCTGGAGGAGGTGAGGACAGAAGGAGGGTCAACACAGGTCAAGTTGAGAGGGAGCAAGAGCCCCCCCCCGTCCCACAAATGTGCTCATAGAACCCAAGAGGACAACATGGGAATGTGTGTCTGTGCACATCTGTGTGTGGGCGGCTCATCTCACCTCAGCTCCAGTGTTTGAGTTTTTAGTTTTTGGTGGACTAACTTAACTCATTTATTAAAAAGGATCACTTCTCCAATATTAACAATTGTGAAATAAAACAAAACAAATGATTGTTGGAAAAAATGAACATGAAGAGAAAAAGGTCAAGGCTGAGCTGAACAGTCTGCTTACCATGTGCTGGCGGTGGGCAGCAGGTTGGGAGTGTACGGCACAGCAGCAATAGTGAACTTCTGTAGACCACTGCCCCCCATCAGGAAGGCAAAGCCCCCATGAGGAACCCTAGAGCTGGCAGAGGAGCAGCACGTGAAGAACTAAAGCAGCAGACACAGCCACAAGTCAAGGTGGATGGACCCACCTCCCAGTGACAAACTGAAGCAGAAGAATGCGTTCCTCCTGGGTGAGCCTCCTCACCACCTCCCAGAACCACTGTGGAGCAGGAACACGGCTCAGCTGCAGGAACGCAGTGATACAGAGCATCCGGCTGAGGCTCACCTGAACCACGGGCTCCTGCACGCTGTACCCGCTGGTGTACTCTGTGTTTCTGAACCAGTCCTCCACATCGATCTCTGGCATCCCAGAAAGCAAGAGCTCCTGGAAGCAGATATGCAGACAACTCACTGCTCCTGTGCATTCCAAATGATGATGCATTTATAGGATTTTAAGTGTCAAAAAGATCAAATTCTTGCTTTCAATGAAACTCAGGGATGATGGGTTCACAGTGTATCAAGTCTGGGGCTCTTTGGATCTCAGACACCTGTGATCATTGTTTTTCCAGGTGAGTTCAGTTAAAGGAAAAACTACTAAAGAAGGATGTTCCACATCATTACGACCAACATTCTTAAGAAAAAATGGAAAAGAAAAATAATCTCTCCTGCTGGAAAGAGTGAAACGGTTGAATGTCTTGGACAAGCTACGAAAACTTTAGATATTTGACCAAACGTAAGCGTGATCCTCGTTCTATGAAGAGATCTGTGGTTGATTCAGACACACATGTTGGTGCCGATAAGGACAGAATGCTGAAGGTTTCTGCAGACAGATCCACCAGATTCAGAGAGCAGCTGCATCACAAAGCAGCAAAGCATGTTTGCAGCTGCTGGAGTCCCTGGAGTCCACCAACATCAAGGTGGAGGATCCTCCTACATAAACCTTCTGCTGGACCCCCCCTCAAACAACCCTCACTGCAGAAACGGCTGCAGTGGATCCAGACAGACATGAAGTCTGGTTCACTGATGAGAGCCGTGCAGCGCCGGATGGTCCAGATGGAGTAGTAGGTGTTGGTGGATGGTCACCATCTCCCAACAAGGCTGCAACATCAGCAAGGAGGTGGTGGAGTCATGGTTTGGGCTGGAATCATGGGGAGAGAGCTGGTCGGCCCTTTAGGGTCCCTGAAGGTGTGAAAACGATGGATGGAGTTTCTGACTGAACACTTTCTTCAGTGGTCCAAAAAGAAGAACTGAGCTTCCTGTAACCCCATCATCTTCATGGAGATGATGCTCCATCTCTGCTGCAGGAATGCCTCTGCATCACTGGCTGCTTATTATCAAATGTTGTGGAACTCCGTTTGAAATATTTATTTATATTAAAAAAAATACCATTATCTTTAGGGAGTTTGTTCAACAACATTGGACATCTACTCTTATAGTTAGTGAAGTGAACATTATGCTGACTGTCATTTACATTGAGGACTCACATATAATTTGCATAATATTTGGAATGCGCTGTAGAATAAATGTGAGTTCTGGTACAACAAGAGAACTCGTGCAGCAAGGAGGGAGAGTCAGAGAGCAGAACGGAGGTGGAGGATAAACTGCAGGTCTAATGTCCCACTCTGCTTTTTACTCTTCTCTTTCCTCTTTTCCATCTGGTGCAACAAGAAATGTTAGCAAATATAAATAAAGATTAGCCTCAAATACAAAAGAGGTTGGTTCAAATAAACTCCTTGTGTGTCAGAAGATTCATAACAGTAACATCTGTCCAACACTTGAGGCCTTCAGCTCTGATCTGTTGGCTCAGCTGCTGCACAGGACAAAAAAAAAAAGACTTATCTTCAACCACATGAAGTCATCAGTTTCCTCTGGATGTTTACCACCAGCTAACAGAGCTGAACTCTGCTACCTCCTTCTAACCCCAGAAGATCTGAGGGCTGATATGATGGAAAAAATAAAAATACAGGGAACAGGAAGACATACCAATTCATATTCATCGAACAGCTGAATGAGGGAGGGGGGGATGAAGGTGTGAAACCCCCGCAGGAAGGCATTTATCTGGGGCTGGATGGCACGCGTCATCCTCAGCTCGGTCACCAGCTGCACGTACTCGGCCTGAGGAAACACACCAAAGTCCTCGTCAAACTCCGGTCTGCTGCTGCCCTCTGGAGCCGTCAGAAGTCTGGTACAACAGTGCCCCCTGCAGGACATGTCTTATGATGTAGCATAAACTGAAGTTGAACCCCAGCTCCTCCAAAAGAGGATGATATATCATGTCCTCTCCAGCCACATTCCTGGACATGCATATTCCCTGCAGAATGAACCAGGACCGTTCAGGGAGGGGGTTCAGTGTGAACACGGTCATGAACTGACAGCTGATGTGGCTATGAGCATTTCACTGCAGCCCATTATGGATTATTTTTTTATTTATTTGATTTTTTTTTATCTATGTTTTTTTTTTCTCTGTTGCAACAAGACATTTATACAAACATATTTATTGAAAGCTTTGCTTTAAATAAAGGTAATATCCACCTCGTGTGTCAGAAGATTCATAACAGTAACATCTGTCCAACACTAGAGGCCTTCAGCTCTGAGCTGTTTGCTCAGCTGCTGCACAGCACAAGTTAAAAAAAAGAAAAAAAAATCCAGAATGGAGAACATTATTTTATTCATTCAGATCCAAACTCAATAACACTGAATGAAGAGAAAAATGGAGAGAGGAACTCTCACTGAGACTGTCTGTCTTTGAGGGACAAGTTAATAATGCAGAAGAAATGTGTAGAAATGCTAAAAGAAAAAAACAGAAACAAAATGTTTACTTATATTTTTGCTATTTGTCTGCTAGCACATACTCTGTTAGCAAAAGTATAGTCTCACCCATCCAAATGATCAGAATCAGGTGTCCAGACCACAGGTGTATAACTCATCCCTCAGACATACAGACTGTTGTTACAAACATTAGTGAAAGAATGTTCCTCTCTCAGGATCTCAGTGAATTCCAGCATAGGACAGTCATAAGATGACTGTATAACAAATCCAGTCCTGAAATGTCCTAAATCTTCTACAGTCGACTGTCAGCTCTATCAGAACAACATGGAAGAGTTTGAGAACAACAACAACTCAAACACCAAGAGGTCGACCACGAAGACTGATGGAGAGAGGTCAGAGGATGATGGAGGTCAAAGAGGTCAGAGGATGATGGAGGTCAAAGAGGTCACAGACTTTCTGTACAGTCAATTGTTCCAGAGCTCTGACCTTCATGTGACCTTCAGATCAGTCCAAGTACACAGAGATCTTCATGAATGGGTTTCCATGGCAGCAGCTGCATCAACACACACATCACTAAGAGCAAAGCGTGGATGAGTGGAGTAAAGCACGCAGTCACTGGACTCTAGAGCAGTGGAGACATCTTCTCTGGAGGAGGAATCATCTGGAAATCTGATGGAGCAGTCTGGGTTTGGAGGTTGCAGGAGAACGGGACATTTCAGACTGTAGTGGTGGAGGAGGAATGATGGTGTGGGCTTGTTCTTCAGGCCTCTTAGTTCCAGTGAAAGGAACTCTGAATCTCCAGGATACCAAAACATTCTGGAGAACTCCATGCTCCAACCTTGTAGGAACAGTTTAAGATTTTACTTCTGGTTTTTAAATGTCTGCATGGTCTGGCCCCCAAATATCTTTCTTTTTTAATTCAAAATCTTTTTTATTTGAGTTTTCTTGTGCATAAACATACATACATACATGAGTGCAAAGCCGCAACAGCAAGCCGAGCCCGAAAACAAACAAACAAGAGCAAAACAAAACAAAACCAAAAAAAAAAAAAAAAAAAAAAAAAAAAAAAAAAAAAAACCCTTACCCTCCCACCTCCCGTTCTCTGTCACTGCCATCTTTGGGGGGGTACCAGCACACTGGCACCACATGGTGAGCTTTAAGCCGGTTTATGTTCCACATGGTAAAGCACCCTGGTGACCTCGCTCCCAGATCTGCTGAAATGTCTCCAAAAAGTGGCCCCACATCTCCTGAAAGTTTCTGCTTTTATGATTGAGTGAAAATCTAATCTTCTCCAGTTGTAAGCAGGACATGATGTCTGCCAGCCACTGCTTGTGAGTCGGGGGGGCGGCATCCCTCCACCTAAAAAGAACGGTACGTCTGGCCAAGAGGGAGGCAAAAGACAGGGTCTGACATTTTTGTGGAGTTAGACGCACCCTCTCCCCAGCGATCCCAAACAGAGCGGTCAGAGGGTCTGGCTGCAGCGGGACTCCGAGGATCCAGGATAAGGTTAGAAATACCTCCCTCCAGAACGTGCTGAGGGATGGACAAGACCAGTACATGTGGATGAGTGTGGCTTCACCAGTTTTACATTTGTCACAGCAAGGATTGATGTTTGGGTAGATGTGGGATAGTTTAGACTTTGAGATATGTGATCTGTGTACAACTTTAAATTGAATTAAACAATGGCGGGCACAGAGAGATGATGAGTTCACTTGTTTGAGCACTGAATTCCAGGTTTCTGGAGATAAGGGCATGCCCAGATCCCTCTCCCATGCTGTCCTGACCTGGGTCACCGGGTGAGGTTTTAGGTTTGACAACTGGTTGTAGAGGACTGAAATAAGTCCCTTATGGGATGGGTTTAAGGAAAGAATGGTTTCTACGATTGTTGAGTCTGGAAGAGTGATAAGGCCAGGCCTGAAGGAGTGGAGATGCTGTCTAACCTGCAGATATCTGAAAAATCAGATTTTAAGAGACCAAATGTTCTGCTTAACTGCTCAAATGAGGCCAGGGTGTTATCCAAAAACAGATCTTTAAAGCGCCTGATGCCCTTCTTCTGCCATTCCTGAAACCCCGCGTCATAAAGAGAGGGTATGAAAAGATGGTTTGAAGCAATAGGGCTCAGAAGGGAGAAATCATGCAGACCAAAATACTTCCTAAACTGAACCCATATTCTTAGAGAGTGTTTAACCACTGGGTTACAGATGTGTGCCATGGGAGGGAGAGGGAGAGAGGAACTCAGCAATGCAGGAAGAGAGATGTTTCCGGGCAGGTGTAGTTCTATTGCCACCCAGTCGGGGGCGCAAGATTGGTCAGCATGAAACGACCAGGATGCCATACAGCGCAAGTTTGCAGCCCAGTAATAGAATTGAAAATTTGGAAGGGCGAACCCACGGTGGATTTGACTTCTGGAGATGGACTTTGCTGAGACGGGGACGTTTTCCCTGCCAGATAAAGGAGAGAGAGAACTGAGTCGAGCTGGGTAAAAAAGGAAGCAGGAATAAAAACTGGTAAGGACTGAAATAAGTACAAAAATTTGGGTAGGATATTCATCTTTATAGAATTGATCCGGCCCACCAGTGACATAAATAAAGGTGACCACTGTGTCAATGTTTGTTTAATTTGGTTCAGTAAGGTAATGAAGTTTTCTTTGAATAGATCTTTATGTTTTGTGATCCATACTCCCAGATATGAGAATTTGTGATTTTCCACTCTGAAAGGTAGATTTGAATAGTCTAAAGCAGACGCTTTGTTGTTAATGGGGAAAAGCTCACTTTTGCTGAGGTTTAGTTTGTAACCAGACAGCTTCCCAAACCGGCTGAGCAACGACAGAGCTGCTGTCAGTGAAGCCCCTGGGTTTGATATAAAAAGCAGAAGATCATCTGCATAAAGTGAGACTTTATGTTCTGTTGAGTTCCTCCAAATACCAGTTATGTCCCTACACCCCCGAAGGGCTGCAGCAAGTGGCTCGAGAGCCAGGTCAAAGAGCAAAGGGCTCAGAGGACACCCCTGGCGGGTTCCTCTATGTAGTTTAAAGGGTTTTGACTGTTGGGAGTTAGTGCGGATTGAAGCAGTGGGGCATGAGTATAACAATTGGATCCACGAGGAGAAGTTGGGACCAAAACCAAATCTATCAAGTACTGCAAAAAGGAAGTTGAATTCTACCCGGTCAAAGGCTTTTTCGGCATCCAGAGATACCACACACTCAGGGACCTCCCCGGGAGAGGTGTAGATTATGTCAAGTAGCCGACGTATATTAAAATATGGGTGCCTGTGTTTAATGAACCCTGTTTGGTCCTTTGCGATGATAATGGGGAGGATATTCTCCAACCTGCGGGCCATCACCTTGGCCAGGATTTTGGTGTCTGTATTCAAGAGAGAGATTGGCCTGTATGAGGCACAGTCAGCTGGGTTTTTACCTTTTTTAGCAATGAGGGTGATACAGGCCTCAGTGAAGGATTTGGGGAGACATCCCAACCTAAAAGAATCGGACAGCACAAGACACAACTGTGGGGAAAGTAAAGATGAAAACTTTGCAAAGAATTCTGTTGGAAACCCATCGGGGCCTGGAGATTTACCAGACTGCATAGAAGATATGGCTAATGAAATTTCAGAATTAGATATGGGCTCATCAAGTGCTCTTCTGAGATCTGGTGGCAGGGTTGGAATGTCAAGGGTCTTTAGAAAGTCAGTAATTGTGTCTTGACTAGCTTGAGTCTCTGAGGAATAGAGTTGTGAGTAAAAGTCCCTGAATGTGCTGTTTATTTGCAGATGGTCTAATGTTGTCCGGCCACATGGCATGCGAATCTCAGGGATGCTCTGTTTTGCTCTGGCTGCACGAAGTTGGTTGGCTAAGAGCTTACTTGGTTTGTCACCATGCATATAGAACTGAGCCTTTTGCTTCATAAGCATGCGTTCAACTGAGTGAGTTAGATGTAAGTCCAGTTTAGCTTTGAGTTCCATTCTTTCTCTGAGCAGATTGGGATCTTTGTTTCGGGAAAACTGATTGTCAATCTCTTTGATTCTACTGCTCAGATCCATGCGTTCTTTAAGAGATCTTCGTTTCAAATTAGCAGTGTAGGAAATGATCTGGCCCCGGAGGTAAGCTTTAAGGGCGTCCCAAACAGTGAGATTAGACATCTCAGGAGAAGAATTGGTGGCAAGAAAAAATTTGATTTCTTTCTCTATGAACTGCACAAAGTTCTCATCGGACAGTAGGATTGAGTTGAATCGCCAGAGTCGGCTGCTCTGTGGGATGCCAGGGAGAGACAAACTCAGAACAATGGGAGCGTGGTCTGAGATAACTATGCTCTGGTATGAACAGGACTCCACGAGTGGTATTAGTTGGTGATCGATGAAAAAGTAGTCGATCCTAGTATAAGTATGGTGGACTTGTGAAAAGAATGAGTAGTCACGATCTTTGGATGGAGAGTACGCCACACATCGCACACTCCGTAGTCTGATAGAAAAGCTTGGATGAGAGCAGCTGATCTATTTATTGCGCTAGTTTTGTTGGAGGAACGGTCCAAGACTGGGTCCATCCAACAGTTAAAATCACCTCCGATAATAGGGGCATATACATTAAGGTCGGGCAATAGTGAGAACAGTTGTTTGAAGAAGTTTGTGTCATCTGAGTTAGGAGCATATACATTCACAAATACAACCAGTTTGTTAAACAATTTTCCGGTGACAATAACATATCTACCAAATTTGTCAGAGATCACATTGTGAGATTCAAAAGAGATATTGGGGCCGATGAGAACTGAAACTCCCCTTGCCTTTGCTTGGAAAGAGGAATGGAAACGTTGTCCCTTCCAGCCTTTTAGGAGACGTTCGATGTCTGGACTACGTACATGTGTTTCTTGCAGGAAAGCTATGTCTGCCTTAAGTTGTTTAAGGTGAGAAAAAACCTTTCTCCTCTTAATGGGGTGGTTTAGACCCTTAACATTCCAGCTTACAAAATTTATGTACCTGACCATGTGGGTTTGTGGTAGAGATTATGGTGTATGCAGTTCAACATGTATGGCTGTGGGAAAGAACCAGGGCCGCAGGGAAAACAACGGTGACGGCTAGTAGACAAAAACAATGATTTAGTCTTTTTGACAGTGACAGAGACCCCCCCGCCCCCCACCCATAACCCCCCAAACCAGAAAGCTGCTAAAAAGTAAAGCAGCAAGCTCTTCGAAACCAACATTTAACGTTAAATATTCTTCCTTTCTAACCATCTATTTGAGCTCCGGGAAGAAATGTAGATGTATGAATATACATAGGTTTTTATGTGTGTCTGATTTTTTATATATATACTTTTCTTCTCTCTTCCTTACTTCAAAGTTTACTTTTTTAAGAGAAAAAAAACAAAACAAAAGAAACGGAGAGTTCAAGCACCTCTAATATAAACTTCGTTGTTTAAGAATACTGTGAAAACACAACAACGCCCAATCTGTTTAAATTAACATATGCATTAACTACCCCGGGATGAAAGAAACAGAACAGCAGCAGTCACTGGCGTTACCTAATGATCTCAGCCGCTTAAGAGGATCCGCTTGATCGGGGGAGGTTACTGATGTATTTGTTCGCCTCATCCACGGAACCGATCCATTTTCTGTCTCCGCTGGGCAGAGTGACGCGCAGCTTGGCGGGATAGAGCAGAGCGGGTTTAAGTCCGCGGTTGTAAAGTTCGGTCATCACGGCCCTGTATTCTGCCCGCTGGTTGGCGACCTCCGGGCTGTAGTCCTCCACGACGCGGATGGGTTTTCCTCGGAACTCCAGCTTTCCCCGCCGGCGAGCCTCCCTGATGATGAGCTCCTTGGTCTGGTACCGGTGCAGGCGGAGGATGACCGGCCGCGGGCGCTGCCCGGGGGCCGGCCGGGCCGCCAGGGAGCGGTGAGCGCGGTCGACCTCCGGCGGGGTCGGCAGGGTCCCGGCGCCGAACACCTCCCGGAGCAGGTCGGAGAAGAACTCGGATGGGGAGCCGCTCTCGGTTGATTCCGGCACCCCCAGGATTCGGATGTTCTGGCGTCTGCTCCGACCCTCCAGGTCAGTGAGCTTGGCTTTGAGCTTAGCATTAGCCTCACGGAGGGTGCTGACCGTCTCTTCGAGGTCTGTCACCCGCTGACTCAGGTCCTCCGAAGCCAGCTCCAGAGATGAGACCCGTTGGCCGTGGTCCTCCACCGCGAGGCGCGTTTGGTCCAGCTTGGAGTCCAGCAGGTTGAAGGAGGTTTTAAACTCCGCGGCTAGCTCCTCGCGGTGCCGCTCCAACAGCGCGGTGATAGCTTCTAGGGTTAAGCTAGCCTCTTCTTTTTTGGCCGATTTGGTGCTTTTTGACGACATTTTGCGATTAAGTTACCCTTGCAGTATTAAGGGGTAAACGTTGTTATGGGGGTCTTGTCGTGCGCGATGTCTGTAGAGGGCTTAGAAGAAAAAATAGAAAAAGAAACCCGGAGCTCCTCTCAGCGTGCTCCTACTCCACTGCCATGCAACCGGAAGCTCCCCAAATATCTTTCTGACCTTTAACATTTTTACCATCCACGCCGAGACCTCAGATCTGAAGATCAAATGCTGTTAATGGTTCCAGGACTCTGCTTGTAACCAGGGAGACGGAGCCTTTCCAGTTGCTGGTCCCCAGCTCTGGAACGCACTCCCCCGTTCTGTGAGGTCAAGCAGTTCTGTCAGGGATTTTAAGTCACTTTTAAAAACAGAACAGCTTTCAACTCCAGTGAGCAGATTTAGTGGCTCAGCTAGTTTCATTGTTTGTTTTTTTTGTACCTTATTACCTCATTGTTTTTATTGTTTGATTTGTTTTATTTTTCTCTTTGTTGTTGTTTATCAATTTTATTTCTCTGTTCAGCACTTTGGCCGTGTCTGCTCTTACAAGTGCTTTACAGATAATAAATTGATTGATTGAACAGTTTGGAGCGACTCTTCCTCTTCCACCATGACTGTTCACCAGAACACAAAGCAAAGTTCCTGAAATGGCGTTTACTTGTATAGCGCTCTTCTACCGTCCCTGATGGCCCAAAGCACTTCACAATCACAGTCCCATTCACACCTTCCATCAGAGGCAATTTGGGGTGCAATGTCTTGCCCACAGATACTTCAATATATGCGCGAGCAAGGCAGGACTCGAACCTGCAATCTTGTGATCAGGAGTCAACCGCCCTACCACTGCACCACGACTCTCCATAAAGACATGGAGGACAGAGTCTGACCTGCACAGAGTCCTGACCTGAACCCCATAGAACACCTTTGGGATGAATTAGAGCAGAGACTGAGATCCAGATGTTCTCCACCATCATCAGTGTGTGACCGGACCAATGAGCTTCTGGTAGAATGATCCAGAACTCCTAGAAAAAACTCCTCAACCGGTGGACCGACTTCCAGAAGAGTTAAAGCTGGAATAACTGCAGAAGGTGGACCAGCATCAGATTGAACCCCACACGTTAGAAACGGGACGGGGCTAAAGTTCATGTGTGAGTTGAGCCAGGTGAGTCAATACTTTCAGTAACAGTGTATTTACGTCTCCAAAAAGAACCCAGAAGACCCACTGACAGACCAGCTGTAGAACCTTTAAAGACTTCAGTTGCATCAGCTACTCACTCACCTTGTTTTCTTGTGTGACCAGGATAGTTGTCCCCCCAGGTTTAAGAGCAACTTCCTCCATGGCTCCAAACACATCTGTCTCAACAGAGAAGGTGAGCTCCAGACCCAGATCACTGATGTCATTGTCCAAGATCCATTGCAGGTTCTTGGCGTACTCTGGGTCAATGGACGACACATCCTGGTAGTTCACAGGGATTCCTGGGAATGCACAAACTCCACGTTAGAAACCTCAGTTGGTTAAGTGCAGGGCTGGCACTCAGGAAACCAAGGTTCAATTCCAATCGACACCCAGAGGGCAGCACAGTGAGCAATTGATGGGGCAATTAACAATCGTGATCTAATTAACATAATCCAGTGAGGGTCCTAGGGCAAGACCCTTCACGCTACTGCCTACCTCATACCCAATGAGTGACAATGAAATGCAAATCATACCGGCTCAGACGGCGCTCGGCCAAACAACTTTCAATGTCAAATCCAGCACCTTGAGACTGTAAGGAAGGCAGCCGAGGACTAGTGAGCATAGAAGCTACTATCCAGGATGAAACATCCAAGATGCATGAATAGAAAAAATATGTCAAGCTCAAGGCCCCAACTGACAGTGTGCTCAGTGAATGTCTCAGTGAATGTCTCAGACAATGGAGAGCAGAGGATGTGATGCTGGAGGACAGAGACTCATGGGAGGACAAGCCCCTACATGGGATGTACCACCAGACAATAACTGAAGTGGCTGATATCAAGAAGTCCTACCAATGGTAGAGAGGGCTGACCTGCAGGACAGGACAGAAGCTCTGATCCTGGCAGCACAGGAACAAGCCCTGAACACCAGAGCAATAGAGGCTCAGATCTACACCAGACAAGACTCAAGGTGTAGGCTGTACAAAGAGGAACAATCCAGAACATAACTGCAGGGTGGAAGATGCTGGCTGGGAGAGCAGACATGGAACACTAAAACCAAGTACCTGGAATAATATACAGAAACATGTGGACAGAACATGGACTGGAAACCCAAAATCAAAATGGGAAACTCCTCAGAAAGTGGTAGAGAATGAGAATAAAGATCCTGTGGGACTTCCAGATCCAGACAGACAGGATGGTGATGGAGAACCAACCAGACATTGTAATGGTGGATCAAGAACAGAGGAAAGCTGTTGTGGTGGATGTGGCAGAACCAAGAGATGGTAACATCAAGAAGAAGGAACATGAGAAACTGGAGAAAGATTGGAAGGTGAAAGTGACAGTGGTGCCCGTGGTCATTGGAGCACTCGGGGCTGTAACCTCCAAACTGGAGGAGGGGCTACAGCAGATCCTGGAAAGATCTCAGACATCTCAGTCCAGAAAAGAACAGGAAGAGCTAAGATACTGCAGGACCCTCAAGCTCCCAGGACTCTGGTAGAAGACCCGAGCTGAGAGGAGGAACCACCCGTGGAGAGGGGTGTTAAAGTTTTTATATATATATATAAATTTGTTCAGTGTAAAACCTCTTACAGCTTTATGTTGAAAATTATTGTTGCATAATATCACAACCTCAACATTATAACTAAAAAGTAATCAAGGTCATGCAGGGAGCGATAGATGTCTAAATGCTCGGACACATTCCAGCCACAAGAATAGCTGCAGACTTCCTTAAACTAGCTCATGATAAAGATCATGGTTACAGTTCTTAACAGGAATGTGTTTGTGTATCTAGTCCATGACAGACATGGACATGGAAGCAGTTTGGGTTGGGTGAAAATTAACGACTCAAAATAAAGCTGAAGATAGGAACTTAAAACGGTCAGTGAAGATTCTGTCTGGAAAAGTCTGGTGGATCTAGAAGGAGTTAGAAGGAGCTCGCTTCAGCTTCAGCCTTTATTTAAACTTTCCAAATGTGACTAGAACCTGATTTAAACTTGCTTTGGTCAACAGCATTTTTTCCTCAAAAGCAGCAGGGTAATATTCACACAGCTCTGTGGTCTAACCCAGGATGTGTTTGTAGAAGGAGCGGGTGAAGTAGATGTTGACCAGTTGCCGGTGGTACAGAGCCAGACCCAGAATCTGACCCGCGAACTGGAAGTAGTTCAGATGGTCGGGATTGACAGAGGAGTTGCTGTTGGGCTGAAAAGTTGTACCTGCAAAGGAAAAACCAGCTGGTGTCAACAAACAAAGCTTCAGGATGTAGTCTCTGTGGGGAACATCCACATACCATCAGCAGACTGTGTGAACAGAGCATAGTCTGGATTAATGATCTCGCTGGACAGAATGTCAAACCACTCCCGCACCACGCCCTGACCCTAAAACACAAGAGAGCCCGGAGTTAGTATCTGTCGTGATTGTGTCACATCACAAGAGGTACACAGAGATGCTGGTGGCCTATTTGGAGAGCAGCTTGTTTTCCTGCTACAGACTTCTTGGACATTGTTTTTAGACGAAACATCCCTCTTACACTTTTTATCTGCCTGTGGCGTCTGCTCAAGCTTTGATGACCCAGTTGGCGCCTTGGTTGGGCGCTTCTCGAGGGCTGTGCTTCTCGCTGGTCTCCCTCGATCTCTAGAACATTGAATCTATCTCCATATTTTTCCTTACCCAGCTGGATAGATTCTGTAACTACAACTTTATATACATGAATGGGCTTGGAATAGATTAAAATGTAACTTAATTAATGTCAAACCAGGGAAAAAATTAATCATGATCAATTTTGATTAATTTATTTTTTTTGTTACAGTATTTGCTGATCAATTACTATCTGCAAATACTCGCAATACGTAAACAAACAAAACTGTATATTTAGAATGTTTATTTGTAATTAATGCTGTCAATCAATTAAAACAATCAGATTAATCACACTTTTGGATTATGATTAATCACACTAAATTGCAATGTTTTACTTGGTACATTTTATATGACAATATGCAGCTTTTAAACAAAACCAGGCCAGAAAGAAATAATCTACCTCATTTTTACTGTCTGCAATTTCTACATTTATCAAGTGTTGACTCAGAAGTGTAAATTGTGTGTACAAAACACATCACCAGTGAGATGGAAAGCGATATACGTGTATACTGATTGTCATGAAAGATTAAATAAATCATCAGTTCACCTCTTACTGTTTATTTCTGTCCAGAAGATGAAGAAAAATGTTTGTTTCAAGAGGCCAGTGCAGAGATACACAACATTTGGGCTTTGTGATCGGAACTTCAGTTTTCTTTTATTGGCATGCGTCGTTGACATGACCATAGTAAAAGTTCATTTAAAGGGTAACCAAATCCTAAATCAACTCTTTTTCTCTGTCGACCTCGATAAATGGGGCTTTAAAAGTACTGTCTATTGGTTCTTGTCACATTTCTGACAAATTAAAATAAACTTGTTTAATTCCTGAAAATATGATCAAAAACCGCCTGTGTGCTGCCCCTACAGGTTGAAACCAGGTATTGCAGTTACATTTTGTGATTGGTCAACTGCCGTAAGTCCCAGAAGTCTGATGTCATCATGCTCTGTGCTCCAGTAGAGAAGCCCCGCCCATCTCTGACTCTGTTATTTAGCTGTTTTAATGAGACATGGAGGCATCAGCTACAAAAATCCTCCTCGTTCTCTCTCTCATGTTTTAACTGATTTTCACAAAGCATGCCTCGAATTAAACTTTAGAAAATGATTGATGTTGTGGTAGATTTACAAGCTGCACCTTCACTGTTACAAGTAATGCACTGCTGTCAAATGAACAGATTTGGTCTTTGTGCCAGAATCTATAGAACTGAGCTTGTAAATGTAATATATATCAATGGTCTCGAGCAAGCGGCTGGAAACATTTCGGTTCTGGACCATGAGAAGGGGAGACGGAAAATCCCTGACCTTCACAGAAAGTTCCATGGAGAAACCTGCATCACTTTGCTCTGTGCCTCTCTCCATGTTTTTAATTGAACATAATGACAAGCGCCTCTACGTATTGAAGACCCAGCATACATTACATACAGGCTGTGTCCGAATTCCCTCCCTAACCACTAACTACTAAAAAACTATATAGTGCCCTGGATTTTAAAGGTAATTCGGACACCATGCTCACTACTTTTCTTTTGTTTTCCTAAAAACCGGATGTGACGTCGCTGATTTCACGAAGGGAAAAAACAAAACGAACATTTCATGACATTTATTTATGACTCCATTGTGTTCTGATGGTGAAAATAAGGTTGGTTTATTCAAATATTACATTTAAACACGTTTTTTTTTGTTCAAAATTGTTCGACCACAATGTTTTGTGGTCTATATCCACAAATCTAGCGACCATTGATGTACGCTAGTTTTTTGCAAAGACTTCTGGGAAATCTCCAATGCACTACATTTTGGAATTAGTAGATTTGGACAGCACTAAAAATGGCAAATGCGCTTTATCGTGATCAGGGGGGGAATTCAGACACAACCAAAGTTAACCTAACTGTCAATCACAGATCCAAGCCACACCTCCACCACTCAGTCTGGCCTCACTAGCCCCGCCCCCTACTTCTGCGTTTGGTACCTGAGCACTCAGAGTTTTCTGTTTTGGGCAGTGGACCGTTATTAACGTGGAAATGGTGGAGTATTTGGAGCTACATGTTGTTACTGGTCGCACGTATTTAATGTTAAAATCCCGTTAGCTGTCACGCAGCTGGAGCAAAGAGAGACACGACGATGTTCCTGACTGCGCAGACAGCTGCAATCAGGAACCATGTGGTTTATTAACCCGAACTGCAACTGTAATTCCTTGAAAGCCTTTGTAATGTGGTACACAGGTGTAACAGGTATGAGATACTCACCATGCCCTCTTCACCATGGAAACGAACAGCAATTCCTTGTTTGAGTTTTTCGTTGGTGGACTTGGAGACAGAATCACAGCTGCTCCTGAAGATGGAGTCTGGTATGAAAAAAAACATTTATTTTTCTGAATAAAAGTTTTTATATATATATATATATATATATTATATATATATGTGACAGAGGTCTTTCAGCATCATAGGAAAACTTTCTTAGTTTGCCACAAAACAATTCAGCATCAATATTAGTGCAGAAGTTTAAACTCTATGAAATAGGGGTGTAACAGATCACAAAACTCACGGTTCGGATCGTGTCACGGTTTTAGGGTCACGGTTCGGATCGTTTTTCGGATCAGTGAAAAGTAAAAAAAAAAACAAAAAAAAAAAACAATATAAAAGCTAAATTCATTTTTGGGAATGCTTCAAATCATAAATTCATAAGCATTTAAAGTACTTCAGACACACAATATTTACATATTTAACATCAAAACATTTGGTCATTGAAGCCTATTTATTAAAAAACAAAACATTTTTAAACTTTGAACACAGACAAAATGCTAAAACATGAAGTTTCTGATGACATTTTCATGTCTTTAGACCAAATCTACAAAACTGAGATAAAAGAATGTTTAAAAATAGTGTTGAAAATACCAATCAATCTAGATAATTCTTAAAAGTTAAATTATAAATAAACAGTTAAATTAATTTTGGTATTAACTGCTTTATTAAAAACTACCTGTGGGAACATTTAAATGTTTTAAATAATAATTATCTGTAAAACGTGGCACTTCCGCGCTCGCTTTTCCTGATGAATTTGACACATTTCGCCTTCCATACATGGTTCGGTGACGGTACCGCGAGTCCGTCGGAGCTGCAGCGTTCTCCTGTGCGGACAGTGCTGCTTTAAACTGGAAGATTCTTTGAACCCAGTAAGAAATGTGTACCAATGCTTTTATTCAGCTCCTAAGATTAAATAAACCTGACATCTATCGATCTTCGTCCTTCATTATGAATCTGAGAAAAGTTTTTGACAGAAGCTCCTCCCACACGCAGCGGGAGCTTCAGGTAAACAGACTTTAGGAAAACCGGGAAGCAGCTGCTTCAGGGCTCGTCAAAACAAAGAGGATTTTCAAGAATATGACGACAATTTAATTCGATGTGAACGGACAATTGGTATAAATATGATAGCGCGAGGTGGCACGTGTGTTGTGCGTGTTTTTTTTTTTTTCTTTTGGGGGGCCGCGATCCGCGGGTCAGACCTGGCCCGAACCGTGGCGTCTGATCCGTACGGATCACGGATCTTCTGTGATCCGTTACACCCCTACTATGAAACTAGCAAAAGGTTTAGCCAGGTCTCTTATGACGTATTCACTCCGAACACGATTTGCACCTTCAAACTCAGTCACAGAGTCACAGAAACACAGTGGTAGCAGCTGTCATCCAGACACAGTCGTAGACTGAGACAGAAGCCCCCGGTGACAGCAAATATTTGTATAATCTCATAAACACAGAGATGTGATTCCAGACGTTTTTATAGAACTATTCACAATAAATTAACCTGATCTCTCAACATAACTCAACTTCCGTTCATTATAAGTGACATTCACATTCACAGCTCCATGTCAGGCTTAAAACATTGGCAGGTAGCTCCTCCCACATGCGGCCGTGGCGTCGAGTTCAGGAACACAGCAAATTCCCTGTGCGGTGAAAGAGGGGCGGTTCACACAAGTTTGGTGCATGAATGGCGTTTGGTGTGAATGCACCTTAGAGGTTTCATCTCTCTATGTACACTTATACAAGCACCGCTCTGGACGGGTCTCAGCCTTCACCTCTGATAACTTCACTGAAGCAGACAGAGATTTTGAGCGCGATCGTCTCTACAGCTCATCGGGTCAAATACACAGGACACGTTTCACACCCAGGAGCAGAACAACTAATGGAACCTTTTTAAGAATCACTCAACCCCTTACAAGTTTTAAGAAAAATAAATCTAAGCAATGTTCTTCTCTAAACCAGTCTCACTGGTGTGAAAATCAATCATCTTTCTTAGATAATAACCTCACCATTTCTTTAATGTAATGACTACAGAGGCTGGAGGTATGGTACCTCTATGGATGAGCAGGATGTCACTGTCGCTGACGGGGCGGTGGACCATGTCCGAGTCCGGCTGTCCAGCCAGGAGATGCTCGTAAAACCACTCAGCACGATCCTTGAAAGGCTGAAAACAGACACGTCATCCAGATGAGTCAGCAAGATGAAAGAACAGCAGAGAACAGAGGGTGTGACTGTAGCACCTCTTCATCCAGTACAGGAGAGTGTGGATGCTCATGTGGACCAACACAGACATGCATCTGCTGCAGTCTGTCTGTTAACACTAGGGGTGTCATGACTCATTTTAACAAATCGGTTCATATCAGAAGTTATGGTTGACCATACGATTCCACCCAATGCTGCTTCATTTTAAACATTCCAATTCATTGACCTAAAATCAATCCAGGATATCTTTAGTCAAGAATTGCTGCCTGCTGGAGCACAAACCAGACACCCTCTGCATGAAGGCAGCCTTTAGGAATCATTTGGAAAGAAAATTTAAATAGATTTCTTCTTGTAATTTAGTATACTCTTTTTGAGAAGCTTCCAGTAAATACTAACTGCCACAAATTCAAATATCTCAAGGAGAACACGTCATGTATCCTGTAATACAAAAATGTTTGTTCAAATAAACCTGCTGTGCCTCAGTCTAAATAGTGTCTTTAATACTATATTATAATGATCGTTGCTTGATTGTTGATCAATTCATCTCATTTTGAAAATGGTTTTAGCATAAGTCAGGGAGACTGCATCAGAACTTACCTGAGCCTTAATGATGTGCATGAAGCGTGACATCAGCTCTGGACACTCCAGCAGAAAGTGGAAATGGTTAAAAATGATTTTTGGATTTCTGAAGAGACATGAGGTGAGGGCAGATGATCAAAGGACAAAAATACATGTAAAGGAATGAAAGCGTCTGCATTAATGTGGAGTGGATGATGCATGACGGCAGCATCAACTCACCTGGTCACAAAACACTTCAGCACTTCGTCGTGTTTGCAGACAAACTCGATGAAACGCGGCGAGGTCATTCTGAGGGCGGGGCGGGAAAAAGAACTCTATTTATAAAGTGCTTTCACTAAAAGATGAACAAAGTGAAGCTTATGTCATTAAACTGTAGTAAAAGTAAAAGTTGAGCAAACTCTCGTGTTAGACAAAGTGCTTGACTATAAAAATATAAATCTTGGTGAAGTTTGAACCGTTCCACTGTCTTTGGGGTCCAGATGACTTCAACCATATTTGATGTGTGATTCCTTCCATGACGAATGTGGACAAAGGTTGACAAGATTTTATGAACAGGATTTAAAAAATGAACACATTTCAGCAACAGATCCATGTTTTTTCCTATTTTTCTTTTATCATTTAACTTTGGTGAAATACTTTTCACATTCAAGAAAACATTAACTAAAAAGAAATAGTTAACTAGTAAACACAGGAACCAAATTAGTCATGTGGAAAGCTTAGGGACTGTAGTTTTAGTTTCTAATCGAGTAGTTTTGATCAGATTGTTTATTTCTCCATTGAAAATTCTGGAATAATAAGTTTGAAATATAAAGTTCTATTCATGATAAGAATAAATTCAACCTCTGATAAGATCAGGAGACAACATCATTCCATTGAGTCATCCACTTTGTGATTGGGCCCAAAGTCCAGTCACATGATTGGATCGGGTCATCTGAGCTGATGGAAGTCCAGGCTTGAAGTTTGAATCAGGCTGTTTACCATGTGGATGTCACAGGAGCTGCAGGACACACCTCCATCCGCTCGTTCAAACTCAGAAGGCTGAGGCCGGCTGTGATGTGAGCGGTGTTCTACTAGAACGTTCTCGTTGATGAGAGCAGACCAAAAGCACGAAGACAGTTTCTGCCCCCCCACTTTAAACTGGTAACACTCCCATAGCAATGTTGCTAGTGTCTGAAACTGATGTAAGTAATGTCTTTGCATTGTGTTAGTAATGTCTGATCAGGATGATGAAATGAGGATCAACCGGACGGTCCTGACCAGAGTATGGAGAGGTCACACAGCCGCTGGACGCCCAGCAAAGAGGAGAAACAACAAAAACAGATCAATGAAAATGATCAATGACTGCCCTGGATGCTACAGACCAACGTACATATGCATCACCTCAAGCTTCTGCGGCTGTCAGGACCCTCATTTCCTCTGTCAAGTACTTCCATCTCCATTCAATCATCAATGTCTAGAGTACATCTACTTCTACAAGCATTTGTGAAGGACGGGACAGTCTATAGCTCAGTAAACTCCAGTGTGGTTACATGGTCCTTCAATAAATTCTAATGCTGATAAAAGTTTCACAGGAGTGCATCAACATGTCAAAGACTGGAAACAACAGCAGCAAAGTAACGGAGAGGTAGAACATCTGCAGCAGGGCCTGGAGGAAATCCTGTCTCATCTGCAGCTGATGACCTGGATCAGGTGATTAACGAGCTTCAATGGCAGCTTGGTTGGAAACACGTAGGACACCGGCCCTCGAGGCCTGGATTGGGACACCCCTGATTTAGAGTACCAGAGCAGGGTTGGCTGATGCTGGGGCTCATGAGCAGAGGCCACCAACATCTCAGTCGGTGAAGGTCTTACTGGCATGAAGAACCCGGTCTAAGGCTGACTGTACCGAGCTGCCACCGCTGAGCAGCTGCATCACCATTTCAGCTTAAAAATATATGCAGCCTCAGATTTGATCCCTTAAAGTTGAACTTCTGCTTTGATTCCATCACACTCACCCGTGCGGCATCTGACAGGAGCAGCATAAGTAGAAAGCCTGAATGACGGCGCTGAGCCGGTTGGCTGTCATGGAGATCACGTCCTCCCCATCAGCCTTCGCCTCCATGACCATCTGAGGGTCCAGCAAGGAAGACAGCTTTGGGGTAGTCTCCAAGCAGTCAGACTTGTGTTGTTTGAGGAGCAAGGAGGCTATCTCTGTGTTGGAAGAAGAGTTTTTGTTGTTCCTTTCCAGCTCTGTGGAGATCAGCACCAGCCACTCTTCCAGCGAGTGCCAGAGGAGCTCCAGCGGCTGCAAAGAGGGGGCGGGGTCCAACACACACAGTTACATTAAAATTCAAACTGCAATCAAACAGATGTCCTACGCTCCAGAAGACATAACCCCTTCATTTCCAGAGTGGAGTATCTGAGGAGGGCTCAGCAGAGACATCACAGCACGGAGCTCACCTTAAACACTTGACTGCGGGGCGTCTTGTTCCCGTTGTACCCCATGTCGTTGTCATTGTTGGGGGAGGATGGCCCCAGGCAAAAGACGTGGCAGAAAATTCGCACAATCCTCAACAGGTTCTTCATCTGAGCCTCATAGCTGCTGGAAAGGCTGGGGGGTGGGGGGGGGGTGGGGGTGAGGTGAATGAAACAAATCCAAAAAGAGAAAAACTTCATCACTTTGGTTCAGTGTAAGATTTGGATTAAATCCTGACAGCTAAAGCTGATAGATGAAGATCCTGAGGAGAATTAGGACAAAAAAGTTTCAATTAAAAAGTTAAAATGACCCATAAAACGGTCAGTGTTTTCTGTTATCTGACAGAGTTGAGCAGCAAACAAAACAGGAAGTCAACTTTGACGGATGGGACAGCAGGATGGTCCAACCCAGCTCCTTCACCTGGATACTGCCATGGTTCAAATCCTGAGCGGGTGATCTTCCTTAAGGCAGACCCGTCACACCTCTTCCTGCCCAACACCGATATGAGGGAAATGTAGAGTGAAAAGCTACGCTGGTTCAGACATTGCCTGATTTATCCAGGTCTCCGTAAGCTGTGGGGAACCAGGACATGAAACTAGAGCGAGAAATCCCTGGAGAAGAAAAGAGACATGATGCTATAGAGCCGGCTCCAGTGAGAGCGGTTATATGAAGGAGAGATGGAGGAACGACTGCTTCGTTTTTTAACCTACATATACCACAAAACTAAAACAACCCAAAGTACCAACAACCACTAGAAGCCAACTGCTACGATTGGACGACTAGATACTGAAGAGATACAACACAAAGATTCAACAAGGAGGAGCCAGTACGACAGGGAGATATCCTCACCTCCAAACTCTTAGTCCAGGTGACAGGACTGGCTTAACACAACAGCCTCTAACTTCACAGCATGACCACACCAACTCCACAGAACTGACCAACACAATTAGGCAAGTCACCTTTTGAAAGTCTATTATAGAATGTGAATGGAGCTCCAAGAACAGTCTTTACTGCAGCATTAACCCTTCCGTTCTCCTTAGCTTGTTTACATTAAAAGTGGGGTCATCTGGACACCACAGGACAGTGCGCTGAACTTTTTTTTTTCACTGATTTCGGAGTTTCACTAATGTCCATGGCAGACATAAATTCCTGTCCCCCTTCGTCCACATTTGTCATGGAAGAAATCGCATAACAATATGTGGTTGGAGCCATCTGGACCCCAAGGAGAGCGGAAGGGTTAACTCAGACCTATGAACTGAAAAGAAGAAAAACATAACTACACGTGATCAGCAGTAGCCTCCATGTTAACAGAGGCTGGAGACCCGAGAAGACAGAAAAATGTAAGTAAATACCTCAAAACCAGAGGGCAGAGACAGGAAAGAGTAGAAGTAGTGACTATAACATCCTACCAGAGGCTCGATAGTGTGGACTGAAGACGGAGCAGAGGCACAAATAAAGGCAATACAGAAGCAGATATATGTACAAGATCCATAACGGTCAGGATTCATCACAGCCGGCACAACTCCTGGTGCACTCCATTTAAAATGGTTTCACTCTTTGTATAATTCAGTTGAAGTAATCAGGAAAATTCATTTGATTTTTCAATAATATACTGTGTGTGTGTGTGTGTATATATATAAATGAGATGTTATTGAACAAAATAAAGATAACAGTATTTTTTTTATCTAACAACTTGAAATGTTCCACATTATTACACAACAGAGTTCTCCAACATTCTCAGATTCCTAAGAACTGAAAATGATCATTTGTTGAATCTGCTGCATTAGGAAGTCATATTTACTGAAATCAAAGCTTTTCCAATCCAAAACATGTTCAGAGATCAAGTTTCTATTTGAACATAAAACCTTATGTTGTAGCAGCTGAAGAAAGTGTTCAGTCAGAAACTCCATCCATCGTTTTCACACCTTCAGGGACCCTAAAGGGCCGACCAGCTCTCTCCCCATGATTCCAGCCCAAACCATGACTCCACCACCTCCTTGCTGATGTTGCAGCCTTGTTGGGAGATGGTGACCATCCACCAACACCTACTACTCCATCTGGACCATCCGGGGCTGCACGGCTCTCATCAGTGAACCAGACTTCATGTCTGTCTGGATCCACTGCAGCCGTTTCTGCAGTGAGGGTTGTTTGAGGGGGGGTCCAGCAGAAGGTTTATGTAGGAGGATCCTCCACCTTGATGTTGGTGGACTCCAGAGACTCCAGCAGCTGCAAACATGTGCTGCTGCTTTGTGATGCAGCTGCTCTCTGAATCTGGTGGATTTGTCTGTAGAAACCTTCAGCATTCTATCCTTCGAGCTCAGAGGACCGATCTCTAAGACAATCAGACCACTCACAGGGCGAGTGGAGACTTTTTAAATTTGACCAAAAAATTATCTAAAAGCTTTCTCCAAGAAGATATTAGCAATAAAAAACCCCAGCAGAAGCAGTTCTGGAGGCAGATTCTGCCTTGACGTGTCGTGGCTTCAGAGCGTGTCCAAATGACAGGAGAGCTGTGAAGCAGAAGACATCAAGACGTCTCGATTGGCTCGACATACCTGAGAAGCTTGTGTCCATTGGTGGTGGCCACCTCAGCCAGGCTGGACAGAATTTTGTGGTAATTTGAGTCACTCTGCTGGGACACATGCTCCAGAACCTGTCTGACCTGCACACAAACAACACTGTCCTGCTGAAGTTCATCCATGGCTTCATCCATGCTATCATACACAATAACGTACCATGTTCTCCCTAATGCCATCGTTCTGCGTCATCTGGACTAGCGTCTGGAACAGCCTTCCGTGGTGCTGGATCAGAATCTCGCAGGTCTCCCCATAACCTCCCTGGAAGAAGCAGAGACATCAGCCGGACAGGACGCGGCTGCAGGAGGAAGATCTTTGCTGAAAAAGAAGCATCCACCTGCACGCACAGATCCAGAGGAGTCACCCCGTTCTTGTCAGGGAGATACTTGGCTCCTCGAGACAGCAGGATCTGAGCCGTGTCCCTTTGGCCGTGGCTGAGGACAGACAGCAGAGCAGGAAGACGCTAAAGCAAAGACTAAAACATTGTCTGAAATCTCATGTAGCTTATTAAATGAATCAAAGTACATCACTCATTTTCATTAAGTTCTGGTTAGAGGGGCCACACCATGAAACTTCTACTATTTAAGGTTTAAAGTGCACAATACTGTTCATTCCTCACTATAAACAACCTCAAGGTGATATTTTGATCCGTTCATGCATTTCTGAGTAATCCTAAAAACCCACGAAAGCGAGCAGGTACACATTCATTGACACTTGATCATCTTGAAGAAATACAAGTAATTTAGCAAACCTCTCCTGCGATGTTCAGTAGAAGCTATTTCTCTCTAAGTCACACTGGGGAAAGTTTGGGATCAAGATGTTCTGGATCCATTTTAGGTCAGTGAATCGGATTGTTAGAAATGAACCCATATGTGGATATGGGTTCATTTCTAACAATCCGATTCACTGACCTAAAATGGAATGTGAATCGAATCCACAACCACAAGATATGAAACGGATCAAAACATTTTACCAAGGGTTAGATTTAGAGGTTAGATATGACTGCAACTCCCTCAGATTCTTCTTCTTCTTCTTTTCCTTTGGTCTTTTCCCTTCAGGGTCTCCACAGTGAATCATTTTCCTCCCTCTAAGCCTGTCTTCATCATCCTCTCCTCTAACTCCATCCACCTTCATGTCTTCATTCTCTGCATCCATAAACCTCCTCTTTGGTCTTCCTCTAGACCTCTTTCCTGCAGCTCTAGACTCAGCATCCTTCTACCAATATCTTCACTGTCTCTCCTCTGAACATGTCCAAACCATCTCAGTCTGACTTTATCTCCAAAACCTCTAACATGTGCTGTCCCTCTGATGGATTCATTCCTGATCCTATCCATCCTGGTCACTCCCAAAGAGAACCTCAGCATCTTCATCTCTGCTACCTCCAGCTCTGCTTCCTGTCTTTTCTTCACTGTTTCTAGTCCAACAACATGGCTGCTCTCACCACAGTCTTGTACATCTTTCCTTTCATTTGTGCTGAAACTCTTCTATCACACATCACACCTGACACTTTTCTCCACCCATTCCAACCTGCTTGCACTCTCCTCTTCACTTCTTTTCCACACTCTCCATGACTCTGTACTGTTGACCCTAAATACTTAAACTCCTCCCCCTTCTTTATCTCTTCTCCCTGTAACCTCACTCTTCCACTCGGGTTCCTCTCATTCACACACATGTACTCTGTCTTACTGCAGATAACCTTCATTCCTCTCATTTCCAGGGCAAACCTCCACCTGTCTAGCTCCTCCTCCATCTCTCTAGCTCCTCCTCCATCTCTCTAGCTCCACCTCTACCTCTCTAGCTCCTCCTCCACCTCTCTAGCTCCTCCTCCACCTCTCTAGCTCCTCCTCCTCCACCTCTCTAGCTCCTCCTCCTCCACCTCTCTAGCTCCTCCTCCTCCACCTCTCTAGCTCCTCCTCCACCTCTCTAGCTCCTCCTCCACCTGTTCTCTGCTCTCACTACAAATCACAATCACATCTGCAACTCCCTCATAGTGATGGGATAAATGAGGGAAATGAAGCTTCTCTCTGTATCATTCATTCTTTCCACATTGGAATTTATTCACCATTAGTATTACACTTTAAACTCTGCGGTAAAGAAAACGTTCCAAATTATTCCTAAAGGGTGCAGCTGTCTGGTTGGTGCTACAGTGTGCTAGCCTTGAGCGCCTTGGGTTTCAGTTTGTGACCCCGTCCTCAGACCTGCAAGCAAAGTAAAGGGGCGTGGCTCCGGAGACGTTGGGCCGGTTGATGTCAGCGCCACTGTCCAGGAGACACAACACCGTCTGCAGAAAACATGAGTGAACGTCACATCAGTGAGCTCACAACATTCACACACTGCAACAGAGAGAACACAAAACAGACGCACTCTAACCTCTGAGGACCAGAAACCCCCCCCCATTAATGCTTTCTATTAATATTGATTGACTGACTGACTGATGAGTTCAGTTTGTTGAATAACAACCAAACAAGCTCAGATTATAATTTGTTATTTTCTGTTCTTCCAAATGTTAATGTGAAATGTGAAAACGTTTAAAAATGAATATTACAGCTGATCATCTCTGCTTTGACTGGAGGTAAAAATGAAGAACGATGTTGTTCAGTTGAGAAAAATTTATATAAATGATTAAATAAGCAAACCAATGAAAAAGTAAAAAAAAAATGTAATTTAACTTGCAATAAAAACTAACAGAATGAATTAACATTAAGTTCCTTAGACCCTGTCTCATAATGTAACAAAAAATGAAAAATCCAAAAGTATACGCTTTTATTTCCTTTTTTTTTGTTCTGAAGGGACAGAAACATGACTGATGGCAGCATGACTAAACAAAAACAGATCCATGATGAGACTAATTTAAAACAAAAAGAAAAGAAAACTGTGAAACACAAACTCTGAAGAGTTGTCTGATGACTGCTTGACTTCAGCAGTCTGACTCATCTGTTCCAACTGAACTCCCATGCAGGGCAGAGCTCTCATGACAACAGTCCGTCTCTTACTGTTTTGTGTCCGTTTTGACAGGCCACATGTAGAGCCGTCTGCCCCATGGCGTCCTCTACATCCACATTGGACACGTGCTGGACCAGGTCATGCAGCAGCTCTGTTCGCCCGTTTACAGCCAGCCAGTGGATCTGCAGCCCGCACACATGAAGACTTGAACAGGTCAGCAGAAACACACGGGTCAGACAGGACTCGGACACTCACGGCAGTCAGGCCCTCGTTGTTGCAGATGTTGACGTCTGCGTTGTACTCCAGTAACTTACTCATGCACTTCTTCTGTCTGAGAGAACAAAGGAGCAACAAACACGCTTAATGTCATGCAATCTCCATGTTTTCAGCTTTAAAGACAACCTCAAAGTGGTATGTTGCTTCTTTCATACAGTAGGGATTGAAGGTTCGGGCGCCGCAGATAAAATGTTATGTTAAATGAGCCAAAGGAAAGATGGAAAAATGTTCTAAAGGCATCAGATTACAGATGAGACATTCTTCTAACGTGTCAAACAAAGGCAGGTTTTATTTCCATCATTTACCTTTACAGAACAACAGAAAACAACATCATGTGTGTGTAAAGGTTTGCCCCCTGCAGAGTTAGTCCTCAGTTGAGAAACATGAAAAATGACCATAGAAAAAACGATTTGTTTATCTAACCCAGCCTTGAAAATAAACATGATTGTTGTCATCAATCATTAAAATTGTAAATATTGATCAAAATGATATAAAATGAAAGCGCTGTGCTGGTTTCTGCTTCATACCCATTTCGAGCAGCCAGATGAAGAGGAGTGCAGCCGGAGATGTCCTGATAGTTAGGATTGGCTCCCTTCTTCAGCAGCAGAACCAGACACTCCACCGACCCGCAGCTGCAGAGAGAGAGCGGGACGCTGAGCGCGGGACGCTGAGCGCGGGACGCTGAGCAGCAGGACGCTGAGCAGAAGGACGCTGAGCGCAGGACGCTGAGCGCGGGACGCTGAGCGCAGGACGCTGAGCAGCAGGACGCTGAGCGCGGGACGCTGAGCAGCGGACGCTGAGCGCGGGACGCTGAGCGCGGGACGCTGAGCGAGGGACGCTGGGCAGCAAGACGCTTGCAATGAAATTGCTGAAACTATGCATTCATGTTTATTATTTTTATATTCAGAAATAGTTTTAGTATTTCTTAATTCATGTATGTGAGGAACCCCCCAACCCAGCAGCAGCTGCTCAGGGGCCAACTCAAAGGGCCGGCGACTCGGTGCACGCAGGAAAATAAATCTGCATGTTATGCTTGTACAATATTTGGAACGGCCTGAAACCAGTGAGTTAGCGCCCCCTGCAGCTGTGTGTGCTCCTGTCAGAAGGGGGGGGGGTCTCTCCCTGATGAAGAGGACAGGTGGGAAAGGAGGGCGGTCTACTTTGAAGTGTTTTTTATTTTTATAATTCAGTCACAACATGACATTCTAAAACCCACGTTTCAATGCAGGACAAACTCTAAATTAACAACAGTCAAATGTGGGTTCGCAAGAACTAACCGGAAATATTTCTGCATATCAGTGTGTGGCATCAAACTGTGGCATATGTTAAGTGAGGACCTCAAACAATGCTCTAATATCCATATGTTTAAAAAAATATACAAAGAAATGTTATTGTCCAGTATAGAGGTGGAGGTGAATAATGGTCACAAGGGTGGATGGACATAGTGTTGGATTGTGGATGGTGCACTGAGGTGAGATCTGAAAGCGTTGGTTGAGTGGTCTTATAGGACAGTATTGATGTATTATTATTGATAAGGTTATTGTGATTACTGATATAAATATATAATTTAATAAAGTTAGTATTAGGTACTATATCTAGGAAAATGAAAATATAGCAACCATGCTGTCAGTTATGTAGATGATAGAGGGGAAGGGATTAAATAAGCTTTGCTTCTTCCCTTCCCGTTTCAAGCATTGACCATTTAGTTCTTATAAAGAAAAGAAAGATATCAAAGAGGTACCTGGAAGTACACTCTTTGAATCTGAGGATAAATTAATTTTGGTTATTTACATATATGATTTGTCTATGTTGAAATAAGCTGTAACTGACCATGCTTGAAACAATGACTGAATAAACTGAATAAACTGAAAAAACTAAACTTTATTTTAGCGGACGGAAAAACTCCCTCTCTTTGACAGGTGAGTCTGTGTTCTTCATCTCTGAGGAGGATGGAGTCAGCTTCTCCCTCCACTGTTGGTCACCACAAACATCCATCCCAGAGTCGCCTCAAACATTTCATCCTGACGTGATTTAACAGATTTATGTATCACATACGCCGCGGCACGTGATGCATTCAGGGTCTGTGAGGAATTTCCGCACCTCTGCGCTTGCATTAAGAGCTCGATATTGCTGCATTCAGGTGCGCTGGGAAACATTCTGACCACCAGCATCAGTTCAGAGAGAAGGTTCACCTCTCACCGCTTGTTTTTGTCCAGATGATGACACTAAAGTATTTCCAAACTATTTCTCCTTTTAAATCTCTCAGTCAAACGCTGGATGAAAATCTCTGTTTGAATTCCTGAGCTATGCTAACGTCACAACAGCTGGTCTGGATATAGTACAGAGACCGGAGAAGAGAAGATAACGTAAAGGATTGTTATTCACTGAAAGACCATACTGATGTTAAGGTTTAGGGTTCAGACCTCACCATAGCACTGAAACTGCACTGGTTAGAGTTACTAATGACTTGTTATTGGCTTCAGATAAAGGACTAATCTCTATTCTGGTCCTGTTAGACCTCAGCGCAGCCTTTGATACCATCGACCACAGCATCTTACTCCAGAGACTAGAGCATGACATAAGGATCAGAGGATCTGCCCTCCAGTGGTTTGAATCCTATTTATCTGATAGATACCAGTTCGTTAATGTAAATGGACAGTCTTCTCATTGTACTTCAGTTAGCTACGGAGTTCCTCAGGGCTCAGTTCTTGGGCCCATCCTGTTCGTGCTCTATATGCTGCCCTTAGGAAACATAATTAGGAAACATAGCATTAATTTCCACTGTTATGCAGATGATACGCAGCTGTATTTATCCATTAAACCAGACCAGAATGATCACCTAGAGAAACTGAATTCCTGCATTAGAGACATTAAGTCCTGGATGACAATTAATGACCTCCTGAGGTCATTATCCTGGGCCCTAAACACCTGAGAGATGATCTCTCAGATCAGATAATCTCCTTGGATGGTGTAAATATTTCCTCCAATTCTACAGTCAGAAACTTGGGGGTTTTATTCGACCAGGATTTATCATTTAAGGCTCACATATCACAAGCTTGTAGAACTTCATTCTTTCACCTTCACAATATAGCTCGGATCCGAAATATGTTATCTAAAAGTGATGCTGAAAAACTCATCCATGCATTTGTTACGTCTAGACTGGATTACTGTAACTCTTTACTAATAGCCTGCCCTAAAAGTTCTTTAAAAAGTTTTCAACTTGTTCAGAATGCAGCAGCCAGATTGTTAGCAGGAACTAGCAGAAGAGAACACATCACTCCTGTGTTAGCTTCACTCCACTGGCTCCCAGTTGAATCCAGGATCAAGTTCTAAATCCTCCTGTTAACCTATAAGGCTCTGAATGGTGTGGCCCCATCCTATATTAAAGATCAACCAATCAGAACACTTGGTTCACTAAATGCAGGACTGCTTGTAGTTCCTAGAATCTCTAAAAGTACAGTTGGAGGTAGAACCTTCATCCATCAAGCCCCTGTTCTCTGGAATAAGCTCCCAGCTCATGTCAGAGATCCAGCACAGTTTCTACCTTCAAAGTTAGCCTTAAAACATTCCTCTTCGGACAGGCGTTCTGCTAGATTTTCTATCATAGTTGTTCTCCACATCAGCTCTGGGGTTCTGTTCTCTGTTCTTATTTCTTCCTCTCTCTCTTCATCTTTATTATTCATTGTATTAAGTTCTCCATGTTTTTGTTGGTGCAGTTCGATTCACATGTTGTTCTTCTCTCTCTCTCTCCTCTGGGGAGCAGGAGTGATTTCAGATCCAGGTGGATCCCCCAAGCTCCTGCTCCTGGCCGTGGACTGCACTTCTGCATCATCTGACTGAGGACTTCATCACCACTCGTCCCTCAGCTCTATCTGCAGCTTTATCTGAATGATCTCTATTCAAATACGTAGTTGTAGAAGCTCATTCTTCTTTACCAGTTCTGGTATCTCCTGTTCGTCCTGGGATAGGATCTCTCCCTCATGTGGGAATCTCTAAGGTTTCTTCGTTTTTCCTGATTCAGGTTTTTTGGGAGTTTTTCCTTACCGAGAGGGAGGGTCTAAGAGCAGGGATATCCAGTTTATTTAGTCTGTTTAGTCTTTAGTGATCTTTCTTGTTCATGACTATTTTTTGCAACTGTAAAATTACCAGCATAAAGCCCAATGAGGCAAAATTCTTTGTGATTTTGGGCTATATAAATAAAACTGAATTGAATTGAATTGAATTAACTTTCATTATTTTAACAATGAATCTGAGGAAAACATGGATTGGATTTATTGATCACAGTAACATCAATAATTATTCAATCATTTGTGGAAAAAGAGACATTTTTCAACTGGACGGAGAAAGAATCAGAGTTTTATAAGAAGTTATTTTTGAAGAAGGATGCAGTACACAGAGGACAGCCTGTACATTCACCAGTAGGTTTTATTTTAGACTGATGTTTTTCTACACATTTATATGTGATGAGCAGAAAAGTGCAGCAAAGCCGTGCGTGATTGCATTGACCGCTCGTATTTTAACTGCGTCCAAGATAGGATTTTTTTAAGTTGTCCTAAAGTTTTTAAAATGACACTGAAGGTAAAATCCCATCAGCTGTCACAAATCTACTGTCTGCGTTTGATCCAAGCCGTGGAGGAGCGGCGAGCTGCAGCAGCAGCTCCTCTCAGGATCCAGCGGGTGGTTTAACCGGACACCAGAACCGTTCTCCTGAACATAACCCTTCATCTGCATCTATAAACGTCAACACTGGCTATACTCGATTAGACCCTCTCTGTATTCTTCATTTCATGAGATTTCTTGTTGAAGTGAATTCAACAATCAGCATGAAATCAGTTCTGAACCCCAGATAGAGCTGCTGCTGCAATGCAGCAGGAATGGAAATGTTTGATTTATTGTTATTTTTTCTTTGGTTTATCAAAGTCCGAGTCTCTCTAGTACAGGGCTGCTCATTCCTGGTCCTCAAGATCTACCACCCTGCCTGTTTTCCAGCTCTCCCTGTACTGCTTGCTGCTGATTACCTGGACCAGGTGTGTCCTTTCAATCAGATTGTGGAGACATCTGACTGAGCCAATCAGCAGGTGGCAGGGCTTGGAGATCTGGAAAATAGTCAGGGTGGTAGATCTCGAGGACCAGGAATGAGCAGCCCTGCTCTAGTATGTCTGGGGGATAAGGGGCGGGGTTACACAGCTCAGCACCATAAGCCACGCCCACAGAGAAGGATTTTTGGACAAGAAGGCTTCAGATCAACAGGAAAAATGGCTTTTCAAGACATTTAGGATGTGGAAATTTAGTTAAAAACTCCACAGTCCTAATTAAAACCACATTGGGAATGTTTAAAGAAAATTAATTGTCATAATGGGGACTTTAAGGAAACTTGCCAGTGATACAGAATGTTTGGGCTGAGTGACCGGAACTTCTTTGTTAGGTGTGCATTATCATTTTTAAATTCACACCCAGCAGCCAATCAGAATCGAGTATTCACCTCAGGAGTAGGGAACCCCAGTCCTCCAGAGCCACCTTCTGCATGTTCAGGTGTGTATAAGAACATGCCAGAGCACGGTGTATTGGAAAACATGCAGGAAGAGGGTTCTGGAGGACCGGGGTTCCATACTCCTGGTATAAGTACTGATAACTGGTATTATGTAGTATGCTGGTTTCATTGTAATGGTAGTCAAACACGGCCACGGGCGTGGACGGACTCCATTCAGCTGTGACTCTACAGACTGGACTCAGTGAAGACCCCCACTGCTCCAGCCCTCCTGAGAAGTCTTACTTTGCAGCGATGTGCAGCAGGCTCCTCTTCACCCGGCCGAACGCGTAGTTGACGTCGAACCTGGAGTTCTGGAGAAGCTCCGACACGGACCTAGGAACACACACGGCGTTAGGGGGTGTCAGTGGACAGCCTGGCGAGCCTGCGGAGCCTGCAGCTTACCTGTGCTGACCCGCCATCACCATGGGCATCAGCGTGTACACGGCCGTTTCGTTGTCTGTGGGTTAAGAGAGGCGGGAGGAAACTCAGAGACCTGAAGACCTGAAGACCTGAAGACCTGAAGCTCCGCACCTGCGGGTCACGCCGGTGTCCGGCCGGCGTTCGGCGGGAGACGCTTACCTTCGGGGAGCTCCACGGTCCTCGCCCGGCGGAGGGAGCGCGTCAGCCGGGACAGCTGGACGTTGAGCTGCTCCATCGCCCGCTCCATCGTCGGTGAGCGCAGAACAGAGGCCGGTCCCCGCTGGAGAGTAGCACTTCCCGGGCGTAGTCCATGGACGCCGCTGCCGTCTGCCCGCTGACGTCACTGTGGCTCCCAGATCGGACATGGCGACCTGACCCGCTTACGCATGCGTGGGGATTACGTCACTTCCCCCACTTTTTTTTCCCAAAAAACTTTATTGCACTTTTTATATACACAGAGATTCATATTAGTTGTGCAATAAAGTAACAATCGTAAAGATCAAACGTTAGGCGTGTTAGAGATGACCCAGAGCCTGCAGGCGGTAAAGGCGCCTGAGATGAAGGCGAACACGAGACTGGAGAGAACCAGGAGATGAGGAGGATTTACATGCCACTCCTCCATAGTCTGAGCTCCGCTGTTTGTCTTTGATATTACTTTTAACATTTGTAAAACAGATCAGAAATAACCACTGGATGAATTTAATGTGCACTGTCCCAAATAAACAAATAGAATAGAAATTAACGTTAACTTTAAAGGCAACAATTACACACATCTGCAACAATCTGTGGTTACAGATTATTCGAAACATTGCTTATTTTTTCATCAGTGATTCACTACTTTCCAGAAAGAGTAAGAAAATACATAGATTTCCGTCATTTAGCGCCAATAGGCGTGTTTGAGATTATGCAGGCGGACCATTGACTGTATAAGGGAGAACTGGACTGAGCATGCCCCCCTACTTCCGTGTTCCATATAGGAAGTACCAGTGGGTTGCAAAAAGGCCAAAGTCCCATTGACTTCCATTGAGAAACAGACAGTTATTTCTCAGTCATTATAAATGTCAGAATAATCATTCTTCCTCTGTTGCTTTCTGCTTAACTTCTTTTTTCTAATCCTAATTTTTTTAAAAGATTTTTTTCCATTATCACAAGTTATTTGAGTTATAAATTGACCAATCAGATGGCTCAATAAGCGTTTGTGGGTCTGACGTCGAACGTCTGGGGGGTTTGATTAACAGATGACGGGTAGCCAATGGGAGTAGACTTCATCAATGCGGTCCGTGAAGACCTTTTAACTCCTACTTTACAATTCAACAGTGTTCCAATCATTGTCCTTCAATTGTTTTCCTCAATGGAATGCAGCAGTTTGAGGGCTCGTTTACATTACAACGTTTTCGCGTGCGTTCCGACAACTTTGTTATCGTTTGGGCCTCTCGTTTAGACCAGAACGGCGTTTTAGGGCCCCCAGAACGACAACTTTGGAGAACGCCTTCTAGAGTGTAGCGTTGCGAAACGTTCCCATTCCCACCCCCCTCCCATTCTAGTGTGTACGGTCAGGAACGGTGTCAGGGTGTAAAGCGGATGTGAATGTGGCTGCATTTTCTGTATGCGGAAGCAAATCGGTTGCACCGCTCTCCCGCATGCGCGAACCACACGTCACTTCCGCTAAAGCAGTTTACGGTCTTTGGACGGTAACAACAATAATAACCTCGTAGGATGTTAATATAGCTCACAAAATTTTTTTCTCATAGTGAAACATTCACTTATTGTTGAATAAACGAAAGAAAAAAGACACGTTAGGGATAAAGACCTTACAATCTTAAAGTGGCGACAACGGACTACAAATGTTTTCTTCTTCTGCAGTTTTACATGACGGCAGTTTCCTCCCCAAGCTAAGAGGAAACAGCGCCACTTCAAAACACTTTATTTTATCCGGTAATCCAAATTCGTTTTTAACGGTAACTCGGCGGCTTTTTTTCACACAGTAATCCAGTCAGGAGAAGCTCTCGGGTGTTCAGAAAAACATAAATTCTTGTGATGAAGACGTTTTACTGTTTGGAAATGACTCTGTCATATAGTGGGCTTTAGCGGAAGTGACGTGTGGTTCGCGCATGCGGGAGAACGGTGCAACCGATTTGCTTCCGCATACAGAAAATGCAGCCACAGTGTCGCTACCCGATCCCCTTTACCTAACCACGCCCTAATGGCGCGCATGTATATTACGTCACTTCCTCTTTGCCACCAACATTTGCGACGGTTGAGAGTTTTGGATCGGACTTGCGACAGCTGGATTTGATTTCCGATAGTTGGGTGATCGGGTAGGTGAAACAGCCAGAGATCCGACAATTTAACAGCTGATCGATCACGTCGCCGCAGTCGCTATTATTCCATAAACCATATTCTAAAAACATCAATTCTTCTCTCAGCAGCGGATCTCCTCCTCCAACAGATTCACTTCACCACCACGGTCAAACAATGACCTGCAGTTAAAGGTAAATACAAACTAGTTTCAATCTTTGATGTTTGTGCTTCTTTTTAATGTTACTCATTTTAACAGTTCATACATTTCATAAATAAAACGTTATCATATTTGTTTAGATGAAAATTATGTTTTCTTTTTTATATGTACTTGTTGCATTTTACTGATGATGGATGGAGGGAAAATTAGGCTTAAAATTGTGTTTTAATACTTTATGATTGCGATTACTGTGAATCAAGAGCAAATGAAAACATGTTGTTTGTAAAAATCTTGTAGTTGTAAATCTACAAGTTCTACAGACACATTTCTATACTGTCACAGTAAATGTAATCAAGTCAAAGTTGTTGATGGTTTCATAATTGCTGAGGCAGGAGAAATAACATTACCTTTAGTTTGTGTAGCATGGCAGACCCAGATGCTTCACCCCGCTCCAGACCTTAACCAACGGAATGTTGGCCAGCCGCATAAATTGCCACCTGTCTTTACCCCCACGCTAAAGACGCATCTGCTCAGCCCGGGACAAGGAAGATCCTGCGACAATCAAAGGAGACCTCTGTGGCCTCAAAACTCCCACCTCCAGAGAGAGTGATTGAATAAACATCTTTTTACGAGGTTTAGCAGACTTTCTGGAACACAAAGAGACAAATGATATACATGTAACCACAGAACAGGACCTTTTGGTGATAAGGTTGCTTTTGATGTAGACCAAACAGCACCATTTGTTGACAATCGACATTTCACAGGTCTGAGGATCACCAACCCGGGACGCCACCGAGATTAAATTTACAGCCTTGCAGCAAACCCAGTCACACTCACACCAGATGTGCTCTAAGGAGGATTCTTTGTTCTTGTTATGGAATGTTTTATAACTTGTTACCTTAACAGTTGTCTTTTTTATCTTAGTGAATTTAACTAAAGTTGTTCAATCTTTCCACAGGAAGAGTTTCAAAAAAAAAAAAAAAAAAATCATTTCACTTTGATTCTCGCTTCATCTTGTGTGGAATTTCAGTGTGATTGTATTATCTTTTAAATGTTGGTGATTATTATTATTTTGTGTTTCTTTCCAGCCCAAAAGGGTTTCTACTTATGAGACGAGTTGATTAAGAAGGATTAAATGTTTCTTTATTTCTTTAATGTTCGTAGAGATGTTTGTGGAGTCAGGTCTGCCTTCTGAGACAAGCGCATACAAACACACCCACAAATTAAAAATTTCACATTTCATTGGAAAATGTTAATTTTGTGAGGGCGTAAGGCAAGCTCAGCTCATTCCTGATTGGTTAACCCCTCCAGGCTCGATCCAGCGGGACTTCCGAACGGTGGAAGTTCTACTCAGTTGAGAAAAGGCAAGAAGAGAGTGAGGAGTTTGAAAAAGGAGCGGAGAGAGACAGACAAAGGAGAAGATAAGATCAGAATAGAAAACTTGGAAGAGTTTAGCAGACCCTAAAGAGAATACTGCTGCGAGGATTTTTTTCTTAAATTTTGTAAACAGAACTAGAACCGTCGTTTCAACCTTTTTCATTCGCAATTTAAATTTCTTTTATTGTTCTACTTTTTCTAGCGATTAAATGATTATTGCGTTTTTTTAGCCTGGCCAGCTTGGAAACTTTTAATCTTAAATCGCTAACTATCCTGAAACATCGCCTCTCGATCACTTGAGACTCCACGGATCAGAACCTGGACCATCACCGGATCTCCCTTTGGGTCGAGATCCGAATCCTGACATCTGGCTGGACTGGGTCAAGCCGAACCTCAACAGCTGCAACTAACGAGGGACCTGGGGCTTTCAGAACCAGAATTCCAGACCGTGTGGTGCAGAGATTCCGCTCCAGTGTTTCACTGTCGGTGGTCAGAGATCTCTCTGGGTTCTACTAAACAGTATTCTGCATTAAATTAGACACAACATACATACACCCCCAGCCATTTACCTTACCTTTAAATTGTTTTTTTTCTCTTGTTTATTATTAGTTTGAATTGCCTTCTTAACTTACCAATTTTGAATAGTTTAGAAAAGTGTGCTTTCTCTCTTCTTTTCATCTCTGCAAAGTATAATCCATGTTGTGCTTTTACACTTGATAATCTTTCGTGTTAATCCAGTTTTGCAATAAATGAACGTGTATAAGAAGTCGTTGTTTTGTCTCATAATTTCCATGGTTCACAAAACGTCCCTTCAAAGGTAAAGACACTCACGTTTCCTTTTGGATAAGTAAGCTTATAAATTTGAGTAACTGATAAATTTGAGTATTACTTATTAAAAAATTAAATAATAACTAATAATTAAAGTGATAATTTCCTCCTTGAGGGAGGTGGTGCCCCCTACAGGTTAATTTGAGAAGAAAATTTCAGATTAATAAACTTCATAATTTTGACTAGATCTGAAGGCGAATATCACATATTCAACCCTTCATATGATTATTAATTACTAGCCATTCATGCTACATTTGTAATTAGCATTTAATCTAAATTTTAAATGATTTTCTCTATTGATATATATGATAAACACCATGAGTTTCTCTTTTTGTAGATGGAACATGTCTTGGATAAAAACCGTCCTCCAGGAGATCTTGGATGGAATCCACCGTAAGAATTCTTAGTCCAATGTAATGTAAAGAACATAGAATGTAACACAACATCTGAAGAGTGTTTCTTTTTGTTATTTCAGATTGGGAACGCTTGTCTAAAAGTTGTGGAGGAAGCTGCACAGACGTGTAATTTGTCATCCTGTTACATCTTCTCTTTGGTTCTAGACATGATGGTGGTTGTGTGTTCATGTCTGTTTCCTTTAGGGGAAAATGTCGACATCGCTGAGCTTTATGAAGGATCCTCAAGTTTACCTACTGCTCTCCTTGCTGGTACTATTTTGATTGTTTTTTTTTTTCTCCTGTGTGTAAATGTTTACTAATTTGTATCAATCCCTGTAGGAAACCTTCAGGTCAGAGGTCATGCTGATGTTTCCATCTTGGAGCAGACAGACAGGTCAAGCTGATCACTACCTGCTTTGTGTGAGTGTCCATGGTCTGTCTCACTCTGCTTTAGAGGATAGAGAAAAGAAAAGGAGAGGTTGGTGTGTCATGTTGTGTGGATGATGATGATAACATTTAGAGCAGAGAAACAGAGACTCTTTCTGGACTCACTTCCCTCTGATGGTTTTGGAGATGATCTCTACAGAACAATCTTTAGGTTGATGCTACAGAAATCAAAGCAGCTCTGGTCTTGTTCAATGACCAAGTGTGTTCTTTGACTGTCTAACAGCAGCCTGGATCTCAGGCTGAAAGGTTCAACATGGAACCTAGTTAACAGATTTAGAGGTTCAGCATGAAGCCACATCTCAGACTACTTTATTGATTATCTATTCTGACTGGCAAACATTTGATTTGTGTGTTATTTGAATTTCTCTGCAATAGCAGGAGGATAGCAGCTCTGATTTACCCTGGACCCTGGCTGGAGAACACAGGAAGAGATCTTGAGGTATGTTGTCAGCGCAAACTTTTGAAAGCTCGTTGTTCACAATAATGCAATTAAATCTAGCAGGTGCATGTCAGCTCTTTATTTAAGTGTTCACTTTTCTTTTGTTAGATCTTTCCCAAGCAGATGTCCAGCAATTGCTGCGACATTTTCATGCTGATGGTGAGTATTTTCTTTCTGTTACTTGAGTATAACATTTCAACATGCTAAAAAAAAGTATATTTTACTTTTCAGTATGCTCTCTCCATCTGCACATCGTCGGAAATGACATTCACTGAAGTAAGTTTTTTCAGAAAGGAAAACCAAAATACCTGAGCCAGTTTTCAGTTCTGTTGAAGATTATATTTTCTTTTCCTTAAGGGGGACATGCCGGCAATTCGGCTGTGGTGGTGTCTTCAGTTGATGGAGAGATGTCGCACTGATGGGTATGACTGCTACTGGAATGCCATCATATTCACAGTTCTCCAAACTGTGTTTATTTGCAGTTATGGCACAAAGCAGACATCAGGTCACACAAATGTTAATGAAAGCTGTTTACTGTAGTCAGAATAACCCGAGTGAACATACTAAGAGAGCAGCAGTGTACGAGTACAGTCCATTCACTCTGGCATTTCTCCCTAAGGCATGGACATAGATTTGCGTTTTGGAGGGAAGAAGCATCTCTGCTTCTTCAGGGAACTCTCCAGCCAGTATTCAGAGTTCGAAAGGCAACCACCTCCAAACCTTAAGTAAGTGCAACTGGGCAGATGAGAGGGGGTCAAAAAATACAACCAATACAAGACTGATTAAAGCAGGTATCTTATTGTGGGGGGCATTGATTTATTTTTCAATTTCTTTAAAGTATTTGCATAACGGGATTAGTCATTGTAATAACATGTAGCTCCATCAGGACAGAAGGAGACATTATTCAGTAGTGGAGTGAAGTCATTGTTTCCTTAATACTTAACTTAAAATGTATTTGCAGGAGAACCATAGAGTTTATAGCCTTGTCTTATCTCAGTCTAATCTTTTTTATTTTTTACAGGATGTTTTGACAACAGAAAGAAAGGAGGAACTGAGGACACTATCCAGAGATACCCACCGGGCTACTGCAATCCCTTTTACTGACAAATAAATTATGACTAATTTCATTTCTTGCCTTTTTATTGAAACTATTACTATGCACTGTAACATAACTCTAGCAGAGGTATGACACAGCATGGTTGTGGGCTGTACAAGACTTAAGACATATAGCAATTTACTGATAACCCAAACAACTAATCCGAGCAGGAATATGGAGCCAAAAATATGGTAAAAGTAAATCAACAATAACCAAGTAAAATCCTTGTGAGACTGACGTGAATGAACAGATGTTCCAAATTTCCTTAATTTTTATTACAATAAATGCAGGGTTCAACTTTACATTTGAAAAATAGAAAGTAATACATGTTACTAAAGAAAAAATGATGAGCTTTCTATTAATCACAAACTTAAAAGGATGGAGGGGGATCATAGATTATTTAAATAATATTTTTCAAAGATGTTTTAGGCCTTTAAAGCCAATAGCTTCCCTCAGTTTAATTAAATTCAGCGTACTTTTGAATTTGACAGATAAAAATCATTAGGAAAGGTTTGTCAATAGTTTATTTACATTAATGAGTATGATATTTGACCAAAATAAAGTAAGATTTGGTTGACTTCCATGTCTTCAAAAAGTCTCAAACAGAGAGAGAAACACCAGGAAGAACATGTTTTTGCAGAAAATCCATTACAAATGAGATTAGGTTTCAATATGATTGCTGCAAAAGGAACAGTTGATTTTAAAAATCCTTTTGAAATCTTTTGAAAATAACGTGTTTAATTCACTACAGCAAGAAGGAAAATAAAGACATAAAAAATGGAGGGAAACAACAACCAAATAGAGATTTGTTGAAAGTTTATTTGGGCAGTTTTTGAGGATTTCGTGGTTTTAATGAGCCATCATATATTTGAAATCTGTTTATAGAACATGGAAAGGATGGTTTACAACCTTTCCATTAACAACAATGGATACTACATTTTTCCAATAATAAATTAATATTCATAATATTTGTGAATTAATTATCCAAATTATCCATAAACATTCATAAGTCTGATGCACAAAAGGGAGAATATTAAGTTGAAGATTAATCCAATTTCTGATCTCCAGAAAATCTTGGAATGTGTACATGGGGAACAATAAATGTCCCAGTTACATCATTCCAATTACAAAAAATTGCAGGGTTCAACAAAATCTGCTTTTAAGAAATTACATTCTTTTGTTTTTAATGGGTTTCTTTGATTTTTGGTAAATAGACAATTTTTTAAACTTTAAATGGCCAAATTATTGCAGATTTCATTGATTGACATTGCAAAACTGAGTTTTTGAGCTACTACAAACAAACAGAAGGGGAATTAAACAACAAACGAAAAAACCTAACAAAATGAATACAGATGTGAGGCAAAGAAAAAAATGTTTTCACATACAAAATAGAAGTTTTTAGTTTATCATACATTGTTTTTATTTATGGTTCTTGAGCTTCAACGATTCCAAATATAGTTTACATTTGTTTTTAAATATTCTACATTTTGGGGGAGTCTTTATATATTTATATTAGATTTACCAAGACAAAGGATTATATTTGGCAGATTTCTTTATTTTCTAATATGATGTCAAATATGATTCTTCTGATAGATAAATATAACTGAGCATTTTGCAATGAGTCTCTTTAACTTTAGGAATAAATGGTAAGTTTATATATCAAGTTCTAAAAATATTCAGTGGGATAATTTTGATTATATTGACATAAACAGATTTGTTTGTGATAAAATTATTTTTCTGACAGGACTGTCTTTGTAAACGTAAATGTTATTATAACAGTATGTAGTGTTTCTTTTTTTTGTTCCATGTCTTAAGTTCGGAAAATAACGTTTTTAAAATAACTAAATAAATAACCCATTGGGCTACCCGATCATCCAGCTGCCGCAAATCGTGTTAAAACTGTCAACCAGCGCGAGTAATAAAGTTTAAAAAAAAAAATGGCGCAAAAAGGAAGTCACGTAATACATGTGCGCGTGATTGGGGCGTGGTTAGGCAAAGGGGATCGGGTAGCGACACACAGTGAAATAGGGAAGTTCGCGCATGCGCAGTACTTCTCCTATTGTTCTTTTCCATCCGGTGGGAGTGGCTCACAGCGCACATAGCGGCGTGGCGTGTGAATTACATCGTTTTCCGTCAGCATTCGTTTTAACCGTGAACGCAATATCATTCTGGATGGAACGTCCTGGTGTGTACCCGATATCTTGCTTACCGGGTCAGAGAGCAAAACGCGTTCCCATTCCAGTGTAAACGAGCCCTAAAACAAGAGGCGCATGCTGTCTCCATCTTTTACTCTGTAGAAATAGATTTCGAGGCTCAACGCGGTTAAACTGGGTGTAAAAAACACGCTCGCTTTGCAAACAAACGAAGTTGAAAGTTAACGCGGACGTGCGTTCAGAAAGACCAGCGTATACAGTCACTGGTTTCAATATGGAAATAGATGATTAGAACTGAGAAGGTTTATGTTTCAGAATATGTGTGGAGACACATCATTTAGCTCGACAAAAAAGAAAATATGTAAGTCAATACAACATTTGCAGTGTTGCGGTAAAGCTATGGAGAGAGAAAGGGACGGGGCGGCGCGAGTGTGATTGTACGTGCACGCGCGCATGTGTGCGAGAGAGAGAGGATGAGAGCGGAAAGGAAAGGAGCGGGCGATCGGGGAAAGTTGGAGTAAAGCAATGTGCTGTAAAACAAAAGTGAAAATAAATGGTGGATTCCAGCCTCCAACCAGACAGTGAGAGTATCTGCCTGCAGAACCAAACACCCGCGGGTTTAAAGTGTGGGTGACATGGCCTATTTTAATAAACCAAAATATAGTAAATAGTCTCTATTTCATGTTGCGATTGTTTTTAATATTTTTCGAAAAATAATAAATAGCGAAAAAACGCGATATAAACAACGATGACGGCCGCCGGCTCGCGCATTCTGCCGATGTCGCGCCGCCATGTTTGTGACGTAACGAAAGGCAGACAACATGGCTAGCACCGATAGCTTAGCAGAGAGTGATGCTACCATCTCTATTAGCGATTTCTCATCAGATGAACAGAAAGATGAAGAGGAAAGTTGCGGAGAATGATGAGTCACTTGTGCAACCGTTTCGATTCGAACCCTTTTGCGAAAGTGAGGAGGATGTAGCAGACAGTAGTAGTGATGCCGATGACGATAGCCAGCATGAAGATTCGGCTAGACTCCAGAACACGCGCATGGTAAGTTGCCTTTCGAGATTTTGGAATCTACGTAGACTAGGCCTAGTGTATACATCTGTAAAAGTACACGCAGAATTAAAAAGTCGATCTAATAATGGTGAAATGTTTTCAGTGATTCCTAACAGAATATATGTAGGACAGGTGAAAGCTGCGCGCCCGCGGTCTCTCTGTCCGCGCTTGTTTACTTCGGTTTACTTCCGTGTATAGTGTCGGTCTAACATCCAATCAAATTAGAGCCCTTTGGATTGATCTGACAGTCCAACCAATCGAATTGCAGAAAAACTTAGTTCCGCCCTCCTCTTCAAAGCACGTGTGCCTGTTTGCCGGCGTTTTTATTTCTGCATAAAAGTGAAAATCGTCAACAACAAGCGGTTTACCTTCAGCAGAACATGAGGATTAAAGGATTCCTGACAGAGACTCAACAACAACCAACTTCATCTGATCCAGGATCAGCAAAATCAAGTAAGTTCTGAGTGAAAGCTGGCGCTAGCATAGCGGCTAACCGCTAGCTGCAGTTAAATGAATGAGACAATAACGTCTTCGTTTAGTTAGCAGGACACTGTGTGAGTCTGCAGCTGGATAGAATCACAGAGAGACCACAGGTGATTTAGACTTTTCCACCTCAGATCTTTACCTGGATCTGGGCGGGACGAGAGCGATCATAGCTGGAGCAGCAGCTGCTGGTGACCCGGGGTAGAATGTTCTCGTTGTTTTCTGATGTAAATCCAGCCATTCACGGAGCAGCTAAGCAGGTTTATTTTCTATCACTTATTTTCTGTTTGCCCATCTTGCTGCTTTATGCTTCGCGGTGGTGTGTTTTGCAAAAAGCGTCCTCTTTCTCTCACAGATTTTCTCTTTTTGTACTGGCTGCTGCCAGTGCTGGTTCTGGGCGTTTCTGTTTCGGTCGTTGCCACTAGCGATCTCTTGAAAATAGTGGGGATGGCGTTCGGTTTCAATACTTTTTTTATATCTTACATGCATTCCCATGTCTTTCATGAGCTGTGGTGTTTCTTCAAAACAGCCTGCCTCAAAGTGTTCGCTGCATAAAGTTGACGACGCAGTTGGCACCCAATTCGCCCTCGTTCGCTGCACTTGTTTTGTCCATTGTTTCAGCAGCGTTTCTTGTTTTGGAATTTATACACAGATACACTTTCACTAGATGTATTGCTACATCCAGCTGCCACACAACGACTTGGCATGATAATTAACAGATTTAAACACGAGAGAATCGAAGACAAGGCAACCTGTTCTGTTTACATTCTGTCCGAAGCGGAACTGCGAAAATCAATGCCTTTCGTGACGTCACAGGTCATATCGGTCACTTCCAGTCTGCGCTCTCAGCGGAAAATAAAAAACTCTGATTCCTTCGAAAGATGTCAATTATTCATACGCTTCGGATTTTTTTTGAGGCTAACTATTGGTATCAATAGAATCAGCGTTTAAAAGGCTTTTTTATTTGACAAAGTTGTTCAAAGCATGTCACCCACACTTTAACCGCGAGGACGTTCGTCCGAGGAGCTGCAGCAGCTCCCCTGCTCGCCCCGACCACGGTCAGGACGAGGAAGCAGGAAAGGTTAACAGCAGAATCAAATGTTGGAATGGTTCTCCCTCAAAGACTTGAACAATGACTTGTACAATTCTCTCGAGCCGCCGTTATTAAAGTGGAAGCCGACGATGCAGGCGAGGCGCAAGTCAACTCAAACACGCCTATTTCTGGCTGCGCTGGCTTACAAAGGCGTGTCCCTAGTAACAACAAGCATTGACCCCGCCCTTTTACCGCGATGGCTCACATGTGACGTCGGTGGCAGAAACTAACCAGCATGCACCAATCCGCAGGCGATCTGCGCAGCGCTGCATCCGCCTTCGTCCTCTCAAACACGCTTATAAATAGGAATAAGACAGAGGGTCCGGCTTTACTCAAAACATTGAATCTTTCACATACAGATGCAATTTTGATTGTTTGGTGCTTCTCAAGATAGACCTTTTTTTAATATCTATTTTTGAAAAAGAACAACTACAACAAAAAAAAAAATTGTAAAAACAAACAAAAATAAAATAAAGACACAATGCAAATATCCTAAAATCAAACTTAAATGTGACAAAAGATGTGTGGAGTTTGATAAGGGGCTTTGGATGAAGCTAAAAGCTCATCAAGTCCAAGCCCCTTTTCAGGGGGACATCAGACAAAATGGCAACAAGGCCACCCATAGGAAAAATCTGTTGCTCAAATGTGGCTCAATCTCGTCTCCTGAGACACGTTTGAGATCAGTTTGAGCGTCTCATCTTTGGATCATTCTGTGCTCATTTGTGTCTTATTTCTTGCTCCTAAGGGACCCTTAGGAGCAAGAAATAAGCAAGGATGAGAAAAGACACCAATGAGGTTGAATTGAGATAAGCTGTTTGAGCAAGACTTAAGAAGTGTGAGAAACAAAAGAGATCTCAAAATAGTCTCGTTCTTATCTCATTTGTCTCAGGTATTTCATAGGAGGATTAAGGAGAAAAGGATGAGACAGATCTGAGACGCTAATGAGACAGATCTGAGAAGAATGAGCGCTAAAAGAGATCTCATCATTGTCTGTTTCATGTCTCTTTAATGTCTCACCAAAGCCATTTATGAGAATGACTTGAGAAACAGTAAAAAAGTAAAAAATACTAAAAATGTAAATGTAACATTTTATTTGTCATTTGGCCAGCATCATCAGTACAACATTTGTATTGGGATAGCAGCATTAGACTCTTTATACATTTTTAAAAACAAAATACAGAAATATAAAACATAAATGGGGTACAAAAATTAATTAAAAATAAATTTAAATACAAGCTCTGTGATTTGTTACTAACCTCCTGCTGAGAAGTCGGTTTAAAAAAAAAATATTTTTCAAATAATTTTAAAGTAATCTAACCCTTGAGCTCTCTTACGGGGTCAAGATGACCTACCATTACATTGATGTGAGATCTCTCCCATAACAAATGTGGACAGGATCTTATGTCTGCCACAGACACCAGAGAAGATTCAAAATCCTTGGGAAAAAAACTTCAGGGCGCTGTCGACCCCACTTTTAATGTAAACATGTCTAGGATAGCACAAGAGTTAAAACCACCTGGTTTCTTAATGGACTATTTTGAATACAACCAGAAATACATTCACAAGATTGTGTCGTATTATACCCGGAGATCTATTTAAAACCGTGAAAACTTTTTCTTATGGAATTGCATTAAGTACATGAACTGTGGCATACTCAATCTGGCCGACATGGTGTAATGAATACTTCAAGAATGTAAACAACAAACAAGAACATTAAAATCTAGTATGAGTAAAATGACAGTAGATGGCACATAATAAATATAACACTTAAAGCTGCAAGCAAATTATAGTTTTATTAGATCCGCTGCATATTGCTGCTTTTAGATTTGATTTATGTAGCAGGTTGCAATGGGCTGCATCTGCTGCACAGGTGATGGCAATTAAGGAGATTGCCAAAAGGGTGTGGTGGAGCCTATAAAAGGCAGTTGACTTGCCACTGCACTCAAAAGAAGGGATGCCACCCTGTGCTACAGGTTCCAGGCCCAGTCAGTGGGCACCTGAAACGGTGTGTGGACCTGTGGCACAAGGGTCCCCTCTCCACTGTATCAGAGGGGCATGTGATCCGTCAGGACACAGGCGGTATGTGTTTGGCCATTCACTGTGCTTCAATTTAATGATGCTGCTCTGACATCCTGCCTGTCCTCCACAGGGTCTGACGGTGAGCCCCTGCTGTTTTGCCTGTCTTGCCTTTGTAGCCTTGTGTGGCTTTGGTCATTTTTATTATGATTTTATACCCTGGTTGTGGCCTGAGAGTGGACTGGCCTCTGCGTGGACCCAAGTGCTGGTACCCTCTTCACTCCACCATTGGCCAGCTGCCTTGGTGTGGACAGCAGGATGCTTGGGGGGGTGTGACCACCTTGGCTCCTCACTGGACAAGGGACTGGCTGCCACTTCATGCCATTGGACCTTGGGTGTGCTGACTGCATCATTGCACCGCCTCAGACGGACCACTGCAGTGTTCAGGAGCATGCAGTGCTGAAAGTTGCCCTGAGCGAGGAGTCAGCCCACCCAGGACTCGGAGGACAACCAGCATTTTAACTGCTTTTATTCTTGTGTGATTGTGTATTTTATCATTTTTTTTTATCTTTTTTAATCCATTTTAGAGCAGCCCCTGCAAGAACCGGGTTTCAGGTGTGGAGTGGACCTACGTGTGCTGTGTTCCCTGGGTTGGATTCCCCTGTCCCTTCACTATTGTATGGCGTGGTGCACGTGTGTGGGGTGACTTTGTTATTTTGGGTATCCCTCCCCACCTGTTGACCTGGTCTGGTAGGTGCAGGAAGGCTGAGCACATTTTAATAGTAATAAATTATATATTTTAAAACTCCAGAACTGCGTTCGTGCCCTGTGTGATCCTGCGCTCATAAATTTTAGTGTGTCCAATACCCCCTTGGCGCCCCAACCGCTCGTGTTGCCACATTTACATGTCATCTGATTAATCAAAATAATTTCTGGCATCTAAAAACAGCCAGAATTCAGTTAAGATTACATATTACACTGTGACCTCTATAGCTGTTAAAAGAATTGAAATTCAGTATGATACTTCTTGGGCAGTAAAATGTAACATAAGTTCAAATCTGTTTCCTTAAAGATGGGTTAGATCAGGGGTGTCAACTCAAGACCTTCAGGGACAGCCTGATGCTGGTCTTCTATAAATCCTGCCTTATCTGCTGCGATTACCTGGATCAGGTGTGTTTAGCCATAAGAACTGGAAAATGTAAGACACCAGGCTTGAGGCCTGGAGATTGACACCCCTGTGTTAGATGCTCCCGGACAAGATTCATTTCCAGTGTTAAACTTATATTTTGATGAATCATTGCTATAACTGCAGCCTGATTGAACATGTTTATTGTTCCAGAATTCTAGCATAAAAATGACCCAATTTTAGAAAACTCATTGGATTGCATCGACGGATCCGCTTTCCTTCTTTTCCGGAGGGATTATTTCAAGGACGACAAAAGGCTGGATGTTGATTCTCTCAACAGTGAAGAAATGATCGGAAAGTCCATGAGACTGATGCATGCGATGTGGTTTTCGATGCGTGGTTCATGGCGGCAAGGCGGATCGATGAGATGAACACACAACCAGGGAAGAGCTTGCTGGTGAAGATGGGCTACGGTGAGGTTCTCTCCAATGAGGGTTTCAGAATCTGAAGCTCTCAGACCTGGTCTGGATCTGAAAGAGAGAAACAGTAGAAACATACAAGCGTGAGAAAACACAAAACAGTTTATTATTCTGTCTATTTGCTGCTTTCGGTGCATTCTTAGCTCCAAACATTTCTGTTTACTCCCATTTCTTATTGATGCTCATCGAAGTTCTTCTTGGAACTAGGACTGCAGGGACAATCGACTACCAAAATAATGATTAGCCGACTAATCAACATCAAAATAATCGATTAGCCGACTAATCAACCATCAAAATAATCGATTTAGCCGACTAATCAACCATCAAATAATCGATTAGCCGAACAGTGAGCGTTACATAAAAAATAACTTTTTTATATTTTAGTCAGCGAGACCAAACTTTATTCTTGGTTAAAAATAGTTCCTTGTTTTGATGCTGACTCATTTGATTTATCTTGTTTTAATACCAGAATCTGATGAAGGAAAGAAGCTGCACGTTAGAAAGTTTAATAAACTATATCTGAATTTACTTTCTATTAGTTTAAAGCTAATAATGATTAAGACGTGTTCTTCACATCCCCTTTAGTTTGCCCATGACTTAATGAGTCGACTAATCGAATAAAATAAATGCTTATTAGTCGTCTATTAAAATAACGGTTTTGGAAGCCCTGCTTGGAACCTTGTAAACCCTTGTGCAAATATAGACATGTTTAAATTAGAAGTCGGGTCATCTGGACCCCACAAGACAGCGCGCTGAACTTTTTTTTTCCTCAAGAATTTTTTTCTTCATCTTCAATGGTGTCTGTAGTAGACATGAAATTATGTCCAACTCTGTCCTTGTACTAATTGTATATAATTTATATATATAATATACATATAAATATATAAATACATATATATATTATATATATATATATATATATATATATATATATATATTATATATATTTATATATATACCACACACACAAACATACATACAACGAAACAACAACTAAAACACTTACGAGACTGCTCTTTCCGTTAAGGGGTGTTCTCTCTGCCCTTCATTTTCTGTGTTGGAATCTAGAACATTTTCTTTGCTGGGATTTCTTTCTTGTTCATCCTGTTAATGGAAAATATACATTTATCTACCACATTTTTTTAATCACAGCAAGCTAACCATACCATCCTCAACGATCTGAATGGATTTACACGGAGCTGTGTGACGTTTCCGTTGTAAAATAAAGACCAATCTTTTTATTTTTGGTTGTGGCAAAGTAAATTCAAATCTCAGTGTGCTATTGCTGCTGTTGTCTAATTTTCTTACTCTGTATGTTAGTTTGTCATTGTATATAAACAGTTAAAAACAGTGACATCCAAAAAAGCAAAGTTTGCCTTCCTAAAAACATCAATCAGTGCTCACAAAACACTACCATGTACAGTATGATCATAAGACTTCCTGAGATGAAACGTGACCGTGTTAGAACATTTAAAACACTGTCAACTTTGAAGTGACTTTCAGACAGATGTGGTGTCAGACTGCTTAATTTACCTGACACTGAAAATTACAGATTATGTCTAAGCTTTTGCTAAATTTATAATCTAGTTTGGTAGCAATTGAAACACAATAATATTTTATCTCTTTTATGCTAGATAAAAATTAAATGGAGAACGGCCCTATTTATATATATGTAAATTAGGGCCGTTCTCCATTTTATTTTTATCTAGCATAAAAGAGATATAATATTATAATATAGCTTCGGAATATATTAAGTATCAAAATGTGCTGCATTTCCTCATTCTGCATGTTAGGCTGCTCATATTGTCGAACATGATTTTCCAGCAGCTTTTGAGCTAGTCGCGTGTAAATCTGCACATATAACATTAGCTGAAGCAAATCATCTTCTAAGTTTGTTATGTAGGGTGACACATAAAATTTTAATCATTTTTGCAGTTTATTTTGGTGTAATTTGCTAGCCATCTTGTACCTCCAAAAACCCGTCTGGTTCTTTATTAACAGCGGCCCGCAGCTCCAACCGGATGACTGAGCGGTTCAAACAGGGTCAGTTTGGTTGATGCACGAGGAAGATTATACAAGTCTAACAAATATTCAATTTCAACAACATACATTGCTAGAAGAAAAAAAAATAAAATGAAAATCCTTCTTTTAAAATAAATGTAACATCACCCAAATAAAACATTAAACTAACCTACAGAAACAGCACAGAAGCTCTTCAGGGCAGTGATGACGACACGTGGTCAGCTACGTGATAACAACAGAACACTGCGGTCAAAATTGGCACTAAAACACATAAAAGTACATGTAAACCATAAAACAACCGTTTCTTAATCAAATACATCGAATTTTAACATAATTAAGAAGCTAACATCATTTTTATAACAACTAACTTCAAACATTGAGAGACTGCAACAGACATACTCACGGCAGAGAGACTCCTCCAGATGGAGGAGGGGCTGCCGGCTATTGTTGTCGCCGCATGGTGAAGGCTGCGTGTCACGCTAATTACCTTCTCTGCGCAACAAGTAACACTGGAAATACATTGCATTTTAAAATAATTCAAATATTAGCCCCAAAAAAAGTGCCAAAATTAAAGTGCATTTAGTAAAGTAATTTGCACTAAATACTTGTTGAACAGGCGCCAATATACTGCTTCGTACATATTCTATTGGCTATTCGGTCTAATAAGTTAATATTTTACCTCTCTTTAACGGTGAACCAAATAAGCATTACAATTCTTATCTCTCGTGGTCTGTGTGTGGCTGGAACAAAAGTTGCAGCTTAAACCAAAAATGGACAATTCTCTTGGTTGCTGTTTTCAAAACGTTCCTGCACTTTCTCCTGCGACCCCATAGCAAAGCAAAACTAAAGATGAGATCTTGTTTCGTTTACGTCTCCTAGACATGAACGAGAAATGTTTGAGACAAGACAGCTTTGCTCCCGCTTCTCGAATGCGTCTCCTGAGTAATAAGTCTCACAGTGAGCACTGTCTGAGATCTCAAACTCCTCTCACGACTGTCTCTTCTCCAGATCTCAGTCAAGAGAAAGATGAGATGTACTTCATTGTTCTAAAGCATGTCTCATTTAGAAGGAAGACTGGAGTTTGAGATGAGAGCCTCAGAGAGAGTCTGCGTTCTGCCGGCAAGAGATCCTCTGCAGGAGGAGAGCAGGAGCAGAACGACCCAGAGGAGTCCAGCCATGGTGACTTTCTGCTGCACCAGCTCCTCGCTGAACATTCAACCTTCCTGACCTCCCGTCTGCAGCGCTGTCAAGCTCCCCGCTCTTCCCCGCGGCTTCCTTTCACATGGAAAAAAAAAGTTCCTCTCACAGGAGATCCACTGTTCTGACTCAAAAACTCACGCAGCTCAGATCGGTTCAATAATGAGAATAATTATGAAATCTGATCCTGGAAAACCTCAGAACATGTTTACATCGGTTCAGATTCCATTCAAGTGACTGTAAACATTTAAAACATCTGGTTGAATATTAAGTAGAACTTCACGGTTCTCTATGAAGGAGTCTGATCCTGATTCTTTGTCCTTTTATAGGATATTTCTTCTTGTCACAAATTAAAACATGAACTTTATTTAAAAAACCAGAGGATGAATCATCTTTTTAAAATTGCTAATTAAATAATAATATTTAATTAATACAATTTGTGTAATGCAACCTTTATTTAAAAAAGTTAAATTATTAGTGCTGTCTTGCAAATAATATTTTGGTCATTAATAAATCGTGAAAACTAATGAATTAATATAATTAATCTATTTTAATCAGAATTTATTGGTAATAGCTGTAAAGAAAAACTCATTTTGAGGTCTTTTATTTAAGTTTATGACATTGTAGTGCAGTAAAAGATCAAAATAAAACTAAAAAGGTGACTTTAAATTGGTTTTTTATTATTATGACTTCAGGTCTTTACTATGACACCACTGAGGAGTCTTTTTTTTTTCAGTCTAGGGGGATCAACAGGTCCAAACGTTCTAATTTCCCACATCAGTAAACACAAGAAATTTTTATAGAATATTGAACGCAGTTCTTATGTTAAACCATAATTCAAATGTTGATATAGCACCTTATTCCACAGTTTAACACAACAGTAAGACAGTAGAAACTACATTAGGGTGATTTTATGGTTTAATTTAACCCATTTAAGTGAATTTGATCATTTTAAACATGATTTGGAGTAGAAAAGAAATAGAGAAGAGTTCAATGACTGTTTCTTTAAGCTCTGCTAGCTCTGAGTCCGTCCTCCTAAAGTGTCCCCCCTTCCTTTCGGTTCATCACATCAGTTCCTACACAACCGCCCTCACTACGATAGTTTATGTCGCAGAAAGACGAGGTTTACCTGCAGCTCACCTGTTTTTCTCCTGCATCCGCATGAATAGATGGGCGGTTCCTAAATCCACAAGTTTGTTTATCATTTCACGAAGCCGCCGCTCAAAATCACCCAAATGCTTCCTCACGTGTTTGTCTGGACTGTACCACTACGATCGACACCCCCACCCACACCCCCTGCGCTTTTCATATAATGGTACGGTCCTCTGTTGAACTTTGAACTCCTCGTCGCCATTTTATGACGTCATTTTGCGTAACATGATTTACATGACGTAAAATGACGTCATCAATCCCCATACTGAATCACCTCAGAAAGTCTTCAAGCGTAATGAAAATCTGCTGAAGACATCTTTAGTAACTAAAGAATCCAGGAGACCAAGAGAACTTACAAGATATTTGAACACATCTGTTTTCTTAACACTGTGATTCAAAATCAGCTGTACAACGCTACCTGAGAGAAACATGAAAAATACAGGAAAACCTTCAATCTCAGTCACGATAAACATGACTGAAACAGACAAACCTGCAAAAAAAGTTACTTTTGCAGACAAACCTACAGGGAATCCACTGCATGAAAATCCTGCTGTGGAAAAACAAGAAAGACCTGTCAGAATGGATTTGTCTGCCCTGAAACAAGAACGGGACCGTCTCTTGGGACAACTGTACGCAAAAAATGACTATTTATCCCAACTTAAACAGAAAAGAATTTCCACTGAGAGGAAGTGTGAAAGACACTGGCAGTTGCTCCAAGAGTTGAAACCAAAACTGAAAGATGCACGTCAACTCAGGCAGGAACGAGAAAAGGAACTTCAACGATGTAAACAGTTGTTGAAGGCAAAAGCCAAAATGATTCAAGAGGGTCTGGAGGAACAAACCGACTTGAACCAACAGATGAACATCAAACTACGATTAAAGACCAAATGGGCCAGGAAACTTCAGTCCCAGGTGGAGGAGCTTTCTGGGCAAGTGACAACACTGCAAGCATCTGTCCCACCTGTGGAGTCTACGGACCAAACCGAGGATTTGCTTGTTCCAAAAGAAGAATCTGAGAACACCACGAAAGAGGCATCAGTGGAAATGAAAGTTTCAGAGCAAGAGTTAGGTTCTGAACAACAAGAGGTTCCAGAACCGTCCAAAAAGCGCAAGAAGCGTAAGAAGAATAAGAAAACAAAGGAAATCCCTTCTTCAGAGGAACTGGAAACCTGTGAGCCAATCAGCAACATAGAAATCCAAGATAACATCAGTCTTGATCACCAGAAAACAGAGGAAACTGACTCACCATCAGTGGAGTCTGTTCCTGAAGAGACTGTCATGGAATCTATGGAAAATGTTGTTGAGGAGGAATCTGTCCAAGTTCAAGTTCCTGACCCAGTGTTAGTTTCTGAATCTGAAATGAAAGATCCACTCCCACAATCTCTGGAACATGTCAGTGATGAATCATCAGTCCAAGTTCAAGTTTCAGAGCCAAAGTTAGGTTCTGAACAACAAGAGGTTCCAGAACCGTCCAAAAAGCGCAAGAGGCGTAAGAAGAATAAGAAAACAAAGGAAATCCCTTCTTCAGAGGAACTGGAAACCTGTGAGCCAGTCAGCGCACCTTTGGCTGACCAAGAAATTCAAGATAACATCAGTCTTGATCTCCAGAAAACAGAGGAAACTGACTCACCATCAGTGGAGTCTGTTCCTGAAGAGACTGTCATGGAATCTATGGAAAATGTTGTTGAGGAGGAATCTGTCCAAGTTCAAGTTCCTGACCCAGTGTTAGTTTCTGAATCTGAAATAGAAGATTCACTTCCAGAATCTCTGGAAACTGTCAGTGAGGAATCTGTCCAAGTCCAAGTTTCTGATTCAGTGTTTGTTTCTGAACAAGATCAACCACTGACTGCAGAACCTTCCAGGAAACGCAAGATTTCTACAGAGATGGACTCAACAGAATGTCCTCCCAACAAAAAACGGAGGATCTGTAAACCAGTCACCATAAAGTGAAGAACTCGTTTGGCCAAACGAAGAGATGCCATCAATGCAAGACATGAGCAGACGAAGACAGATAAATCTGGCTTAGGACTGCCATGGACCTTTACTGATGTGACTGAATATGAAATAGAAGATTCACTCCCACAATCTTTGGAGGACATTTCTGAAGAGGTACCAGCTCAGACAGAAGCTTCAGAACCAGAGACGGCTTCTGAACAAGATCTTCTCCAAGAAGAAGACCTGAAAGAACCTGAAGCTGAAACTTCAGATGGCAAAGATGAAATCTCAGATGATGAAGAAGACGAGTCCACTGATAAATCTGAGAACATCAGTGGGGAGAAAATTTCCCTGTGGAGGAGATTCAAAAAGGCTCTGACACCAGCAAGATGGCGCAAGTACAAGAGTAAGACTTCTGTGGTCATCCCAGATCAAAGATCTACAGACCCTGCAGAGGAAGATGAACATGTGCTCCAAAGTACATCTATGGATGATCAACAAAGTGACTCTTTGCTCACCGGTTCTTCTTCTGGTTCTCGATTGACTGAAGACAAAACGTCTGAAGGCCAAGACGAGGAAATGTCTGATGACGAAGAAGAAGAAGAAGCCTCTGAGGACATGGAAGAAACAGATGATGAGGAGATAACATCTGAAGAAGAAATGTCAGATGACGAAGAAGACGAGTTCGCCCATGAATCTGAGAACAAAAATACAAATATGTAACTTTACAAGTACAAGTACAGTATTCTTAGGGTTTTTTTATGACTACGTTTCCCCCTTTATCTATTTATTTATTCCTTCTTTATCATTGTCGTATTTTGTTTAAAAATGACAAAACAAAATGTAAATAAAAAAAAATTAAAATTAAAAAAAAAAAAAAGCATGTAATGCAACCTCAAGGGGCACATTCCAGTGCTCCTTGTGCGGTCCAAGTCCGATAATGCAGAGGGGATGCGCATATTTATCTCTAAATATAGAGATCTGGATCTAGATCAGCTGGAACCAGTCTGGCCATTCTCCTCTGACCTCTGACCTCAACGAGGCCTTTCCACCCACAGAAAAAAGTTGTGATTCTGCAAGAACTAAAATTCAGAGTCAGATAATCATTTTTGGATTCTTACCTAAAGGAAAAAATGGATCCAAAAGTTCAATAGATTCTTTTTAGAAAGACTCTCAAGGTTTCTGTAGAAGTTTGCTAATGCTAGTAATGCTAATGCTAGCATTAGCACAGCCTAGCTGCTGCGTTCTGACTGCAGACAGGATTACTGACATTTGTACGATCTATGAGGGGGAAAAGAATACAACCAGGTAGGACTTTTATACAATAAATATTGTAAACATTTCAGTTACAATTGGGCTAAAACATGCTAAAAGATGCTAAAACATGTCGTTTCTGATGACATTGACATGTTTTTAGACCAAATCTACAAAAACTGATTGAAAGAATGATTAAAATAGTGAATGTCAAATCAATCTGGAGTACTCCTTAGAATACAAATGTTCTCATCCCACCCTTCTAATGTCCAATTTAAATCATGAATAAACAGTTAAAATTATTTTGATGGGATTTTTTTATTTCCACATTTACTGCTTGTGGGGAGAAGCGAGGAAACACGGACACACACGGACGCGCACGGACACGCACGGACACACACGGACGCGCACGGATGCGCACGGACACACACAGACACACACACACACGGACGCGCTCCCTCGCTTCGTCCCACACTTCACCATTCAACGTTCTTGTGTAATCCCCCTTACAAAAAAAAAAACAAAAAACTATACAGTAGGCGCACCGCTCTGTAAGACGTGCCGCACATTTTGGAGAAAATTTTAGACTTGTAGGTGCGCCCTATGGTCGTGAAAATACGGTATTTTAACTGATACAAAACAGTGGGAACACATGACAGACTGGTGTGGATGCGATAGGCTAGAATGCGACAGAGTTGAAGTGAGAATTACCAGCAGGTGGAGAACTATCCCACTGGACAAATCCCTGCCTATAGAACACCCCAGCTGTTGACAGGACTGGACTGCGCTTTGATTTTGGACAGTTTTCTTCAATCAGAAGCCTGGATTGTCAGACAAAAAACAAGCAGGACTCTGAATGCTTTCACATCACGGCAGTGCTTCAGCAAAAGAGCAGTTTGGATTCTAAATTCAAGCAGCTGAGTTTTTCAACAGGTAGAGGGTTTTGATGAAGAAAATTCAGATCACCTCATTGCATGTATTTATATTTTTGATTGGACAGGAACACTTTCAGGGTGTTTTCAGAGACGTTCCCATCCTTTTTGTCTTTGTCTTCCCGTTACTTTGACACGTGATATCTTCTCCCTTACATGGCTTGTCTTCCCGACATGTAAAAGTGACTTCAAGTGAAGACAGATGTCTGTTGATTTTTATTAATATGAAGTTACAGTGGAATATAAGAAAGTTAAAAAATGAACATTTGAATAAAACACGAATATGAGAAATCAACACAGACTGCTGCTTAACAAGCATTCACTATTTGAAGACGTTGCCAAGCAATTAAACCATAGGCTAAAAGTGTCACAAAAGAAACCATATTTTGTTTCACAACTCAAAGAAACCGTTTCTTAGATGGGCTGACTCCCAAATCGAGCTTCTCCAGTCTTCACTGTCTTCATATTTGGGTTTGAATTCACCGCAGAGCCCTGAGAGCATCAGTGGGTCCCTTCCACCCTACTCCTCAGCTGAAGTGTTCTCCAAGTTGTGGTCAGGAACTGATTCTTCAAAGACGTTGTCCTCCATCCCCTCCTCTATCCGCTTCATTTTAGCAGACGACTTGGCAACTGGTGACTTTTCTGCAATCAACAAAGGAGATCAAAGGAAATCAAACCTCTGAGACTGAAAGGTGAAACTCTGAGGAAGATCTATTATCCTTGGTGTGCACCTGTCCCCCACCACACCAATGTACATGGTGATGCATGGACAGAAACTAAGGACCTGAAAGAGTCTATGACATGTTATATTGTGAAAAAGACATTTGCAGAAATTCAGCTTCTCCTTTGAAACACCACAAGAGCGCTTTCCAGTCTCAATCCAGGGAGCTGAGTTTTGTTCTTTAAACAAATAAAAGAATTTTGATGAAAAAAGAAACATTTTTTTTCTTCTTTTCTATCTGGGGTTTGTAAGTGACTTTCTGTGTGAGACAGAAAACCTGATTATTTAAAAAAGTCACAGAAAGATCAAGGGCCTCTTTTCAAATGAAAAGTTACAGAATTGTACTGTTGATGCTAAATGGAAAGATGCTTTTTAACACCTCCCTCACAGCTGACTGAAGGAAACAATCTACTCTGTCTTATGACATTTTCACATTCAGATGAGCTTATTTAATTTTTTCTCACTGCTGTTTTAAGTTTTTTTTTCTATTATTATATGTCAAGCATCAAAAACCAAAACATTCTTAAAATGTTTCATTGTGTATCTAACAGCAAGACAGTTCCTTCAGCAAAATATTAATAATAAGTCATAAAATCTTGTAGCTAAAGCCTTTGTCAAATGAACTCATAAAGGGTTGATCCGTACGGGTGCTGTGGGCTTTTGGCTCGTCTGACCCGGTGGAGGGTCATGCACAGGTTCATCTTGGGGGTGGGTGACATGACGATATAAAATCGTCTTACGATCTCCAAAGCTGATAACGTGTCCTTATTGAAAGATTGATTTATCACGATCTTCTATGAAAAGCTGCAGCGAGAAGGCAAAAGCTTGTTGACTGCCTGTGACTTTAAATCCGAGCTGCACGTGCCCCTCCTCCACCCTGTCCGTGGCGTGTTTCATTAACAAGCGCGAGGCATGGCGGTACTCGGATAAGGAGCTGGTTTGGGTTTGCACCTGACGACAGCGACCGAAATACCTCAATATACAAAGTGTGCAGGGAGACGGTGAAGGCAGCAGACGGTAACAGTACCAACATGTTCAATCATTTGAAAAGAAGGCATAAAGCCAAGCGGCTCAGGCTGCAAAAGCTAGGACACCTGCTCCACCCGCAGCAACAGCGTCGACTTTAAAACAACATACGCTAACGAGTGCGTTCGCTAAAGTGACACCCTTCAACAAACGCTGGCAGACCCTTACCAGTAGAGCCCCCTCTCAGGATCTGATTGAGGATGTCATCAGTGTCGCTGGTGCTAGCCATGCTGTTCCTCATCTGCATCATGGACAGCTGAGAACACAGGCTGGGCTGACGGTCCATCTTCTTCACTGCCTGCAACACATCTACCAGAGCTCACTATGACCCCTCCCATGACAGCAGGGTTAGAGGGGCTGCAGCATCAGTCTGCTCTGACCCACCTTGTCACTGAGCTTAGGATCATTGAGAGAGTACAGTTTGTTGGTGATGTCTTTACCAATCAGGTATCGGAAGACCTCATTGAGGAAGGTGTCAGATTCCAAGAAGTATGTCAGCCTCTCCCTGGACCAGCACAGGAACTTACAATTCTCTTCTGCCATGATGGTCACCTGCCAGTCAGAAACACTCATCAGCATCTTCATGGAACTCCAGTTTTTACTCTTCTGTTTTCACAATTTGTCCATTAACTTGCACAAACTGCTGTTGGTTGGTCGAATAACTGTTACAGTGCATTCACAGCGAACGCGGTCCAGGCGTCAAATTCCCGTCTGCCGCCTCTCTTTTGACTCCTGTCACATTTACTGCTTTAACACCTTCATCCCCGGCCACGGAGATACCGCCGAAGAACTTCATACGTTGACCACATCAGTGAAAAACATGGACGGTGAGCGAGTGTTTATATGTTTTTGAGAGCTCTACATAGGCGCCAGCAAACACGTCGCCGTGTCTGAGTTCACAGATTTCCTTCAGAGTCTCTGGGTCCAGAGTGCTGCAGTGGAGCTGCATCTGACTGCACTACTTCTGTCAGTCAGTGGTCCAGTTGGAGCTTTAAGCTAAGAGGGGAGTAATACTAATGAACCTGGGAGATCTTTTAATGATTGTCTCCATGAACAGAAGAAAACAAAAATCATAAGCCCATCTCGCAGCTAGCTGATAGCTCAAAGCTAACGGAAAGTTTGCAGCTAGCATATAACTTGCAGCTAGCGGATAGCTTGCAGATAATGGACAGCTCGCAGCTAGCAGGCTGCTCTGGTCTGGTCCCACTACATTGTGACACTTCAGAAGACGATCTTAATTTTTGTCTGGTTTCCAGCTTGTTCAGATTAACACCGTCAGTTCTTTTTTTTCACCACATATTACACAGAACTTAATTTTTCTTTTCTTTTTCTCTCTTTAGTTTGTAGAAAGTTCTCTTGTTTTAGTCTATGAGTCCACAGAGCTGAGGACCCTCAAACATCCAGGTTGAGAAATGAAAGCTTTAAACAGTCTCCAGAGTAGCTGGAATGTTTGATTGAAAATGTACAGGACAACCTTGATCTATTAACAAACAGAAGAAACGACAGCTCCAGTCCAGCATTACCTGGAACTTCTCTCCTTTGTGCATCTCTGTGGACCTGAATTCTGGAGAGTCAATGAAAGAGTTGGAGTAGATGTTGTGCAGAAAATGTCCTCGGTATGACACTTTCATCCTGTCCCACAAAAACAAAACATCCAATTCTGGTTAGTCCCTCTAAAAACCAGGCAGCTGAACTTGGGTTGTCACTCAAAGCTTAGCCGGCAGGACGAATAACTGGGAACGTATATCTCGGCAGAATTTCAGTCACATACTTTCCTTTAAGCAGAATGCTGAGGCGTTCATCCACTGAGGTCTTGTCCTCAACTGCGTAGGCCTGGCCCTTCTTCAGCGTCTGGATTGTGCAGAACTGTCCTGTAAGCCTCTGGAAAAGCGCCTCCTGAACGTGGAGAGGCTTAAACAGTCGCTTGTAGACCAGCCGGAGCTCCCGGTCGATTTTGATCTGCCACAGAGAAACCGCAGTCTCAGAAACGCGTGACCCGGAGCGCTGACCCGATGTCTGTGTGTGTGCACCCCCATAGATGCTGCAAAACTTACTGGTCTGCGTTTGTACAAGAGAAAAAAGAAGTGCATGAAGTTGACCAGCAGAAAGATGACGTTCCACACCAACACGTCGAGGTTGCACCTGTACAGCGTTGCCCAGGTGATGAAGAGGCTGCATCCTGTAGAACACGGAGCAGATGGTCATCTGCTGCAAAGAGCTTCACATGTGACAGGAAACACTGAAAATTCAACTGTAAATTTGTATATTTTCAGCTTGAAAAAAATCTTTAACAAAACACTGTAAATCTGAAACTCGGATTACAGAAAATATAGTTTAATTGCAACAACTGTTATGAGGTATTTAAAATGTTAGTTTTATTTCTCTTAGTCTTTGCTTTGAGTTGCTCAATTTACAGCTTTAATTCAGAATGTTTGTGTTTGCAGTTGATCCTAGTTTTACATGGGGGGCGGGGCTACCCGAGCACGAAGCGGTGATGTCATTACTGCTCCAGAACGGCGTCTGGTGTGGGCGTCGCCTGTGTCATCCCTCACAGTAATGGTAACAGGAATGTTTTTCTAAGAATCCTTCCCTCCACCATTGTGACCACGCCCCTCTGATCAACATATATCTGATCCAACCTTTGACCAAAACTAACGCTGAGGCTGAATCCAAACTGTTCCCCTACCCTTCTGACTCCTCCCCATGTGGTGTCCAAAGAGTTTTTATAAGGAGCCGTAGCGACTTTGGACGGGCTATTCCTCCACCAGTGGGGGACTCACCTCACACTTGTGGGTGAGGAGAAATGCATTTGCTCTGAAGTGCAGACATTTATATTAATCACTGTGACACTTCAATGACTTTTTATTTGAGCTTGTTTGTTTTAAAGTTATAAAACTGATGTTGTATATTTTTCAAGAGCCTGAATCGATTTAATTCCGATTTGTTATTCTTCAATATCACACACCAGTGGCGTCTCCTACCCTGTGCATTCCCGGCTCTAGCCCCAAATGTTTATTTCAACTCAGAACTGCCCTGTGACGATCACGACAATGGCAGTTTTGTATTTTCCTAGTTTTAGTGAATGTAACACACACACAGCAGGCTGACCAATCAGAGAGGAGTTGAACAGAGAGAAAAAAAATCCTCCATGTTTTATTGGCTGACAGCCCTGCTCTGCCCCGCCCCCCACTCGCCATGTTTAGCCCGACTCTTGAACTTTTCCGGCGGCCCAACTTCCAACTACAAATGAACACCCGGTGGTTTTTGAGGAAAAGAAGCGGGAAAACTCTAATGTTGTGGTGCTGCAGCGGACTGTCCGAACACGTGACACAGGTAAACGCTGGAACACCTGTCTGATCTGAGGACAGTTTGTTAGCTAAAGCATTAGCCTGGCATCATTCAGTGAAGTACCTCCATGACATGGAGATAAAGTCACTAGAAAATGTGAACGTCTGTGTAACCAGAAGAAGAAGATGATGTGTTTGGAGACATTTGTTATCCACATAGACAAACATTTGAATGAATGTTTTTAAGTTTTTAAGCTACTTTTCTGGAGTTTTTTAGACTGCAGTTTATATTTACTCAGGAGAATCAAACGTTTTTTTTAGATCTGCATTTTATATTGATCTATTTTATTTATGCAAGTGATTACATGAAGTCATAAGTCCAAATATCCAGATAGAAGAGAGTTAATACTCTTTAATATGTGGGTATCATCTACTCTGTTTCAAAATGAAAACTAACATTTAGAAAGTTTCTCTTTAATTAGTACTTGAATGCTTTTAATTCTGCAAAGAGCAGTTTTCTGTTCTGTTTACCTTTTGTGCACATCTATTATTCTAAAATCAATGTGATTTTCTTTCTTTCCAGATGACTGAGAGAGGACAGAGAATGAGGAGAAGAGAGCAGCAGGAGGATGGAGAGTGAACATGAGTCCAATGAGGAACACAACAACAGGTAGCATCCCTGATTCAGTGATTTGAGGACTGCATTACCAGGACCACAGCAGGAGGAGCATCACTGCTTTCATAAAGCATGTTTGGAAAGCAGAAAAGAGCATTTCTATCAACTTTGTTTAAACATTTAAGTGTCTGGAAGACTCTGTAAGCACTATAGCAGCTTTCTGCTTTGGCCTGACACTTCCTCTTTTAAAGAACTAAACAGACAATCTGTCATTTTCACGTGACGTCACACATCCGCGGACAGTACAGAGTCGCCTCCGGTGGATAATGTTTAGAAGGACAAAGCTGACAGCTGAACGCTTTTAAAGCAATGTTGCATAAATAATAACCTAACCAATTGTGACCAAAATTTTTCACAATATTTATTTTATAAACGTCCTCCTGGTTGTATTCGTTTCCTCCTCTTAGATCGTTCACAAATCAGAGTATAAATGTCAGTAATCCTGTCTGCAGAAGGCAGCAGCTTCCCCAAACTCCTATGGATGATATAGTAATTATTTTAATCTGTGCTAGCATTAGCTTTGCTATGAGACGTGGAGCTGCAGAAGATCTTTTCTCACCAGTTAAAAGTTTTCTAAATTTCCGTTCTCTCATAATCATTGTAAACAGAACAAAAGTCAGACAATTCCAGCGTGTCTGACATTAAAGTCAAACTTCTTCCTGTTGTAATGTTTTCTCCTGCGGTCAGTGAGCTGCTGTTAGCTCAGCCGTGGTTCTAACATCACTGCTCTTTGTTTTTGATCAGAACTGTGTCTGATCTGCAGGAAAATAAAGGTAAAGTTATATTTCCATGTAATGTTATAAAATACGTTCAACCAGAGAGGATTTTTTTACTGGCTGCTCTTATTTTGAAAGCTGAAAATAGTGTCTCTATAGCTGCTCTGAACATTTTCACTGAACCAAACCATTCCTGTTTCTACAATTATTCCCTAAAATATCCCTAGAACAACAAGTAAATTCATCCAGGGAAGAGATTCAAATGTGTACGAGCAAAACAGTCTTTACTGAAGGTATTAAATGTGAATGAATTTCTATCAGCTTTTGTGCTGATCGCTCTTAAAATACATTCAAATAGCATCAACCAAAATAGAACCAGTTAGAATGAAATCTGCCCAAATGAAAGGATGATTTTTCAATAAAACATCAAATATTGAAGGATAATTCAAATGGATTTGTGAGCAATCTGAGACAGGAAATGAAAATACAGTCCAACAGGACATCATCAAATAAATATTGTTCATTTTTCTGCTACCTTTCATTATTTATGTAAAATTGTGTTAAACTTTGTTTAGTTCTTTGGTTTCCCGGTCTAAATCCATTAACTTGAAGTTGCGTATTGAGCTCACGCCAATGTTCCAGGAAACGCCCCTGATATGCACATTTTATCAGAAATACATGAATAATCTGCTACGTATTTTGAATAAATGTATATTAATCTGATCCAGTTCACATCCTGTAAATGTATCAGTGAAATACTGAGATTGTTAATATCATCCAGTGTCCCATGGATTCTCTAAAGGAGAAGTTCTAATTAAAATGTTCAGATCATTAACATTGTGAACATTGTTCTGCTTCTCCTGAAGGACGTTTCATTTTGGACACCAGGTGGCGATGGCGCTATAACACTACACCTTATTCCAGAAGAAGAAGATGACAGTTTGAGGAAAAAACTATGTTTTAGACCACAAATAAGTACTTTAAAAAATATTTCCTTAAGACTTTGGAAAATTACTCCCTGTGAGTAAATAAAGAAGTTCATTAGTCCGAATGTATGTTTAGGCCAACCGAACGTTAGCATTAGCCGCATCGGAAATTCCATTAAATGTTACCATCAAGCTAGCAGACTTTAGCTTCATGTGCTAAATCAAATAATATTTTTTATGAATCGATTATTGATCTATTCAGCTTAAATTGATTCAATTCGTTTAATCAAACTTTTTCAACTCAGTCCTAGTTAATGTAGATGACAGGTGACTATTGATGACGTCCTACTGGGTTAATTAGTCCAAATTTGAAGACACCATGTTTCTGTAACTCTCTGCTGGGATGGATAAATGTAGGGATAAGGAGAAGCCGTAAGGGAAGAACTCAGATTCAACCTGAAATCTTCACTGCTCTACCAGGATGAGCGAGCTGAAAACTTACTGTAACAGTACTAAATCTATGTTGCACTCAAAGCTTCACTTCATTTTTAAAACCACTGACTAATACCAGACAAAAGTAAAGTTTGACTGCAATGACTCTTAAATGTCTACAGCTTCAGCCCAATGCAAGGACAAATGTTCCAGAGGCGGCGCCAGGTGCTAGCTTGGGGTTATTATCCACCTTATTCCTGGGGCCGCTGAAGTAAAACGGGTTATGGGTGCAACTTCTGGTATAGCAACCGGAAGTTACACGGCGCTATTGGTTTCCATTGAAAGTTGGCGGTTTTGTTAGCTTTAGCGGTGCAACAAACTTTAGAAGTGTGTTTTTCTTAATCCCTCAAAAGTTTCATAAATGTCTTTGCACAGCTCAGGTTCATGTTGTGCAGCTCGTGGTTGTTCTAACACCCAAACTAAATTAAATGTGTGTCTTAAGGAGCGTTGTGTGAAACATGGACCGCTGATGAAGATGGAGTGCAGCTGTCCTCCTCTGACAGATTTTACCGTCTATCAGACGAGGATGAAGTCAGAAGGATGTGGATGAAAAATGTAAATCTTAAGAATCCACATAAGACTTTATATGTATAGTTTTTTATTTTTCATTTTGTGGATAAAGTTACCAGCGGAGGAAAATTGTATCCAAACATTTGGTTGTGTTCCTCCAGACCACCAGAGAAGAAGAGACTCCGGTACTGCAGAGACCTGACAGCAGTTGTCACAAGAGCAGGAAGATATTTCTGTGGAATTGCTGCATCTCCTGGTATCAGATATTCAAAAATGACCCATGTTTAAACCACAGCTGACTTTAACCATGAAACTGGCTAAAGCTACACCGTGATGCAACCCTCATTGGCTCTGGCAGCATGTAAACACAAACACGTGAAGCCATAAGGTTACAATTGATCAGCACTGTGTGCTAACTCCAGCAGAAATAATCATCTATGAAGGTATTGATATGTCTCGGAGCTTTAAGATTGTTCAGAGCTTCAACATCTGCAGCAACTGAACTGAGAAAGTAGCTTAAAATGCTACTATTATTGTTATGTTTGGACATTTTTTAAGGTCATCCTTCAATTTTAGCAGCACCAGAATTGTTACATCTCCTCTTTTAAGACATGACAGCTGGTGTTCCCACATTTATATGTAGTTATAGATCCAAAACAAGAGGAACTGCACTGTCGGCTCTGCAGTTGTAATGTAAATAAATGCTAGTTCCACCGTCTACAGGAAGTATCACCCATAACTCACGCAATAAGGTGGATAGCAACTGCAAGACTTGGAAAAGCAGCCCCAAATACGAGAGGGTTGTAGCTGCGTTCACACTGAACACGTATGCATGTAGTGCAGCTCATTCCGTAAGTCAATGGTACGTCTGAGATCCGGTGGCGCGATTTGGGGAACAGGCGCGGCCAGAGTTCAAATACCTGAACTTTCCCTCTACTAATCAGGGACTTGTTTTTGGACGTGTGACGTGTTAAGTCACTCGATCAGCTGGTAGGATCAGCGATGCCAACCGTAGCAGCCCGGCTGGCGAGCAGACACAGGAGCACAAGCAGCAGCATTGGGGAAGCAGCCGGCTCAGGTCTCCAAATAACATTCTTCTAATTTTCAGCCAGACAATAATAATAATCATTTAAGAAGGTATTTTAATGTTATTCTTGTTTTTATTTTTCCTCTCTCGGGTTAACGCTTCCTCAAACTGGTGAATCCTCCAACTGGACTCCGAGAGACGGAGACATCCCAGAAGCAGCAGCATTCAGATGCAGCTCCTGCAGCCGGAGTGGACCGGCGGGTTCTCTGAACCCAGATGTGAGGAGGGATTACCCGCGCTTTTGGAGAGCTTTTTCAAATAGCCTAACTAATTCTAAACTCTTACCATTTGCTGTGTCTCTCATGAACTGTAAATGAGATAACATAGACACCACTCCATGGTTAGGCTAAGAGGAACATCTGATGCTAGCTCCAGTCGTAAAGTTAATGAACATATTTTTGGACAGGTGTTCAACTATGGCAAGAAAAAAAGAACCATAAATAGCTAGAAAAAGGAATGTAAAGAACAGCGTTGTTCTCTGTCCTCTGCACAGCTCCTCTTAGACACATGACTGCTCGTTTTCCTGCCACACTTCAGCATCGCTTTCCTCTGACTTTGATAGTTAACTGTTAACGTGCCATAGATTGACAAGACATACATTTCATTCTGGAATTAATTTGCATCTTATGATTATGTGTTTTTGATCCTTTTCCATCAATTACGTAATTTTACATAAAAATCCTCCTTACAGTCACTTAGCAACCTTAAGCTACTGCAGAGAAAAACTCCCGCACTGTTCCCAAAGTTCCTGCTGCTTCCGGTCTTCACTGCTTTAAAGAAGATAAACAAGTAGTGAGGGACTTTTCAAACTGCAGCCTTTTAAGGCTTGATGAGTCTCCTGAGGGTCCATAAGATCCTTAAGGAGCTCCAGATCTGTTCCTCGGCTGTAAACACGATTCTCTATGGAGGAAGACGTGCCGCAGTTGGAACTGTAACATTACTGCTTTATCTGAGGAATGCAAGGAGAGGACAGGGTTTGGAGTCAGACCTGTCATTAGGAAGAGGCGCAGCAGGATCATGTGCAGATCCAGCGTGGTGGGAAGGATCAACCCCAGCAACAGTGACAAGTTCCCCAGGTGGAAGAACAGGTGGTGGGACTGCTGCCACTGTTGACAGGAGGTAGTGTTGGGCTCCACAGACCCCACTGGCATGGACGAGGGGAGTATCGGCATCACGGTGACCATGAATGGGGACAGTTGTGTGGGAGAGGACATCGTGGGGGAGCTGCCTCGGTGGGAGCTGCAGGAGAGGGGGTGAAAATGGTTTTAACAGACTTAAACCTGGTTAACTAGACATTTACACCAACCTCCTTTATTTAAACAAACCCTTCAAACTGTACAGGAAAGATCTCCTTAGTTCCAAGTGGAGCCCATCGACCCCGTGCACACTGAAACTGATCCAGTCTGAGCCGCTGAACAGATACAGGTACAAACGCAGGCTGGCCGGAACTGGCCGTGCTACAGCCGTGCACCAACGTAAAGTTTCTGCGTCCAAATGCGTGCGCCGGCGTTTGCTCCCCGGCTGACCTCGCACTGGAAACCTGCTGCTCCAAGACTCCGGTTCAAACATGGCTGATGTTATAATTACTGCTATCAATGAAACAATGTTATTTGTTCTTTTTATTGTATCTATTCATTTGTTGATCAGCGTATATGTTGTGCTGTTTTCAAGGAAAGGCATTGAATAAGCTTGATAAGCTTCTGCCTATTCCTCTTTTTTATTGGTTGTTTTTATTGTATATTGTGTTAACTCTATAAATGGGAACTAAACCAATAAACTTGAACTTGAACAGTGGACCTGGAGTCTATAGTTAGATTTTTATCATGGAACTGAATCGTACAGTTTCCCATAAATTCTAAAGTCTGGTTTTTGTCTTTTAACCCTTTAACAGCTGAGTCTTAAACACATTTAACTCGCTGTTACTTTTCAACCGTTAACATGATCATCTCAGTAGATTATGAAGGAGAAAGCAGTTCTCTCATAAACGTTACAGTAGATCAAAGAACTCTGGAGTCTAACATCACAGAACTTGAAGAGTATTCCTGTCTTTCGTACAGCGTGACCTTCACACTGAGTAGTAACTGTTCAGCGGTCATGTCGGTCCGTTCTGATGGGAGGAAAGTTTGCGGTGAAATCCAGCAGTGAGTGTGATGGTGGCGGGACGCTATGCTCCGTCCGGACCGGGCTCTTCACACTGAAACTTCCTCACGCCTCCAGTCCCGCTGCAAATGTGTCTGCAGCGCGGATCTGAGCGCTCTTCAGAGCAAGAGCTTCAACCTTTATCCACCACAGCTGATCTCCAGCGCGCGGAGGCCTGCCTCGTGCGCGCGGTAAAAATAGTTCTGGATCGGTACCGCTGAAACCGAACAGACGAGTAGGGAAAGTGGAGTCTTACCGGCGGCTGTGTGAATCTGCGTGTCCCGTCTGAAGGTCTGCGGGCTGTGCGGGAGCTGCGGGCTGTGCGGGCGGGCTCTGGATGTGCGCGTCGCACATTCCGGTCAGCTTGACAGGCTGACGCAGAGCAGAGCGGGGGACGCATGACCTTTTGTGGTGTGGACGCTCCTCCTGGTGTGTCCTCTGATGAGGAGGAAGCTCTGCGGCTCCGTCTTTATCTGGGGCAGGAATGACGCACGCGCGCGCGCGCGCCACCAAAACTTTATGGCAAACAGCTTGTACTGAACTGCTGCACATATCTGAGCTGGTATCCAAATCCATCTGCTCCTTCATTTTTCCTTTGATCCATGAATGTATCCAGTCAGTGACTCATGGTCGATCTTGAACCTGAACTGAAGTTCTCAGGTAATTCTTCCTTGAACACCTGTCCTGGCACACAGCATGTTTTTGTGTCTGCTTCAGAAATCTCTGGAGTTCTCTAAGGTCCAGGGGTTTGGGGTTGTGCTAATCATTAATTTAAACGTTTTGGAAAATACTCTGACCACAAAAAGCCTCAAACAACACCGTTCTGATTGTTATAATCCTATCCAGTGCAGGTATAGTTCAACGCTAATAATAGTCTTGTTCTTGACATGCTCTGTTTCAAGTTTCTCTGTCAGTCACAGCAGCTTTAAGTTCTCAATCATCCACAGCCGACTTGATCTGTCTCAAGTGTCGTTTCAGCTCTTCAGGGTCAGCTGCTACCGTCAGGACCTGCTGGTAGAACCAAAAACCGTGGAGAAGTAAAACTAGGACCAAACGAGCTGAAAAGCAGACACTTACATGAGCTGAGGACAACAAACAGAGAAGAACCAGAGAGCTGGACCAGCTGAGAGACCAAGACCACATCACAGAGAAGAAACAACAAAGGTCCTCACAGCAACATAGCTGGTGCAACCCCCAATAGTCACAGCGACATCCAGGAGAGTCTTCCTCTGGGTAACTTTTGTTCTAAACTTTGAACAATGCTCTGATATTTTAGTTTGACACATTTTCATGAGCGTGCAGGAGTAGAGATTTGAGCAATAAAGACACTTCTTTCTGATGGGGATTTTTTTGTTTTCTTTTATTGAAGCTTAAGGAGAAAAGAAATTCTATTTAAAACAACAAATGAGGCAGAACCACAATTTGCAGTAGCTAAGAATCACTTCATGTCTGCTGCAATGATTAAGACACTTTTTGTTTCTAACCACAAACAAGCGGATCAACTGAATCAGTTTGGATCCCATTCTGAAGAAGTTTGTTTCTTTACAGGCTTTCTACACAAGAATTGCAAAGATCTCAGATGTTTTTTTGGACCGTGCAGATCACCTTAAAAACAAGTTTAAAAAAAAAACTAACAAACATGGAGATTACTGTGAAGACTTTTTAACTGAGACATGGTGGAGGAGAGATGCTGATGTGGATTTGTTCTGATCTGTGATCTTCTCTGAAGTCCATACTGGTACATCAACAACACACGGGCCTCATTTACAAAGTATTGGAGCAGAAACTTTAGAAATGTTCTCATCTACAAAACATTGTGTGATGAAAATAATCTGTAACTTTCTTTTTCTATCTATCATTTACAAAGGCAGCAGTTGGACGTATCGCCCTGGGGAGGGGAACAAAATGTTAGCATACGAACTATTTGTGCTTATTTTAGCCCAGCTTTTCTCTGCCCCATTTCAACAGAACCAGAACAGCAGGTGTCAAAGCCAGACTGAAACCTTCTGTAATTCTAAAGCTGTCCCATCTTCAGTGCTGCCAGAACCCGTGTCTTTTTTCAATGTTTTCATGTATGTCTTTTTATTAACCATCATCTTTGCATTTCTGTGTGCAAACTGAAATTGATTGCTTTTTCATTTTTTTGAACATTGTACAATAACCACAAAGTTCACTCCTTCTGCATCTAAAGAACAAAAACCAAAACAAACCAACAAAAACCCAAGTAGCTGTAATTATCTAGTCAAGGTTCAAATCTCATCCTAATGATAGATGAACCCTCAGAAGCAGATTTTTTTAAGAAAAGAAGATCAAAGTTTCTTTAGAACCATGAGAAGCTTCAAAACATTCGACAGGAACTGAGATTCTGCAGTGGAGCGAAGACGTCAATGGTTGAGATGAAGCTGATGGAGGCGGATCCGCAGCTACTGAGGGATCTCCTAATGCTGGAGAGGATCTACTGATGAGGGATTTACAACAGATCAGGATATGGAAGATGATACAGAGAAGAATGCTTCACCTTGTTCCAGATGTGCAGCAGGTGAGAGCAGTAATGCATCTCTCTGGATGCAGTAATTGTTCTCAGGCTGCCATCTCACCACGTCTCTCTTCATCTGCTTCTTCCACAGATGTCGCTGGCTGGTGGCAGAACGTTGGCAGACGGAGGTCATAGCGGTGCCCGGATCTATCGACGGCCTTGTCGCTAAGCGAGTACAGCTTCTCGGCAATGTCATTGCGCACCACCAAAGCGAAGATCCGAGCAATGTACCGATGTTTGGCAAAAAGCAGGTAGAGCTTCTTCCTCCGCCAGCACACATAGTGACAGGTCTCGTCAGCATGCAAGGTCACCTGAGGAAATGATAGACATGATCCATGAGAGCGAGTCCAGCTAGGAAGATCAGCTGCTGGGAAAGGAAACCAGTGTTTGGATACCTGAGTCTGACCCCCTTCCCTCACTAACCATTCATAAATCAGAGCTTTGGCAAACCCGCAGAGCAACTTCCAGTCCCGCCTTACCTGCTCACCTCATGTGTTGAAGTGTCTTTGGGCACTGAAGCGTCCGGTGGAAGGTTGACCCACGAGACTTGAACCGTAGCTCACATCTGTGACCCACAAACCGGCTCACCAAAGCTCCAATGCAATTAGATCTCATAAATTGAGCATCTGAACACCTTTTGACATGGTGGATTCATTTTGTCCCATAATATCCCCTAGCTCTCAGGAGAGAGAGTTTTGTTGAGTTTTACAGACACGTTTGGAGTAGGAGCGGTTCTGAGCGCGGACCGGACTTTGGGTCGCAGCTGACGGACGAGCTGCAGGTGTTCCTTCCCCGATGATTTAAATATGATCTGTAATGATTTTATAGTTTCCTTTAATTCTTTGGAGAACTTGGTCATGTAGGAGACTGAGATGCAGCAGAAGAGAAAAAGAGCAGAGACTGATCGACTCCTGAGAGCAGAGGAGGACAGTGGTGTAAATACTGAACATCATGAGGGAAAGTCCACCTGTTCAGTCACAACATCATGACAGTAGAGAAGACGGGACTGTATGCTCCTCTGCAGCTGCTGCAGCACTACATCACTGCATGCTCTGTTACCATGACAACGCATGCACTGTTCATCAAACAGTTAGTCCGCCTATTGTAAAAAAAAAACTATTAAAACTTAAAAAACATGAAAGTACGAATATGAGTGAACACAATATAAGCAGGTCAATATGAGGAGTTTATTGTCAGAAATGAACAGACTTCACAGAAATAAACCTGAAACGATCAGACCTTCAGGTTGTCTTTGTAAGAACACACAAAGGAAAGACAGGCTAACTGAGGAAAAACAGCCCAACTCCCTCCATCATAAAAGCGCTCATTAGACCGGAAGCATAAATAACATCAGTGACAAAAAAGTTATCGAGTGAGAAATGAAAGAGTGGAAGTCTGTCAGAAACTATCTGAACATTTATCGTTTCTTTAATTAAATTTCAACCCTTATGTTGATCACAGGCTTGAATAAAATCTTATGACTCTGAATTTAAACTTCTTCCTGGGATCTTCCTGGGATTGCCCTGCTTGTGGATTCCGCTCCAGGGATGGAACACTGAGAGCCCATCAGCTGTCAGTGCTCAGAAACACTCATTTTATCAACGAAAGTCACTACTGAGTGCTACGGGATAATGTTATGGCATAAAATGAATCCATCATGTCGAAAGGCGCTCCCATGCTCGATTCATGGAATCAATTTGCAGTTAAGTTTTGGTGAGTTGTTTTGAGGGCTACAGCTCACGGCTGTGAGCTACGACTCAAATCTCGTGGATCCTCGTGACCAACGAGACTTCAGTCCAGATCCACAAGATTTGAGTGGCGGCTCATGAGGCGTGAGTCAGGCAGCACTGCTGTCTCCAGATTTGTCAAGCCAATTAGAAGCTGCAGAAATGTTTCAGAAAAGATGCTGCAGACAGTTACTACCTTCTTATCTGAAGAAACCTTTTAAGTAAAGAAGGCTTTAAAAAAAGACATGACAAGTGAGACTTCTGCTCAGATATGTTGGAAGTGTAAGCATGAGTTCTTTTAGTCCAGCAAAAAAAAACCTGAGCAGTGATGAATTAGTGAGAGAAAACCTGGAAGAATCCTTCCTCCGAGGGCCTCAGAGAATCCCACTCCGGAGAGTCCAGGAACTGGAAGGGGTAGATGTAATGCAGGAACTCTCCTCTGACTGTTACTCGAACTCTGTAGGAAGACACGGAGAGTTTCCATGAGCTGTAGAGACAGACTTACCCCGGGTGACAAAGAACAGCACACAAACACCGCAGCAGCAGAGTGGAAGCAGCTGAGGTCTTCATTCCATAGTCAGGATGCTGGCATTTTCATCCCCATTACTACCAGATTTAGGTGTAGCAAAGCTGCTTCAATCTATAGATCATTTCTAACACACTCACTGTTCTCACTTCTACACCCTGGTGAAAACAGAGACAAATCTAGAACAATCTAACATCTGACTTCATTGGATTTCTGTTCAAAAACATTTAACTCTAATAGTTTCAGACCAGAGCTTAAGTAACCTGTCTTAGTGATGTGAAACTCTCCGAGATAATAGACTAGTTTACTCAGGCTAGAGTCCTAAAAAGATCCTGAGAGTTCCCGTCTGGTCCACATGTGTCAGACTTGAAAAAGGAACTTCAACATGTCACATTTTGAGCTCCAGAGATTCTGGGATGAATGTCCCACTGCTGGGGGTCATCAGGTTCCTAAACAAGCAACACTAGAGCATGCTGTATCAGAACGGTTGGTCACCAATTTTGTTTACAACATTTATGGACAGAATTTTAAAGTGCAGAAAAATTGCTTAGGTTTGGACACCACAGAATCCGCCTTTACAAATAACTCGGGCTGTGGATCATTGTTAAGGTGGCGATCCGATTCGATTCAAGCTCAACGATTCACGAATCGAACCCTGATTCTTACTTTTTAATATCATGTTTGTTGCTATGTGTATGTCTGTTGGATGGAGGAAAATTTTAATTATATTTAATAAATCACTATCATTTATTCCTTTACTTAGAACAGGAGATCAGATTGAGAAGACTTCATTAGTCCCAGAGGGCGATTCATCTGTAGCATTTGCAGAGAAGTTTCACACAAACAGCCAGTCTGTATGGAGAAACGGCATCAGCTGACTCAGAAGCAAATATATTCTGCTATTCGCAGAGGATAGTTATCATCCAGAGCAAATGTTTATTATGGACGCAACCGACAAATTCTGGATAGAGATGCTCTCTCATACGTATGTGATGAAGGAGAAAGACGGCAATGTTTAAGGCACAGAGAAACAGAGAGACAGTCCTTATGAAAAGTTCACAGTCTATTTCTGTGTATAAAAAAACTCAATGTGAAGCAATACTCCATTGTTGGGGGGGTGGGACGGAGACTGGGGGTTCAGCCTACTCGCAGGAGTTCTCTGGTCCCTGACCCCCATGAATTAGGGGATACTGTTTTTTATATATATACAGTCAGTTTAGATGTAAACATGATAAATGACCAAATTTTCTCTTGTTTCTTGGAGTAATTTCCTGCCAGAGTTGACGGGAGGTCGCCGTGCAAAAAAATAGACCAGACGCCAAAACGATTGCTGCACTGCCCAAGCCAGCCGCGGAGGACCGCCTCACACGGGATGTGATCTACACCATGGTTAACAAGGGCGCCAAATGGAAGCGGTCTCAGTTCCATATGCAGTGTGAACCAGGAGTTAAGCCCACATGAATGTATCCACATAACAACGTCTACAAAGTTGTTGTCTACTAGAACAGCCACAGAACTGTTGTCACGTGATGATGTTGTAAATGACTTTGCTCCAAGAAAAATCGGGGGAATATATTTGGTTCAGGTGCAGGGACATGTGGTGAGGTCCACGGCTGGTGAGGCTCTGATGTCATCAGTCAAGTTTACAAACACAGCTGGAAAGCTCTGACACTATCTGGTAACACTGCCTACAGAGCAGCCTCTTCACCATTTGACTGACAACAGATAAAGTGTTGTTTGAAATTTCCCTCCAACGTTTTTCTTCTGTTTACAAACTGCAGCATAGAAAAAAAATCAACAAAATAGTTGTTATTAACTTACTTTTCCTTCTGAATGAAGTCTGTGTGCTGCTCCTTCTGCAGAAACACATGAATGTTCTGTTTGTAGAAGTCTTTCTTTTCTTTCTTCAGAGTTAAAAGTCTCTCTGGTTGTGTCTGAACACCCCCCCCCCCCCCCCAACCCCTAACTACTTAAAAACTATATAGTACCCTGGATTTGAAAGGTACTTCAGACACGATGCTCACTACTTTACTTTCATTTTTTTTAAACACCGAATATGACGTCACCAAATTCCCAAAGTGAAAACTGAATACTTACAAACAATTCACAACATTAATTTGTGACTCCACTGGGTTCTGATGGTGAAAATGTGGCTCGTTTATTCTAAAGGGTGGCCGTGGTGCAGTGGTAGGGCGGTCAACTCCTGATCAGGAGACTGCAAGTTCAATTCCCACCTTGCCCGCCCATGTGTCCTTGGGCAAGACACTGAACCCCAAATGGCCTCTGGTGGAAGGTTGGTAGCAGAGTCACCACCAGTGTGTGAATGGGTCTGTGACTGTGAAGCGCTCTGTTCCTTCAAAGGAAGGTGGACAGCACCATACAAGTATACACCATTGACCAAAAATTACATTTAAACAAGTCATTTTGTTCAAAATTGTTTAACCGGAATCTATTGTGGTCTTTATTCGCTAAAGTGAGCATTGATGCACAGCACGTTGTGGGAAATTCTGGGAAATTTATAATGCACTCGATTTTGGAATTAGTAGATTTGGACAGGATAGAAAATGTGGAACGCTCCATATCAGGGGTCTCCAAGCTACGCTCACGAGCTACCGGTAGTTCAGAAACTTTGGAGTAGCTCATGGCAATACCACACAGATGACCAAGTCTGATCTGTCACTTGGTGACAACTATGGTTGGACACCAAAGTTTGGTTCCAAATAGGAACCGTTATAATTTACGTGGTTCTACATAACTGAAACAAGCTGCTGCAGACGGAGCTGCACTTCAGTGCTAAGTTTCTATTGGTCTTTGGACACGTCAATCAAGTCAGTACTTCGAACTTCTAGCCAATCCCATTGATAGTGGGCGGGCTCATATAAAATAACTGAAGGAGCGAGCACGCGCCGCAGAGCGCACGAATGTCTGATGCATTTGACAGCAGATCAAGTTGACAGCTCGCTGCTGCATCAGGAACTCAGCTTTAGATACGTGTTTTCAGGGACTAGATGAGGGTAAAATACTGATCAAATACGAGTGTTTGGTCCTGTCGGATCTCTGACTGCAGACAGACTCGCGGGCACCATGCTCGACTCTTCTGAACTGTTACATTTTACTTATTTTCATAGAGACAATAATAAAAAAAAAGAGTTACATATTTTCCCTCCTCTCGGGTTAATGTGGACCAGCATTCAAACTCAGAAACAGAGGAAGCGGCTCTTATGCTGACAATATCTGACTGAGTTGGACCAACAATTACAAGAAAACAAAAAATCTATGACAGGATCAGTGCTGTGAAGGCCTTCAAATAAAGCTGAATTAATTCATTCAGCAAATAAAACACAAAATATTTCCGCTCTTCCAATCAATTGCAAAGATTCTGGAAGTTCATTCAGGAGCAGAAAAGCTCCTGAATATTGTGATATCTGTCCAAGCTGCTAGAAGGGTTTAAAACAGATTCTGTGACTTTGAAAATAGCGTTTCACGGTAGATTTGTGCGTAACTGATGTGGTGTGTGTGCGTAAGAGGTGATTCGTGCATGTTTTTTTTAAAGATTTGTGTTTGTAATTAATTTCAAGTTGTTGTCATTTTAATTTGTGCATGTGTAAATTGTATTTTGTACTTTTTTAAATTTTGTATTTATTTTTTACTTTTGCACAAAATGTATTATATGAGTTACAAATGAAGAATTATGCACGCACAAATCCAAAGTTATGCACGGATCAAGAATACACACACAGATCCTAATTTACGCACAAATCAAGAATTACGCACGCACACGTCAGAGTGAGGCTGTTTTCTCTCCATACAGAGCCTGCACTGCATGATCCAGTCATTTCTTTAAAGGTTTTCGGCTCTACCTGCCCGTCAGCAGCACAGACAGCTTGTCGATGGCGGTTTTTCCCTCCACGGCGAAGCAGTGGTCCTTCTCTAGCACGCGCGCGTCCGGGTCGCTGCAGGCTATGATCTCTCCGAAGTGCGCGAGGGACACCCCGAGCCGCCGGAAGACCCCGTCGTAGAGCCCCCGCAGCTCCCCGCTGAAGCTCAGGCTCCTCAGCCGGAACGCGACCAGGACCGTCTGGCCCAGACACGCGCACGACAGCGCCAGGTTCCACAGCAGCGACTCCACCGTGCACGGGTCCGACCAGGACTCCAGAGAACTGCACAGGAAGCCGAGGCTCAGCAAGGTGAACGAATAGAGGCGCCCGTACGAGCCGCTGCCGCCCGAGAAGCCGAGGAAGAGGAGGATGTGCGCCAGGTGGAACACGGGGCCCTCTGCGCGGGACCCCCACGCCTCACAGAGCGGGTGACCCGGAGACGGGCGCTCGTGCGTCAAGTTTAGAGCCGCAAAGTCCGGAGGCTCCATGACAGCAGCTGCAGCTGAGGAGAGTGAGCCGGGACGGAGCTGTCTGTCTGCGGGCGGAGGAGTCTGCAGGGGGCGGCCTCCTGGATCAATCACTCATGTCTGTTTACCTGTCTGTCTGCCTGCCTGTCTGTCTGTTTACCTGTCTGTCTGCCTGTCTGTCTGCCTGTCTGTCTGCTGCTGGGGATGGAATCATTCAGTCAACCCATAATATAATTTTATTTGAATCGATTCACAGTTTTAAACACATTTTAGATTTTTTTTTTCAACACAATGAATTAAAGGTATTTTAAGGCCAATTATGTTTTCTAACAGAAAAGATTCAATACAAACAAACAATTATAACAGGGCCACTGAATAGGGGGGGTAAAGGTGGATGATTCTTGGGGTCCAGACTGAGGGAGGGGCCCACAGAGGTTCCTAAAGCAAATGTGCCTCTGTGTTTGGTACGGTGGCTGACATGGCTCACATGAATGCAAAAGCCACAACACGACGACAAAAGACGAAACACAACGGCAAAAGCCAACACACAACGGAAGTGAATCACTGATTTTTTTTTTCTTAACGTTTCATTCAGTTTCAAGCTATTGGTGCTTCTTTAGAGGTGCATGATTTTGTACAAGATTTGTTTTATTTGGCTGAAGTTGTTAATTTAATCTACTATCACAGACCCGACCCACACTAGTATAATTACTTTTAAATTTCTTCTATGTTCTCTTTAGTGTAACCCTTAGTAATGGAAATCTATATGTCCAGTTTTACATAGTGTACCATAAGAACTGCATGGTGGCCTACCGGCTAGCACATTCGCTTATCACTCCGAAGAGAGCAGGTTTGAAATCAGTGGGAATTATTTCTTATTATTTATATATATATATATATATAAATTATTTTTTTTTTGTAAAAATAAATATCTTAAGTGGCTCTTACGTAAATTTTGAGAATCAAAATAAATAAATATTTCTTGCATCATAATTCCAGGCAGTTACGTCGTTTCTGTTCAGGATGGTGGGGGTGTGGCATGCGGCGCCAAAACTCCCTTTTCGCCATGCAGCCCAGAACAGATGTTGTGTTTCCCGGGTCTCTTGCATCGTTGATTTGTAATGTAACACTCATATATTGTCCCCAAAGGCGTAAAAAGAAGGTGGATGATTACGACAAACTTTATTTTGGTCCAGAATAAAGCCCCAGAAAAGGTCTGTCCTTATCCTTCACCCTTTCTTGGACAATATATCCTTTCATACTCGCTTCATGTTGTGCTCCACGTGTGACTAAACGCTCCACGCCCACTCAGTGTAACCCCACCCCCCAGCCACTGCGCGCACACTCGCACTCAGCGCTAACGACCGTTCACGCGCAGCAGTGACAGTTTTTCCTAGTTGTCTTGGTGTATTTCTCCCAACAGTTAGTCGTTTCACCCAAAAGCATTTTCTTTATTTATCAAAGAGCCAGTGCCACTCAAAGTAAACTTTCTGAGCTTTCAGGTGTATTGTAATGTTCATTCCTAACTCTAAACAACCCCAGAATGGATCTAAGGCCCTGTTTACACTGGAACGGGAACGCGTTTTGCTCTCTGATCCGGTAAGCAAGATATCGGGTACACACCAGAACGTTCCTGAATGATATTGCGTTCACGGTTAAAACGAATGCTGACGGAAAACGATGTAATTCACACGCCACGCCGCTATGCGCTATGTGCGCACAATGTTGAACCGTTCCTGCTCTATTCCCCCTCAGCCGTAGTCGAGGAGCAGGGGAGATCTTCTCCAGGGCGAAGGTTGCTTTTCCTCCGGGGTTCACATCCCTTCTTTGGATCATGCGAAGCCGAATAATTACACTTAGCTATTGTAGAGGAACTGAACTTTTATTACTTTAACTTGCAGACAAACTCGAGAACAACTCTCCGCACGCTAACGTGCGCGCGCGCCCCTCCCCTTTCCTTTCTCTCTCCTTTTTCTCTCTCTGCGGCACCCTCTCTCTCTCTCTCCTCTCAGAGCGCGCTGCTCCTCACATGCACACGCCCCCCCCAGCTTCGTAACAAGCTGAGATGCAGAAGTTGGAGCACACACTCATCTCACAAAAACAAGAAAGTAAATAGATAGGCTGAATCGTAAAAAATCAGAAGAACCGAACTTCGGTGCCCAACCCTACTCCCACCGGATGGAAAAGAACAATAGGAGAAGTACTGCGCTTTACACCCTGACACCGTTCCTGACCGTACACACTAGAATGGGAGGGCTGTTGGAACGGGAACGTTTCGCAACGCTCCACTCTGGAAGGCGTTCTCAAAAGTTGTCGTTTTGGGGGCCCTAAAACGCCGTTCTGGTCTAAACGAGAGGCCCAAACGATAACCAAGTTGTCGGAACGCACGCGAAAACGTTGTAGTGTAAACGGGCCCTTACAGTGGCCGACACGGCGCACAGAAATGCAAAAGACACAACATGACAAAAGCAGAAACACAAAGTCACAACTCAATGACTGTGATTCACATCACAAATGAATATTTGACTTTTTTTAAAAAGTTTTATTTATTTTCAAACTATTGGTGCTTCAATACCTTGAAACTGTGTAATAACCCAAGAGGGAATGACTACTGTAAAAATAAAACTGGGGGGATTGTTTTGTTATTAACTATTTTGTTCTTTTGAATTTCACCTTATAAAAGAAGAAAAAGTTTAAGGTCCAGGTAAGCTACATGCGAGTACAAAAACACCATAATTGGCTTGCAAGTTATGAGGTTCCTGATCTCTGCTCTAAATCATTGTCTGAACTTCAAACAATAAAATGCAAAAATATTTTTATGAACATTGGTTTTACTTTATTGCAGTTAGTGAACAATAAAATTATGTCAATGAAGAGCTTAACTTTTCATTTAACTTATATGTAAGACTAACTTGAAAACTGCTTCATTGCAAAAGTGACCTCTGGAAGGGAGGTGGTATCCCGATGCAGCCCCCCATCCTGCCTCCAAATCCAGCCTCTCGTTTCTTAAACACGTTGAGGATGCTCTCTGGTGTTCACTGGCTCCTCCCCCTAACTGTCTGTGCTTGAATTAGTAATATAGTTGAATTAAAAAAATCATACAAAACAATAAATGAATCAACCAAAAACTCAATAAACTTGTTCTCTCACAACATATTAAACAGAGCTGTCAGACAGTGAAGGGGAGTTCACTGCTCAGATTTCACACACCAGAGGTGGGGGCTTGAGTCACGTGACTTGTACTCAAGTCAGACTCGAGTCTTGAATTTGACGACTTTAGACTCGACTTGCACTCTCTAACCTCTGACTCGAGACTTGACTCTGACTTTAATATCAATCACTTGAGACTTGACTAGGACTTTATCCCTTTGACTCAGAAAGACTTGCTATTTTCCCTCAGAAAACACCAAGTCACCACAGGTGGTTTCGACATTTCCACCGCTCAGATCTTCACCTGGGATCTGGGCGGGGCGCGAGCGGGGGCAGCAGGGATGCTGGCGTCCCGGGCTCGCTTGTTTTCCGACAGGAATCCAGTAAACAGACTTGACGGAGCTGCTGCATGAGATTTATTTCCTTTCCCTTTTTTTGGGTTCGCCCGTTTCGCTGTGTTGTGTTTCGGAGGGCCCTGTGGGGTCCTTGAGGGCTACCTGGTGCCGCGGCACCACGTTGGTGACCCCTGCTTTAAGCGTTTGCATTCTGCATGTGTGAGCCTGCATGTGTCTGTTTTTCAGTGTTTCATCTGCTATCATGACATGGTGTACTTTTGAGAAGACATTTATCCATAAACACCATTTATTTGATTCTAATCAATCGAAACCTGAATATGACTGGAAGTAATCTGTGTTGTGTTTTTCCTGTTCATTTACAGAGTCAAAAATGGCTCTTTCAGAAATGTTGCTTAACTCTGGCAGCAAACTTTCAAAATTCAAGCTGCAAGATTTGTTTTTTCCATGAACTCCTGCAGAAGACAGCTGGTGTTCTGCTGTGTGTCTTTGCGTCTTTCTCCTTTTCAACTTGACCTCTTCAGTCCATTTATTCCTCTGAGGTTGTTTTATTTGCTGCTTCTGGTATATGTTTGTAGAAACTGTGGACTTAAAAGTATCTTTTTATAGTTTGATGTTTGGACTAAATAAACAGTTGGGCTACAGAACCCGTCTGTTTATTTGTCTTTTGGGATTCCTCGAGTACATTTTTGAACTGACGGAGCACAGTGGACTGAGGGTGTTTGTTACCCTTGTAGAGTATTGGAGAGTGGGTTGACATACAGCATGTGGGTCAGCAGAGGGGTGGGGTGGGGTGGGGGCTGGCATGTCTTCTCCCTTTTTCCGGTTAGGGCTGGAGAAGCAGCACAATCTTCTAAAGAGAAAGGACACGATGAATGTTGATTCACACGGACACAAGTGTGTGTCTGGAATGTCCTGCAAGTGAACAAAGTTCTAAAGAGTTTGTCTATCTTCAGACTGAAAACAGTTATCTTTGTCAAATGGTCAGAGATGTGTGTGTGCTGCAGATGGGGGCTGGTGTCAGCGAGGTTTTGGATGAAAAGATCATGTCAGATGATCAGGGAAGTGTTCATGTTCAACCAATCATGTTCGAGCATCGGCTGACCACTAAAGAGCAGTTATTTATCTTCAGCAGAACACAAGGTGTGTGTGAGGATCATCATGCCTGTGAGTTCGTCTAAATATAACCTGGACCCCCGCCTCCCAGGCTGCTTTGCAGCAGCTGCTCTGATTTCAATATATAGTGAGGGTAAGCAGTCTCAGCTTTCAGAGATTTGTGGGTTCAGGAACATTCTTCAGTAGACAGAGTTTTCGGATCAGAACTAGTGTTTGGGTTGTTCACTGTTGGTCAGTCTTGGAAAGTAAATGTCCCTCATCTTAAATGAGTAATTTCCAGACCCTCCAGGAATTCATGGCAGATTTTTATGCTTGTTGAGGCCTAAAATATCAGATGTGGCAGCTTTTGTGAAAAGTTTCTAAGTTTTTCACTTTCCTTTGAAGGCCCAGAGTGCTTCACAGTCACATTCACTGATGCAGGCTCTGCTGCTGAACACTGGCACCAACCTTCCACCAGAGGCAGTGTGGGGTTCAGAGTCTTTCCCAGGGACACTTCGACACACCGGGTTTCACAGACAACCTGCCCTGCTCAGACCGCATTCTATAAGAAGATCAACACTCCGCTGCTACAGCTGTGCAAGTGATACGCAACAAGGAAGAAGTACAAAACAACAACATTTGCTTGAATTTGGCTTAACAGTAAATCCTGGAGGGTCTGACTTTGGAGAAGTGTCCACGTCTTAATGTTTGTATCTATACTGCACATACTGCAGGCCATTCTTGCAAACATGCATTTGCTATTTTATGTTTTTCTGTCCCTCTTATTTAATCCTCATTGATTACAACAATTGAAAAAATGTGGAACCCACCACCCTTACCAAAAATAAGTATACTTCAAGTATATTTTTTAAAGTATACTTAAGTATAAAAAAGTATATACTAAGTATACTTAAAAAGTATACTGAAAGTTTACTACCAAGTATACTTCTTTGTACTAAATTGGCTCACTTTTAGTTTAGTAAAAAGTACACTTAGAAGTATACTTAAAGTAAAACTTACTTGGTGTAACTTTTACTTTACTGGCAATAAACTTTTAAGTTTACTGGTTATTATAAATAAAAGGTCCAAAGTTATTATTTAAGTCTGCTTAGTGATAATTTATGTAACGTACTCACTTTAAAATAACCTTTTGGTATACTCATAACATTAAGTATTTCATCTGATGGAATAGCACTTAAAAATAACCTTTATGGTATACTTTTTACCATTTGGTATTCACACCAAATCTGACTTTTTGCAACAAACCTACAAGACAGATTGAACAAATCTTCTATGAAGAACATTAAAAATAATACAGCAACTGTCAAAAAAAAAAATACTTGTACAACAATAGCCTACACATAAAATATAATCTTGAAAAAAGTTAAGGCTAATTTCATTAGAATTGTAGTGTAATTCTAAGTATAAACAATATACTTAACAATAACCTGTAGTTTATCTCTAAGTACATAAAAAGTAAACTAAAAGTATACCATGTTAAGTTTAGTTTTGGAAAAGTTTACTTAACATAAACTTGTAAAAAAAAATTATCCAATAAGTACATAAAAAGTATACTTAAAGTATACTATCTTAAGTTTAGTTTAAAAAAAGTATACCTGAAATAAACTCAAGTATACTTCTTTTGGTAAGGGGTACGGTCCAGCCTCTCCTCCACTGAAACCATCTGTCCATCCACTGGGAAGACGGTTCTGCAGATTCATCTTATTTTAAACCTTCACACAGTTGATGTATAATGTATAACGAGAAGAAGAAGAAGAACAAAGAAGATGAATTAGAAGACAGAAGATATAGAAAGCTATGAATAGAGGTAAAAAGTCTGATGAACGGAAACATTTTGGACAGATGGTAAAAAAGGTGGGAGGTGATAATGAAGGAAGGTGGGACAGAATCCAGGGAGCTGTTGGAAAGATGTTGGACGAAATAGAATTTAATTATGGAACCGCTAAACCAGCACGTGGTGATGGTTTGTGGGAAGTTCTCCGTTCAGAGATGAAGGACATTTTGAAGAGAAAGGAATTAAATGAGGAATAACAGATGTTTTGAGCAACACCAGCAGTTATCCTTTTTAAATTTCTTTTTTGAAGCAGACAATATTGATTCATATAAGGGAATGAGTGGGTTGACGTTCTGACCCACACTCCATACCAGTAGGTGGCGGAAATGCTCCTAAAAGCTGTGAGCCATCCGCCATTAAACACACAAGCAGAAGAAGCAGACGGCAGGCGCTCGGGTGAGCACCGAGTTCATCGATCGTTTGGCCCACGCGCTCGCCCCGCGCGTGCCCCTGCGGTGTTGCCCCGCATGAGCCTGCAGACATGACGGACCACGCGGAGGAGCAGCGGAACGAGCTGGAAGCCATCGAGTCCATCTACCCGGACTCCTTCACAGGTTCGAGGGGAACTTCCGGCCCAGAGAGCCGTTAGTAGCAGAGTCGAACCCTCAGAGCGACCTAACTAGACCCAACTTCGATAGACAGGGGACGCTGGGCTTCTGGTTCCGTTCGGCTCGTTTCTTGAAAACCCTTTCTCTCTTTTTGGGTCCAGATGACTCCAACCATATGTTGATGTGAGATTCCTTCCATGACAAATGTGGACAGGATGTTATGTCTGCTATGGACATTAGTGGAACTGAAGAATCAAAGATAAAAAAAAAAGTTCTGGTCACTGTCTTGTGGGTCCAGATGACCCCACTTTTAATGTAAACCATGAAGGAGAGCGGAAGGGTTACGACGAATTTGAGCCTAGAAGTCCAGCAGTGGCGGTTCTGAGAGACGTGGCGTCATTCGGACCGACATGACTCAGCAGAGGTTCTTTTCTGGCCCGGACCATCAATCAACATTCTGATACTTGTCCTGCTGTTCTGATTCTGACGGTTCTGCTCGGAATCCCGAACCTCTTCACGGTGACGCGAACACAATGTGTGTAAGGTGACTTCCGGTTTATAGACAGGCTGCGGCTCAAAGCTCAGCTCTGCTGGACACAATTTGACCTGAATAATAAAACAATATCCACCGTAAAGTTTTCACAATATTTATTTTAGAAATGTCCTGGTCGTTCACAAATGTACGATATCTAATACAGGAGCTTCTATTGAAAATATCAATATATGGAGTTTTTTATATCACTATCTTATGATAATAATGTCAATATATGAATCGAATAACTAGAGCTGGACGATATATTGATATTACAGAGTAATTTGATTTTTTTTTTTTTTTTACTGGTGATTTAATTTTTGAAAATGAAGATGTACATTCTCTCTTTGTTCTACAAACATTTTTATAGTTAATATTTCGTTACACTTTGTCTTCTAGCCAATTTCCAAAGGAAATGCTAAAATAAAAACAGTCAAGAATATTCTTTGTAGTAGTAATATTTGTAGTCTTTGTTAAAAGAAGTATAAATGAGAGGAAATAACGATTCAATTTGAAAATTGAATTTGAAATTCAAAAGCTGGAGATCTTTTGGCCAGCTCAGGGGGTGGGGACGCCAGCCGGAGAGCCGCCGCGGTGGGTTAGCGATCTGTCCGAGGTGTACCTCGTCTTTACCCGCCCTGGTAACGCCGCGGCCCCGGTGAGTCGAGATATTGGATAGAAGTTTAGAACAAAAGCACTCGTATTGACTGGTATTTTACCCGCTGCTCGAGTCACGTGCCCAAAGCTGAGTTCCTGATTGGCAGATGTGATGTGGTGACCTGTCAAACTTCAGATATTTAAATTTTGGCTTCTTTGCCTAATTTGTGCTTCGTTGCTCAAATTACACAGCTGCGAGTCCTCCTCGCCGTGCTCATCGCTCCAGTCACGCCACAGGACTTCAGATCGCCACAATTCTTTACCATTGACTTAAGGTTAAGCTGGCCGCCTCTGCTGCGTCAACTGCGTTTGGTGTGAATACAACTTAATCCAGACGGGACAGCAGCTTCTCCTGTGTGGGACAGCAGCTTCTCCTGTTTGGGACAGCAGTTTCTCCCGTGTGGGACAGCAGCTTCTCCTGTTTGGGACAGCAGTTTCTCCCGTGTGGGACAGCAGTTTCTCCCGTGTGGGACAGCAGCTGCTCCCGTGTGGGACAGCAGTTTCTCCCGTGTGGGACAGCAGTTTCTCCCGTGTGGGACAGCAGCTTCTCCCGTGTGGGACAGCAGCTTCTCCCGTGTGGGACAGCAGCTTCTCCCGTGTGGGACAGCAGCTTCTCCCGTGTGGGACAGCAGCTTCTCCCGTGTGGGACAGCAGTTTCTCCCGTGTGGGACAGCAGCTGCTCCTGTGTGGGACAGCAGCTTCTCCCGTGTGGGACAGCAGTTTCTCCCGTGTGGGACAGCAGTTTCTCCCGTGTGGGACAGCAGCTGCTCCCGTGTGGGACAGCAGTTTCTCCCGTGTGGACAGCAGTTTCTCCCCGTGGGACAGCAGTTTCTCCCGTGTGGGACAGCAGTTTCTCCCGTGTGGGACAGCAGTTTCTCCCGTGTGGGACAGCAGTTTCTCCCGTGTGGGACAGCAGTTTCTCCCGTGTGGGACAGCAGCTTCTCCCGTGTGGGACAGCAGCTTCTCCCGTGTGGGACAGCAGTTTCCCCGTGGGACAGCAGTTTCTCCGTGTGGGACAGCAGCTGCTCCCGTGTGGGACAGCAGCTGCTCCCGTGTGGGACAGCAGCTGCTCCCGTGTGGGACAGCAGCTTCTCCCGTGTGGGACAGCAGCTTCTCCCGTGTGGGACAGCAGCTGCTCCCGTGTGGGACAGCAGCTGCTCCCGTGTGGGACAGCAGCTGCTCCCGTGTGGGACAGCAGCTGCTCCCGTGTGGGACAGCAGCTGCTCCCGTGTGGGACAGCAGCTGCTCCCGTGGGACAGCAGCTTCTCCTGTGTGGGACAGCTGCTGCCTCACTGGGAGATTCTCTGAATCCAGACATGGAGACGTGTACCGATGCTTTTATTCAGCTCTTTAAACAAATAAATAAACTTCATTTCTTATCGTCTCCATGATGAGGGCGAGGAAAGTTTTTGATGGAAGTTCCTCCAGATGCAGCAGGAGCTTCAGGTAACAACCGTCAAGCAGCTACTGGAACGGTTGTTGAACACAGACATCGTACATGGATCTGATGGGAATTCTAGTCATTGTGAACGGACAGTTGATTGAAATGGTGCGAGGGGGGGCGGGGGTGCTTATCAGCACATATACAAAAACAGTACTTCATATATTTTAGGATTTCATTTGAAATTTTTCTTTTTGTGCTTCAGTAGTCTCTCTCTCTCTCTCTCTCTCTCTGTCTCTCTCTCTCTGTCTCTCTCTCTGTCTCTCTCTCAGGAAAAGGCTTTTGATCGGGTAGATCATAATTTTTTATTTTCTACTTTAAGAGCTTTTGGGTTTGGGGATTCTTTTCTCTCGTTGCTTAGACTTCTGTACAGAGATGCCTTTTGTTTAGTTAAGATAGGTGGAGGGCTTAGTTCTCCTGTTGAAGTGCTCTGGCCTCCTGTACACGCTGGCCATCGAACCGTTCCTGCACAGACTTCGTTCCAAGCTGGCGGGGTTTGCTCTTCCTGGTCGTGGTCGGAGGCGTGCTATTGTGGCGTCCGCTTATGCTGATGATGTCACCGTTTTTGTTAGCTCACAGAGAGATGTTTCCGTACTGTGTGACTCCTTAGACTTGTTCCAGAAAGCTTCATCGGCCAAAGTTAACTGGGAGAAATGCACCGCTCTTCGGGCAGGTCGGTGGGTGGTCCCCCCCCCCCCTCTCTTACCAGGGAACCTGGGTTGGGAAACAGAAGGGTTGAAAGTTCTGGGTGTTTTTTTGGGTACTGAGGAATTTTGCAAAAAGAATTGGGAGGGTGTTACGGAAAGAATGTGTGCCAGACTATCCAAATGGAAGCATCTGCTACCTCAGCTTTCCTTCCGGGGGCGCACTCTCGTTGTCAATAATTTGGTTGCCTCGACACTCTGGCACAGACTGATAGTGCTTCCCCCTCCTCCGGGGCTGATCATGTCAATTCAGAAAACAATCGTGGATTTCTTCTGGTCCGGTCACCACTGGCTGAGATCTGCTGTTCTCTACCTGCCAGTGGGGGAGGGAGGTCAAGGTCTGATTGATATTGCCTCACGGGTGGCGGCCTTTAGGCTGAGGACAGCCCAGCGACTCCTCTACGGCCCTCGCTTGCCCTGGGTCGACACTGCATGTGTCTTACTGAGGAGGGCTGGTCGTTGTGGCTACGATAAACATTTGTTCCTGCTTCAGCACCAGTATCTGGATCTAACGGAATCATCAGCTTTCTACAAATCTGTACTGCAAGCGTGGCGTCTCTTGGTTTGCAGCAGAGGCACAGCTTCAGCCCCCGGCCTGTGGTTGTTTGAGGAGCCTCTGCTGGGTAGTGGCCTCGTCTCCTCACAGATCCTGTCCTCCACCACTGTGAGGTCAAAGCTGAAGGATGTCGGGTGTGTGAAACTGGGACATCTCCTGCGGACTTCCACAGCGGACCTGGCTGCATTGATGGGGATGCACTCACATAGGCTGTTGGACAGGCTTGTGGAGGACCTTCTTCTTTCCCTGCCAGTGAATCATCGGACTTTTGTGAGAGACCCAAAAATGGCTGTTCAGTGGGAGGACGGGATAGCGCTTGGTTTTCCCTCCTTGACAGTCTCCTCGGCGTGTGAAGAGTGGCAGGAGGATCAGAGCAAGTTGTTGTCATGGACCACCACCAATTGGGGGTTTTGACACACTTGGGACAAAGACGTTGTACCTGGTCTGTGTAAAGGTGCTGAACATGCGCTCCTTGGCGGATGTTAGAGTGTCGGGGTGGACTGAGTTTTTTGGCACGGGGTCTTCCCCGAAGGCTGTTGGAGGTCCCTGTACAAACCACCCGTGGAGGAAAAGGGCGGGTGACCTCCAGTGGAGGATCGTACACGGGATCGTAGCTACAAACCGGTATCTGGTGCACCTCGATCCTAGCACGGGGGAGGGGTGTCCCTTTTGTTTGGTCAGGGAATCGGTGCAGCATCTGTTTGCTGAATGTCAGCGTCCGACTGGTCTCTTTTCTTTTCTGCGGGTCTTAGTTGGGGGTTTAGGGGAGCCTTTTTCTTTGGTGGTTTTCATCTATGGCCCCAAATACCAAGTTCAGAAAAAAAACGTTCACACGTTAATAAGTTTTCTTGTGGCTGAGGCAAAGCTGGCTGTGTGGAGGTCACGGAAAAACCATATTCAGGGGACCGGTTCTGATGATGTTTTGTTTCTTTTTAAACAGCGATTAGCTGTTCGTTTGCAAATTGAATTTAAATATTATAAACTTGTTAATTTGATTGATGACTTTGTTAAAATTTGGGCTGTTAAGAATGTTTTGTGTTCTGTCAGCAGAGACAGTTTGGTGTTGAATTTTTGATTGGTTTGTTGTGCAGTTTTCTTTTTTTTTCTTGTTTTTTTTGGTTGTTTGTTTCTTGGTTATTTCTTCTGACTATCTTTCTGCTTCCATGTAAGTGGTTTTGGTAATTTTGCAAAGCTACACTGTTCAATAAAGGTACTTTGAAACTCAACTCTCTCTCTCTCTGTCTCTCTCTCTGTCTCTCTCTCTGTCTCTCTCTCTGTCTCTCTCTCTCTGTCTCTCTCTCTCTGTCTCTCTCTCTCTGTCTCTCTCTCTCTGTCTCTCTCTCTCTCTCTGTCTCTCTCTCTCTCTGTCTCTCTCTCTCTCTCTCTGTCTCTCTCTCTCTCTCTCTTCTCTCTCTCTCTCTCTCTCGTCTCTCTGTCTTTCTCTCTCTCTGTCTCTCTCTCTCTGTCTCTCTCTCTCTTCTCTCTCTGTTCTCTGTCCTCTCTCTCTCTCTCTGTCTCTCTCCTCTCTCTCTCTCTCTCCTCTCTCTCTCTCTCTCTCTCTGTCTCTCTGTCTCTCTCTCTCTCTGTCTCTCTCTCTCTGTCTCTCTCTCTCTGTCTCTCTGTCTCTGTCTCTCTCTCTCTCTCTGTCTCTCTCTCTCTCTTCTCTCTCTCTCTCTCTGTCTCTCTCTCTCTGACCTAAGCTTTGTTTCTGAGTTACAATAATTTGGGCTTGATGCCTGTCTGTGTCTACAGTGCTCTCTGAGAACCCCACTACCTTCACTGTCACCGTGACCTCTGACATAGAGGAAGATGGCAAGAGTGAGTATCTCCTCATCATCCTTCATGGACTGATGTGATTGTTGCCTCACTTTCATACAAATAGTGTTCTCTATTTTTCAGCTGTGGAAGCAACATTAAAGTTCACCTACACAGAGAAGTACCCCGATGAGCCCCCATTGTTGGAGATATATTCACAGGAAAACCTGGAGGACAGAGACGTTGAGGAGCTCCTGCTGTTGCTTGAAGAGCAGGTCTGCACTGCTGTCTACAGATCTTGTCGTTTACCTGCATCAGTTAATCCTTTAACACCACAGCTTTAGCTCCAATGTCGACGTTCTTTTGTCTGTCGTAACTCTTCAACCGTTAATGCAATTAACGGAATTCCAGCAGATGCTGAAGCAGAGAACAGCAATATATGATGTGAAATGCAACACTGTACGGTAGTGATGTTTTTACACAAGGTAGATCGGCTGATTTAGTGGCAGAAAAAAAGTGTCTTTGGGCCGTTCTGCAAAGTTAGCAAAGCTGACATGAAAGAGCAGTTTTCTCCATGTCAGAGTCGGCAGATCCACGTCGATCGCTAAAACGGTCAGAGATTCACGATATGTCAAAGAGCGTTTACCTCGGTGTTAATGAGAAAAGTATTGATTCAGGTTCTTTGGTGGTCAAATAAGCATAAAAGCACAAATGATAAAAGGGGGAGTTTCTAAATGAGGATTAGGTGTAAACTGCTGTTCCGTCACAAAGCTCTGACCTTGAATCTGCTGATTGGCTGGACACACGTGGTCCAGGTAAAGACCGGGATTGGTTAAAACGATAAAAAGGAAAAGACGTATGAGATAAAAGCAACAATAAACTGATATAACAATATAAGATTAAAGCAACTCTGTGGCTAAAATTTGTTGATAGACGAGGTAAAAACATGAAAATGATAAACCATGAAGTACTTAAAAGCCCAACATTTAAATAAATAACTTAAGTGATTTATGCTAAAACCAAGTTGAAAAGAAGTCTTTAGAAATAGGCCTCAATGAGCACATTTTGATGTAATAGATGTGTTTTTGTGTTTAGAAGTACTTTTTTTATATGTTGTAAAACGTTTTAAGAAAAGACACTTTTTAATTTCACTTTTAATGGTTTCCTTTTTTTTTTTTTCCTTTTTACTTACCTGAAAAATGATCCTAACCGAGACTAAAACTTTTACACCACATGTGTAATTCTATCCGACCCTCCAGATCATTTGATTTTGTAAAAGTATGATTGAGATTCTTTAGTTTAAGGGTTTAAAAACCAAATCCTCCATTTAGAAATTGATGCTTAACGACATTAAAGAGTAACTGGACGGCTGCACTTGTAACCACCAGCTCTATTATTCTTTAGCCATGGTGTCATATACATTCTGTGGCTCACCGGCGCCCTCTGCAGACTGTCTGCTTCACCTAGTGTATGTCTGAAGTGCATTTGTAGCAGATAAACAGACTAAATGAGTAAAAAAAAACTGGAACCAACATAATCAGACAGATGATTAAATAAATAAAAAAATGAAGTGTTGTTTGTGATGATAGACTGAAACAGTCCAGCCCGTGTCAGCTGCAGCTCTGGTCAGCGTGTGCGGTAGAAGGGAGGGAGGGGCTGCTGCCGCCTCTCCTGCACATTTCTTGTGCATTTGATCAGGAAACTCGTAAATTTACTACTTTTTTACTGAAGAAATGTTGAAACCCGAAAATTAGTCATAGAATAGACTTGTTTAAAAGATAAGATTTGATATTTATTCTTGATAATGTCAAAGTATATTCATCATATTTAAGATTTATATATTTTTTAGCTGTAATTTGCAGATGAGGCACAGCCTCACTCACTTCCCATGACCGCACATCACTGAGCAGCACCTTCCCTCTCCTTCTGTTCATTCAATTAGCTATAAAAACTGAAGCAAGAATCCCAGCGGCCAACAGAAACAGCTCACATATTGAGGTCCATTTCTGTCACAGAACGTCCCAAGCAGAGATGTTGGTTCCTCTCTGCTAAAGCAAGACTCTGCAGAATCGGAGTCCTTTGGTCTTGTCAGACTTTCCCAGCAGCCCGTGTCACTGTGGAGTGTCTGTTACTGAACTGTCTGTGATTGTGTGCAGGCTGAGGCCAACCTCGGCATGGTTATGATCTTCACCCTGGTGACGGCTGTGCAGGAGAGACTCAATGAAATCGTAGATTTGATGAAGAACAGGTGGGAGGAGGAGAAACGGCAGAAGGAAAAGGAGGCAGAGGAAGCGGAGAAGGTAAAGAAGGGAATTATTCTCATTACATTCACCATCACTTTTATCAAGTGGCTTAAACTAAAGTTACCTGACTTCAGGTGTAGACAACACAGAATCAGTCTGGTGCAGTGGAGTATTCACATCCTCACAGCAGAAGTTCTTTAACTGTTTTACTCTGAGCTGTTGTAGAGGAGCTAAGACTGAAGAACCTTCATAATCTGGTTTATACTTTCCATTTGTTTACATTATATTTGCAGTTTATAATGACTGCATGTGGCAGTGACAACAAGCAGATATTTAAGTTATTTGTGCAAAGACTGAGTGACTTACATGAAATTCTGTTTGACAGGTAGCCTTCCATGGAACAGTAGTCACCATTGAGAATTTCCTGGCATGGAAAGCCAGGTTTGAGTTGGAGATGGCTGAGCTCCGGAGGAAAAAACAGAAAGAAGAAGAGCAGAGTGGAAAAGCCAAAGTCACAGGTACACTCAACAAAAACTGTTTAAGCAACACTTTAGTTTCTGCTCCCATTTGTCATGAGATGGACTTAAAGAACTTAAATTCATTCCAGACACACAATATTCCCATTTCTCTCAAACATTGATCACAAATCTGTCTAAATGTGTGATAGTGAGCACTTCTGCTTTGGTGAGATCATCCATCCCACCTCACAGGTGTGCCACATCAAGATGCTGATCTGACATCAGGATTAGTGCACAGATGTGCCTGAGACTGCCCACAATAAATGGCCACCCTGAAATGTGCAGTTTTTTTTTCTTTATTGGGGGTCTGGGGAACCAGAACCAGTCAGTATGTGGTGTGACCACCATCTGCCTCATGCAGTGCAACACATCTCCACATAGAGTTTATCAGATTGTCAGTTGTGGACTGTAGAAAGTTGGTCCTCTCCTCTTCAATGCATGTGTGAAGTTGCTGGATATCAGTGAGAACTGGTCCACGCTGTGGTATACGCCTCAAGCACATCCCAAACATGCTCAATGGGTGACATGTCCGGTGAGTATGCAGGGGGTGCTCAACATAATGAGCGCCCCAATCTAGGGTGTACTAGACTTCCTCACAGATCACTCTGTTTTTCAGGAAAGGGGAAGATGACACTCAGGTAGACTCGGGTATCTTACAGGTTAACTGAACTTTCTCTCAGATGAATCTGACTTACATCTGTGACCTTTGGCCCACAGGTAAGCAGCTTTTCGAGAGGGATCACAACCTGGACACGTCTGATATTCAGTTCCTGGAAGATGGTAATTTTTTTAAACTCATATTTTCTCATATTTAACTTGAATGTAATATTCTGGGCTACAGCTTTAAGTTTGCAGATCAGTCATAAAAGATATTTGAGAACAAACACAAATGTGTGTTTCTGTTGAGAAGACTAGAATATGGGCTGTTTACTGAGTTTTCCAGAGGTGTGGACTTGAGTCACATGACTTGGACTCAAGTCAGTATGACTTTAGACTTCTAAAAAAAATGCTGCAACTCGACTTGTGACTTCACTTGAAATCAAGCTTTTTGACTAAAAAAGACCTGCTACTTCCCCAACAGCCAAAGATTCAAAAGTATGTGGACAAGTATTCACCGGGCATTTTATCAGGCACACCTGTCCAATCTGGTCCATCACATGGCAGCAACTCGGTGCATTTAGACATGACCGGTGCAACAAAGACTGCGAGCAGGATCAGAGCCATCCGGGCGTACATTTTAGATCCAGATTCTAGCTCAGACCAGGAAAACAAAGACGTTCATGGATCTATGGGGTGAGGCAGGCAGACTTTGGTCCGCCCATTTCACTTGTTGTCACAAATAAGCTTTTTCAAACTGTTTAGTTTCATTTGAATAAAGAAATACTCAGAAATGCAGTTTTACTCTTAATTCTTTTATGTAGTCCTCTATCACAAGCAGATTAAAAACCCCAGGAACACACATTTAATTGGAATCTGTCATACTTGTCCATGTAGTTTATCATTACTGTAGGATTGTGTTTCAAATAAAAAACTTCATGTTTACCACTTCGTAATGCAGATATCGACAGCAATTAAAAAGGAAAGTGACCATGTAAAAGTGATGAGTCTAATGTCATGTGCTGGAGAAGGTGGTGCAGCTAAGAGAAAAAGTTAGGCACACCAGTGCAACCAGCACAAGAATGTAGAATAGAAAGGCCTTAATCAAGGCTGTAAAAGTAGGATTGAGCTGTTATTGCCAACATTGCTAAATGTAGCTTGTAAACGCTCCAGAAGTCTGAACGGTGCTTGAACGGGTGCTTCAAAATTACAAGGGGGAAAAGCCGATTCTTTCCGGAAACATTTCAGTGTGGTGACAGGATGAAGGAGCGCATACAGAAAATGTGTTTTCCCGCTCAATGACAGGTGTTGTACACATCACTCTGATCCATCAGGTCCCTGAACTAGAATCTATAGCTGTGAAGTTCAGCAGAACATTGGGCAGCTGTGGTGCATCGGTAGGGCGGTTGACCTCTGATTGGAAGATTGCAGGTTCGATTCCCGCCTTGCCCGGCCATCTGTCAAAGTGTCTTTGGGAATGACGCTGAACCCCAAGTTGTTTCCGGTGGGAGGCTGGCGCAACTGTTTTGTAGTGTGTGAACGGCTGAATGGGACTTTACCCTGTTTAATAGATGTTACAGTTTCCCCAGCACTTCTAAACGATTCCTTGAGCTGTGGTCTCCAATCCAGACTCAAATGACTGCGGAGCTCGTGGTGGAATTGGGTGAAACTCCTGCGTTAGCTTTGATTTTGGGTTACTGTGGTTTGTTGATGATATTTAGTAGGGATGCTATGACACAGTTTGCTCATGGTTCGATATGTACCTCACTGCGAGGGTTACGGTTCGATACGTATTGAACAAAAAAAAACCTGAAATCCTACTAATCCACAGATTATGATTTCTTTTTTAAAATGAAATGACATAAAGAAATGGGATTTTTTTTTTTTTTCAAGTTTACAGCTTTTGTCCGTTATTGCAGAATCACACTTAAATAGAACTCTTGTAAACATCACAACTTGTATACAATTTAATCAAATGTAAAAGTTCCTCAGTCCTCAATACTTGTAATCATGAATATAATAAACTCCAACAATCTAAGATGTTCTCTTTTCCAGTGTGAGGACCGTCATATAATGAACATTTATAAAGAAATAAACTCTCTGATGCCTGAGAAGTCTAACTGTACATGGAAAGTTGGTTGTTTTTACCAAGTCGTCTTCAATCTCTTTGCTCACTTGTTCATAAAGCACAGGTATATATAGATTTTTCTGTAAATCTGGACGTTCTGGTACTCTATATTGTAGATCAACTGTTTTCATTAAATGACTAAAGTCCTCATAATCAACCACTGATAAAAGACTGCAGAGATTTATCAATAAACACTCTGATGGAGTCAGATATTTTCTGGTGTTTATCTGATGAAACACTGGAAGTCTTTAGAAATAGATTTGGGATGTTTTCATCGTGTTACCTGCTTAGTTGTTCAATAGGGTTGTTGTGACAGAGCTGGGTGATGATGTCAGAGATGGCGGCCATGTTGGACGTTTATTCTCACATTGTAAAAGGCAAGCCACTGTATGATGTAGAGATGAGCCAAATCTTTCAGATTGTACTTCTTGTGACACATTTCTCTCCCTGATCATCATATTCGACGGTGAACCAGAGATCTCTTCACACCGCAGGTTTTATTGTTGGTGGCGCGTCTTCAACCACGAGCTGGAAGCTGCTCACACACCGGCTGCATCAGCGTGAACCCAAGCAGCCACGAACTAAAAAGTCCACGAAAACACTTGCAGAAGTCCACATTCTGCTCTAGGCGTGTTTGCAGAGACTCCCCACTGAAAGAAGCTGCCAGAACAGGCGCCACAGCCGGAGCGCGAGCACATGCCAGCCACACTGCATTAGCCTCCTCCAGCTATTGTTTTTAGCATTTAGACTCCGCCTCCCGGGGGAAGGGGTAAAGGATTCTCTAGCTGGGAGGGGGAGAGTGAGGGCGGACCTAGAGCAGACAGACTCAGAGATGAAGACATGAACACACAGACACATTAAAGGCAGATCACAGTGGAACTGAATAGATAAAATGTGTACTGTGAAAAATGGAGTACCGAATGGTTCAGTTTTATATGGAATATTGTTGCATCTCTAGTATTTAGTATTTTGCTTTTCCTTTTACATTTTCTGGTTTTAGGACTTTTAGTTAACGTGTGCAAGTGTGTGCTTCAGTAGTCTGAATTGTTTTTCTAAGTAATTCACTTTTCTAAACAACTTCATGATTTAGTGGAACAGTCTTGGGTCTGATCAGAGGTTATCAATATCCAGACTTTACCTCGGTTTCTTTGCCACATCCAGGTTACCACAATTTCAAATAGTGAACTGGATTTTTGTTAAAGAGAAATCATTTAGAATTTTTGAAGTAGATGAGCTTTAGAGGCAAGTTTAGCTAATATTCCTGATAGTGTTTTGACAAATGAATACAGTTCCTCAAAGCATGCACGGTCTGGAGACGTTACACTGCTGCAGAAAGGACTTGAAACATTCGAAAATAGGACTTGACTTGAAATGAGACTCGTCAATCTCAACTCAGGACTTGAAGACAAAGACTTGAGACTTATTTGTGACTTGCAACATAATGACCTGGTTCTCCACCTCAGCATATCTTCCACCTTGAGCTGTCTGTGGCTTGGCAAAGACCTTGTGTTTGAGATATTTGCAGATATTTCAGGACTCAGGAGGGTCCTCTGGAGGTCTGATGGCTGTTGACCACCATGAAATCTTTCTTCTAATATCTGCTTGCACTCTTGTTTTGTAGCTGGAAACAACGTGGAAGTGGATGAGTCGTTATTCCAGGAAATGGAGGACCTGGACTTGGAAGAAGACGACCCCAGCTTTGCTCCTTTAGAGATTGCCAGTGATGAGGACTGAATGCAGGACCTTAACGAACTGTTGGAGCAAATTCTGCCACCAACCACGGTTTTCTTAACTAGTTTCTTTTGACTTCTGCAGATAGCCATGGGTTAAATTCTGTATCCAAAACATTAAACTTTGCATCTGAAAACTGCTGCTTCATGAAATGCAGGTCAGTCCAGGAAGGAGGCTGCTGCATCAAACACAACCTGATAACTTCACTTCAATTCATGTTGGGGAGCAAAGACAAAGGATTCAGATTATAAATGTGTTCATTTCTCAAGCTCTGAAGGAGGAGATATTAGTTGTAATGACAACAGACACATCTGTAATATTGAATTAAAATAGTGTTTGAAGAATGATGAAAACGGGGATGGTAGTGTGCGTGGGAGTGTCTTTTGTTAAAATTCTTGAACACTTGCAGTTACCTGCAGGTATAAAAGTGGAGAACAGGATTGAAATGATCCTCATTTCAGCTTAACAGCACCAGAACCATGAAGCAGATAACGTTTGTCTCCATGTGGACCAGAGGAAGATGAGGGGCAGCTGATGTTCACAAAAAACTGGACTGCTGGAAGCTTCCGAGACTCAAGGGATTGTGGGTGTGAGGTGAGGGTTCTGTGAAAGGAAGGTTGCCTCTGACTCCATAGAGTGAGCAGGCAGGCGTTGGGGTGTAAGAGAACGTCCATTCAGTGAAACATGCTAAGCCACATTTAATCGTTGTGGTTTAATTCCTTTGCTGAAACTTCATGAGGTGTCAAATTCTGACAAGGTTGAGTGTTGAAAAATATTTTCTAAATTACTCAAAGAACAGCACCATCTATTTGCTTGGTTAAAAGCAACTTCTATGTGAGATACAGTTGCAGTGTTTAATGTTCTGATCATTAAATAAAATAAAATTTACAATTGTATTTGTGTAAAAGGTGTATTATACTCATTTTCTGTTTATTCCTAATATTGTCTCTGCAGGGTTTTTCCTGCATAGAGAATTTGGTGTTGGCCGCCTCCAACTAAATTACAAGCGGCACCAGCTCTTGTACACCGAAAAGGGGGGAAAGATGGCTGATTCCAGGGGCCTAGACTGAGGGAGGGGCCCACAGACGCCCCTTATGATGACAGAATGATGAGACGAAAATAATGATTCCAGTAAATCAAAAACCAATATTTAAAACGCAACTATTTTGATTTTTAATGTCAAGGTAACATTATACTTTTATACTACGTCCACAGACCAACCCCCTCCCCTTATTTAAAAATGGTTTGGTCTGACTGGATTAGACTTTCACTGTTAGTAGGCGTGTTTGAGTTGACTTGCGCCTCGCCTGCTTCGTCGGCGAGACTAAGCTGCTGCAGGAGGGGGCGGAGAAAGGCGCCTGAGATGAATGTGGACGACGAGACTGCACGAGAACGAGGAGTTGGGGGTTGTCCTCAACATTCGGCTGAATTTTAATACGCCACTCCTCCTAGTATGATCTGTGCTGTTATGTCTTTTATAGTATTTTTTTACATCTCTTAGAGTAAAACAGATGAAAAAAATAGTCGGGGGATTCATTACATGTGCACAATCCCAAATAAACAGATAAAACAAAAATTAAAGTTCATTTTCAAGACAACTATGACACACATAACCACAGATTATTTAAAATCTTGTATATTTTTTCATCAGTGATTCACTACCTTCCAGAAAGAGTAAAAAAATACACATATTTCCTTCATTTAGCGCCAGTTATTTGACAATAACTACAAAAACTTTCAGGACACCGTTTCCCACAATGCATCATTTTGTAGTCATCAAGGCGGCTTGCAGCCAGCGCAGTACCTATTTTCTGGCTGCGCTGGCTTAGGAAGGCGCCTTGAACCCGCCCCTTTCTCGCGATACTTCATGTCGTCGCAAATGTGACGTCGGTGACAGAAACTAACCAGCATGCACCGCAATCCAGGCGATCTGCGCAGCGCCGGGTCCGCCTGCATGATCTCAAACACGCCTAGTGACAGACAGACCTGCAGTGTGAGGGAGAGAAGACATGCTGTAAAAACCAGGAGGACCTTCATGAAAAAAAAAAAGAATAGCCAGCCTGTCTATTGCTGCGGTGCATGCTGGGAGCAGAGTGGGGGTGAGACATGAGAGGAGGAGAGCCTGCATGTGAACGTAACAGGGGGGGGGTCAGTCATCGTTCTGGAGTTGAAATTAAAAGTTTTAGGGGTTTGTTAAAATATTCACCAGAAGCTTTTGTATGGAGCTTCAAATTAAAATCATTTTGTTTTATTGTGTATCAATAATGAGTTTGATGGTTACATTGTGCAATTTATGTTTATTTCATAATTAGCTGATCTAATAATGGTAAAAGTTTTTAATCCCTCCTGAAATGACACTAAATGAAGAGACCTTATGTGTTTGATCAATCCTCCAAAACGTACATTTAGATGATGACATCAGAACTGTTTATTTTAAGATTAAGTTTAAAGTTTATTATCTTCTGGTGAACAGCAGTAACAATACTTTCTGTTCAGAAGGAAAGTTTTTAAATGAGAGAATAATATAAAAATAACTGCAACATATTTACTGCTTTATTAAAGAATTAATTCCATTTTGAAATAGACTTGAATGTGCTGATGTCACATTAAAAAATATCAAAATTGTTATATAGCCCTGGCTGTTAATTAATGGCTTAATTATTGTGTATATTATGTATATGAATAATTATTGATTGAAATATTTAAATATTCCCCACAGTTAGTTTCAATACAACAATTATTATAAAACAATGAATGAAAGTTTAATTTGAACGTTTTCATTTTAGATTACATTAATTTTTTGTATTTTATTTTGTATTTTTTTTTGGGGGGGGTTAAGGTATACAGACCTGAGGTCATTGTTAGACACCACCGCTACCTTATTTTAAGCCAGGAAAAACCCTGGTCTCTGGTACTGTCTTGTGATTTATCATGACACCTATTGAATCGACAGCCTTGTCAATACACACCCCTGACGGGCGTTCTCAGCTTCATGGTGGGAGACGTATGAAGTAAAGTCTGCATTGCTCCAACACTACTGCATTGAAGATCTCAAACACGGCAGTACGACAGCCATTGCCTGCTTTGACTGTGGAGCCAGCAGTTCTGGCAGTGAATGTCCAGTGAATGTCTCTACCCAAACAATAAGGAACAGACTTCATGAAGGTGGCCTGAGGGCCCCACGTCCTGTAGTGGGCCCTGTGCTCACTGCCCAGCACCGTGGAGCTCCACTGGCATTTGCTCAAGAACACCAGAATTGGCAAGTCCTCCACTGGCGCCCTGTACTTTTCACAGACCAGAGCAGGTTCACCCTGAGCACCTGTGATAGACGTGAAAGAGTCTGGAGAAGACAAGGAGAATGTTCTGCTGCCTGCAACGTGGTTCAACATGACAGGTTTGGTGGTGGGTCAGTGATGGTCTGGGGAGGCATATCCATGGAGGGACGCACAGACCTCTACTGCCTAGGAAATGGTGCTCTGAGTGCCATAAGGTATCCAGATGAAATCCTTCAACCCATTGTCAGACCCTACGCTGGTGCAGTAGGTCCTGGTTTCCTCCTAATGCACCACAATGCCCGGCCTCACGTGGCAAGAGTCTGCAGGCAGTACCTGGAGGATGAAGGAATTGAAACAATTGAATGGCCTTCACCATCCCCTGACTTAAACCCAATAGAACATCTCTGGGACATTATGTTTGGGTCCATTAGGCGCTGCCAGGTCCTCAGACTGTACAACAGCTCAGGGATGCCCTCACACAGATCTGGGAGGAAATGCCACAAGACACCATTCGTCGTCTCATTAGGAGCATGCCGCCACGTTGTCAAGCATGCATACAAGCTCGTGGGGGGCACACAAGATACTGAAAAGCATTTAGAGTTGCAGAAATGAAGTTTAGGAGAAAATGGACTAGCCTGCCACATCTTCATTTCACTCTGATTTGATGGTGTCTACACAACTGAGTCTCTGTAGACTGAAAACTTTTATTTCATTAAAAGACTTGACATCCTTTTGTTACTAAGACACTGCCCTGTTGTTATTTGGATAGATATCCAACTTCATATTGAGATCTGATGGATCTAATGGGTTTCTTTAAAGGAATTCTTTAATTCTTGTGAGCAGTGTATAGATTTCTCTGTGAAATCTGGATGTGTTGGTACACTATATTGTGGTCCAACTGTTTTCATTAAATGACAAAAGTCCTCACTATCAACCACTAAAAAAGACTGCAGAGCTTTAGCAATAAACACTCTGATGGAGTCAGATTTTCTTTTATTTATCTGAGGTAACACTGTAACTCTTTTAAAATACATCTGGGATGTTTTCATTGTGTTACCATTGTGTGACAGGGCTGGGTGATGACATCAGAGATGGGCATGTTGGACGTTTATTCCCACATTGTACAATACAGAGATGAGACAAATTTAGCAGATATTGTACTTCTTGATGGCTGCCATACAAGCAACTACATTTTATGGAAAGCTGAAAAGTAAGTCAAATATATTTTAATATTTTATGAATGTCATCTGTAGTGGACACCAGGATCATTTTAATGTGTTTATGGCTGACCATTATTTTAGGAGAAAGACGTGAATCTATACCAGATAGTAGAAGGAGATTCAGATTTGGAGCTTTCGGATGAGGAAAATGATGAGGAGGATGAGATTCAGCCTGTGATAAGTGAAGATGAAGAGGATGATGATTCTGGAGAATCTGATGAGTAAGAGGAGAAGCAGGAAAGTCGCCCGGCTCTGTGGGCAAGGACTAACTTGTATGTTTTATTTAGTTTCATGGCTTAACATCTTATGACCATGTTAGAACTTTGTAGTATTTGTACAATGTGTAAATGCTGTTAAAAATATGCAAGTTAGTTTAAAAAATACCTTTAGAAAGTTCTTTAATAGTCATCTCACAACCATGAAACTCAAATTATTGCATTAATCCATATAGATGTGGAAAAAAATGAATTATTTCTTTTATCAACTTTTTTTTTTTTTTTTTAACATCCATCACAATAGATCAACACCCGTGCCACCTGGACATTCTGCCTATGAAGAAAACCCGAAAGCGATGCCAGCTGCCAGGAGATAAGCAGCTGCAAAAAGAAGGAAGAAGAGCTTCAGTGATGTTGGTCCGCAAGGAACCTGAGCTGGCAGTGACAAAATGGTTTGACTATAAACCAGTTCTGATGGCCTCCGCTGTCTACGGGGAAGATCCAGAGGATTTCTGTAGCAGATGGTCCAACAAACACAAAGCTCATGTCCAGGTGAGACGGCCAGCAGTCATCAGGGAATATAATGACAACATGGGTGGCGTAGACCTCTGTGACCGAATACTGAGCATGTCTACCAGGACAAAGAAGTGGACATCTCGTGTGAAGACACATTTAGTTGATGTTGCCATCACAAATGCTTGGATCCAGTATAAGTCTGACAGCAAAGTGCTGAATCAACCAGCTAAGAACACCCAACAATATTAGGACTTCAAATTGCACTTGGCTGAAGAACTGGTAGTCCTTCATTTGATGACGGCAGGGAAAGTGAAGACAGTGAGGAAGAGTACCACCCACCAACCAATGCTTGAAGAAAGTTCTAAGGGAATTATTAAAATGAAATCGTCTGGAAGGGAGGGGAGGAATGCAGACGGTGTTTTGGATGCATTTTCAGGAACACGAGTTTGAGGAGAGAACTTCTCTGTCGCATTAAGAGAGTTTTTGTCAATGTTGACTCAAAAATTGGGGTGGCAAGTGGGGTGGCAAAGCTTTTTGCTGGGGGGGGGGCAGCTGCCACCTCTTGCCACCCTGTTGCTCTTATGGGAAATTTCTAGTGCACTCGATTTTGAATGTTGGAGTCAGACAGCAGTACAAAATGGCCAATTAAATGCACTATACAGTGAGTAGGGGAGGAATTCAGACATCGGGAGAGAGATCCAGAGCATTTCAATGCAACACTAAAACCAATGCAAACATCCAAATGAAGCGCTGCCTGCTCACAGCTTGAGGGTCCATTTTTTTGTCTTTCATAGGAGCGGCCGCGGCTTCTGTCGTGTGTTATGCAGCAAAAACCGGCCGCACAGCTCATCTCCCAACTGGAGTGGCGTTCCACCTCCAATTGTTTCACCGGAACATCGCTCTGGACCGCTCCGGCTTACTTTCACTGCTGATTTCCAAGAAAATAAAGAGGCTTTCTACCAAGATCAAATCTAGTACTAAGAAGAACATTTCTGTCAAACTAAAACTTTTGAAACAAATTTACAAAGTTTATTCAAACACAGCAAAACATGGAGAAAATTACAGAAAATAAATGAATGCAATCATTTTAAAAGAGTCTTTTGTTCAAAGAAAGTTTGTAGGGCTGGAGCTCTTTGTTTTTTTGGCTGGGTGGGGTGGCAGCCAGACTTTCAGCAGGCCTCTTCAGAGATTTCAGTCCACACTGAGAAGAAGCACAGCTTCTAGTGCTTGCAATTCTAAATTCCACCCCTCGGTGGCGCAGTGGCATAAACAGGGTACTTCCCAGTCAGAAGGTCAGAGGTTCAGTTCCAGTGTGGGGAAAATTGACATTTTCATTTATTTCATCCCAAAACACTTTAATGCAGGTATAGAATACATACAATTCTTATTACAAGCACATTAAATGACAGACTTTCAGCTTGGGGAGTGCTTGCTATGTCTTTTGAATTTTTTTAAACGTCAACAACCATTAAATGACAGAAGATTGAAATGAAAGTTCACTTTTAAAGGCAACAATTACGCTTACAACAGATGATTTCAAATCTTCTTCATGTTTACGTCAGTCATTTACAACTACGTATTACTAAAAAATAAACTCATGTCTATCAAGAAAATACATTACAACCATGCTTAAAGAATTATCCTGATGTCTTTTTATTTATATTTATTGTGTTTTTAGCAAAAAGAAAAAGAAAAGATTCAACAAAATACCAAAAGAAGATTTCAGATACTTGAATTGAACCCATTTCCTTTTGATTAAAATAAATTCTGTAATCACTAAAGATTTATTCATCTATGGACTTTTCACAATCTTTAAACAGGAATCAAGAGTTTGAGCACAACAGCATGCTAGTTTGATACATTGAAGACTACAAAAATAGATTTTTGAAATTATCAAATTTAAATTACAAAGAAAGCGTGTTGGCTGTTTTAATATTTTAAAAAGTTTGGAATTTATAATCTGAACTTAAGTAAGGGAATACATAAAAGTGTCAAAAGATACACATAATAAATAATTAAAAGACAAAAAACTCAATAGAATAAATATCTAAACAGAACATTAAAATAAGTAAATAAAAAGCGAAAAATCTAAATAAAAAAAAACTAAACCAAATATAAACTTTAAAGCAAATAAATAAAAATGACTCAAAGTAAGTTATAATGAATAAATAAGATGTCTAAAGATCATAAGCACACAGAATTTTGATCTTGATGTCAGCTGTGACGAGGAAGTGAAGATCTTCATGGAGCCAACTTCCTCCAAAATCCTGATTCTTTCTCCTTCCAGTTCAGCAAAGACTCTTTGATGTTTTTCTTGACGTTGCTGTGATAATCCATTCAATCCATTGGTTTTTCTCGGAGCAGAATAATGAAAGCTAACATCCAAATGCTCTTTCATTGATTTACAAGCCTTTCCAAGCGCGGTCAAACGAGCCGCCGTTCACATTTCCGTGGTCACATCAAGAAGCTCCGTGGAGTCTTTTGGAGATTTTCCAGAGTTCTCAGGACTGCTACCATAAGTATTGGATTGAAACTCACACCAAAAATCCAGTGACGGCTGATTGGACCACAGAAATGTGAACAGCGGCTCATTTGACTGCAGTCAATGTGAAGGTAGCATCTTCTCTTCTCCAGAAGCTGAACGAGACACGCTAGCCGGACCAGATGAGGGTTTAGTGCATGTGCAGGAGAAAGAAGATGATTGATGAAAAACAGAGTGTGTCCAGGACTGTTTGGTTGAGAGAGATTTAAAAGGAGGAATAAAAACAAAATGATTTGTTCTCTTTTAGAAGAAGAATGACACAGTGACATGTTACAAACTCTAAAAAGAGGATTTTCATGGGAGGAGAAAATTTTAGGGGCTTGGGAGGATTTTCCACCCCAGACTCTCAGTATACCCAAACTTGCCCCCCTGACATTATGTTTGCACCCCCAAAAGGGACTATCTACTACAGGGCCGGCTAGATCCGGCCTGTAGTAGATAGTCCTTCACTATATAGTTTTTTAGTAGTAAGGGATTAGGGTGGGAATTCGGACAGCCTGTTTCACCAACTCAAAGTACCTGCAGAGGTTCCCTTAGATGTAATTAAATTGTCTCTGTTGGGTTCAAAACAGGGAAGACTATCACTGATCCCGTCTACAGTCATCCAGTCTGCTGCAGCTGCTCCCAGATGTGCTCTATGGGTTCAGGTCAGAGGTCACTGCTGCTCATACCATATGATACCAAGTGGTGGAGCGTTTTCCTCCATGAACACAGTTGGGGGTGTTCTGGTGGAATTGGGGGATGATGATGGTGATTCAGTGGCTCTGAGGTCAGAACCTGCAGTGAATACTAGTGCTCTACGTCTGGTAAACGGCCTGCAGCTGTGTGTGGTTTGCTAAACCATGTCTGAGGTCGGAGGTCTTCAGGTTCTGATCTGTCACAAACTCTGACAGTAGTTCTGCTGAAGATACTTTGAGACTCATCAAGTTCACCTGCAACATCTGAATGTCTACTACCAACCGGAAGGTCTGACCAGGTGGAGCTGCTCGTCCATGTCATGTGTTCATGATTGTTTGAAAGATGAACTTGGAATGACTTCCTGACAGATTCAGATGTTTAGAACACAGAATGGTAAAATGACACTTCATGTTTTTGGATTTTGTCCCTCTTTGTTGCTCTTCATGCAGCTCTGAAGCACAGAATTTTACCATGAAATGTAAGTAATGACTTGTTTTTACATAAACTTTTCAAAGTTAGAACACCACAGTTGTTATGCATTTGTGAGTGCTGGCAGCTCTCCATCAACAGAGCTGACCGGCGGCGTCTATTGATGACATCATTGAGTGGGAGTAACGTCTGTATTCAAATACCCTATTTGTCCATAACTATCCGTTTGGAGGGCTAAATGTAGGGGGAGGGAGAAGAATCCAAATTGAGCCTTACTCTGTGTGTGTGTGGGGGGTGGGGGGGTAACAACACTGTCCACAGATCTGTTGTTTCTGCAGCTAATATAAAGGGCATGTAGAGAGGGAATGTAATGTTTTCTGGGCATGTCAGAAATCACTTCGTTTAATTTCTTACAACTGTGTAGAAACTGAATTCAAAACAGAAATCTTTTTACAGAAATAAAAGTAAACAGCATTTTCATGCCAGGATTGATGTAATATTAAAGTGTTTTATTTTCCCCAATTTACTTTATTCCTTTGTAATGTTGGCTGTTATAATTCAAATGACATCAAAGACAACATTAAAAAGTCTTTATCCAGTGGCAGTCCATGAAAGTGAAATTAGTTTACGACGGCTCTGACTTTAGATCCTGATGTGACAGTAGGGAATTAAAGTAAGCAATGACACAAAAGCACATTATCAACAGAAGTGTGAAATAAAGTTAAGCATGCATCACACCCACATATAAAAACATCAAAGAGAGCACTAAAGGGTTTTTAATGTTACAAATTTACAACTAACATGTTGGTGAGAGTACATTTCATACACGGCGATCTCTTGTAAAGTTTTTTTTTTTTTTTAATTTAATCAGTTAAGTATATCTTCTATGTCATCAGTTAGCAGCAAAAACACATCTTCACACTTAAATTGTCCTCAAGCATAATTCCATTTTTAAATTAAGTTTTAAACACTTTTCTAAAACACACATTAAATTAGTGATTTTTATACAAACCTCAGATATTAAAGTTTGACTATACAACTAGTAAACAGAGAATGAAGCTGCTCAGTGATAAAAATAGGATTGCAATAAAAATTCAGAGAAAAAAAATCAAATGCTGCAGGAAAATACATAAATGTTAAATATTGATTTAGACCAGCATTTTTGAAGACATACATTTCTTCAGTATTTTACAAATCTCTTTATTTTAAATGGAAGAATTGTGGATTATTTATCAAAATAATATTGAAGTTTTATTTTGTCTTGAAAATCTTTCACTTTGTGCTAGATATGTCTCAAAAGGGCCCTACCATGAACATTCTACTTTTTGAGGTTTTAAATGCATTTTACTGTTCATTCCTCACTATAAATAACCCCAAAATGGTATTTTGATCTGTTTTTGCATTTAAGAGTAATCCTCTAAAAACCTGCACTGTCTGGAGCAGCCCCTCCCATACCCATGAAAACGAGTGGTTGGAAACGTGCTGATGTAAGATCGATGTCAACAGCTCCTTCCAGGAAGAGTCTGCTCTGACAGCTCCGCCTCCAGTCTAACACAACCCTCAATTTCTCCACTAAGGAAGCAATGATAAGCAAAAAAAATTTAATTTTATATGCAGAATACATATATCTTCCAGTTGTGTCCTGTCTTCAATAAATTCCAGCTCAAATAAGTGTCTGTTATTTTAGTCACAGGGCTCCTTTAAGGACCCCCCCAGATATATCGTATGTGTATCCATTTGAAGAAGTTTGGATTATTTTCGTGGGAGAAATACAACGACAGGGATTTCTCTGGGATGAAGTGGACTGCAGTGGCAGTGCAGCCACACGCAGCAGCAGGCGGAGCTTCAAGAATCGAGTTATTTCTGCATAGGACAAAACGTATGAAATATAACTAATATTTCATACATAATTTGTTTCGTAGTGGTCCAAATGTAATATATGATCATATATATGGGTATAATTAACTCTGAAAGGCTGAAGAAAATCATGGTAGGGCCTCTTTAATTCTTCAAATATATTTCATATAAAAATCAGAGAAAAAATGTACATTACGTGTTGAGTCATCGGATTCTTTGAAACCGTTTGTGTTGGTTTTAAACTGTCTGCACATTAAGGAAATGTCTGTTTAATAATAGTTCATGATTTAAAGCAGGTCCAACATTAGCAGGCCAAGAGGGAAACAAAAGTTATCTAAGCATGAAGTGAATGAACCATATAGACGTAAGCTCAAATCGATCAAAGTAGTAGACTAAAACAAAACAAAGAACAAAAAACATTTTCAGTTGCTAAAAATGACTTGAAAAGAGTAGGACATTTTAAATGTAGCACCAACAATAAAATACAAGAAAGTAACAACACAATAATGATAACAAAGATATGTGCTAGGTCCTGCAAGTGAGAACATCTGCAAAAGGGCCGAGGAGGTTCTTGTTAAAAATGCACCTTACCCACACCAGGTAGGTAGTGAAGGGTTTAATGTTCTCAGAAAAAGTATAGTTCTGCTGAGGGAGAATGTAAGGCATGTAAGTGTTCTCTCCTTGTTCCTGGATCCACACTTCATACTTCACTTCCCTAACCTTCAAGTATTTTAGATTCCATGGGATCTGCCAGGAGACTGAGAGCTTCGCTTCCTTGGTAGTTTGCACTGACGTTTGACACTGAGCTTCTCTGACTCGACCAGGGTGGACAGTGCTGGTTGCTTTACCTTTTCTCAGGTTGAGCTTGGTCTTCATAGCCTCTTTGAGCAGCTCAATGAAAGAAGGTATGTCCACCAACGTGTCTTGATAGATGCGGAAGAGCCACTCTGGGTTACGACAGCACAAATGTCGGGGGACTTCCTTGCTTTTCAAAATTCTCTTCTGGTCCTCTTTTTCCAGGTGAATTATTCCTCCTTGTTCCCAAGGTCTGTCTGGATAGGTGACTGTGTTTTCTTCCTTAGTATTCCTCCAGGACATATAGTGAAGGTCCATGCCAGGAAGGGAGGCAAGGGTTTTATATGGGGTGTAATGCTCAGGGTTCACAGCAAATGGGAACAATTCCACAACAACAGCACCTCTGGGAAGAAACAACGAGGTAATGAGCTGAGCTCCATGCATACTCACGAGTATGGAAGCACCGCTAATCACCTGGATGATGCTGGGGAAAGATTGTTCTTCTAGAGATACAGTGACCACCCTCATCTGTAACTCCTGGACTATGGCCATGACAACCTCAGCTTCATTCAGTATTAATCGAGTTGTTGAACGGCTGAAGATGACCACATATTGATCATTTGCTTCTCCCTTGTTCTCATGTTCAACAGTTCCTCTATCACTTTCCCCCGTCTTCACAATTGTTATGTTCATTTTCTTCATCACGGAAGAGGCAAACTGCCTGATTTCATTTCCAGAAACCAGAACATTGGCTTTGGGACCTTGTGGCTGAACAAAGCCATACTGGTACCAAGTAGTCATTTTGGATAAACCAACATAAGATTTAGTGAAACACATTAGTTTTCCAAAGTTCTTCAAATGTTCTTTAAGCAGGGGTTGTTTACTACTAAGAAGTCTGTAGAGATCAAAATAAGGGCCTTCCCCCCAGCCTTCCATGAAAACAAGGCGCGCCTCTCCATCCAGGTCTGAATACTGCTTCATGGTATAGAAGGCTGGCAGAAGGTCATCGTGGAATATGTGCATTAGGTTATCAGGATTAAACCTGTTCAGGATAAGTGTGGCATCTGGAACAAACACAGGCTTGGGCATAAACTTCAGAGCTGCCACTGGGAGCTCCAAGAAGTTAAAGTATTGGGTGTTGTGATCTTCTACTGAAGACAGGTCCAACAGAGCTGGTTGAAAACGCCTAGATCCAAGATTTGGTAACATGACAGAAAAGTTGGACTGAAAGAATACAAACTCTTCAGCCTCAGAGCTGTAGCAGAGGTAATCAAAGCGGCAGATGCGGTCAGTGTGCATTTTGCCTGTGCAGACCATGCGAGTGCCCTGTTCCTGAAGGGCCTGCAGGGCCACATGGTAGTCAATGCGGGCTTGTGAGAGCTCCTGGGACCGCTGAGCCATATGCAGCTCCTCTTCTAGCAAGAAGGCCTGCTCGCTTAGCTTGGAACACTTCCAAAGCAGCGCTGCAACAACTGAGACCAACAATCCATTTAAAAGAGTTCCTAAATTCATTCTACAGGCTGCTGCTGAGGCTCTCATCCCTGCTGCCGTGGAGAAGCCACCCTTCGACTGAAACCGTCATCCAACTTTGGCAAGACAACCACCGGACATCAGCTGACCTAAAAAAAAGAACATGAATAACAAGAAAAAGAGAAGACAGAATGGTTACTTTAGGGACTTCAAGGGCTTTCAGAATAGGAGGCTAAGGCAAAGGAGCAAGGTGATGACTGAGGGGTGTCTGCGATCCTCCCCCATGACCACTTTGAAAGTTAGAGTTCTTTAAATGCATTTTCTAGACATCTGTGGAATTAGTTCTGCTGATTTGAAAGCAGTAGAGAAGGAGTTCTAATCTTTCAATTAGGGCTGCCACAATTAGTCGACTAATCGACGACTACCCCTCTCTTGGTCACACATGCGCAGTAGTGCTAAGCCGGTCAGCAGTGATGTCACAGGAAGTTCTGGATAGACTTATAACAACACACTAACAGAGCTGGAAAGAGTGGAAACAAAAGAAAAATGAAAGAGGAAAAAGTGTCCAATGTAACCCGTGTTCCATGGAGCTCTATGGTGATGCATGAACATCTGTAGACAAAGCATGATGTGATGAAGTTTGATCACGTTGAACAGAGAGCTTCTTCTAGCTAAGCTAAGCTAAGATCTGCGCTAACACAGCTAGCTTTTTCATGGGCAGTTTCACAGGTTTAAATGGATCGTGTGCGGCTGTCATTAATGGAGATAAACCAGAAGATCTGCAGCAGATCCGTGTCTACAGTTCCTCTGTCTGCACATGAACGTTTCATCATAATCCTTCAGCAGATAATGAGTCTACACTGCAAACAAACCGCTCGTCCAAGACTTCATTCATATTCCACACCGCGATCACATCGTTCAGTTAGAAGAGAGGATGATGAAACATTCACGGTGCAGACAGAGAGGCTGTGTGTCGGTACGGATCTGCAGCAGTTATGGAGCGGTGTGAAAACTATCAGTCCATAAAGTGAAGTAGAGTCCAGATGACAAGTGTAGCATTACATTAGCTGCATTAAGATACAATAAACGTAACTTGAAGTCACAAAAACGGCAACAGACAGCATAGCAACCACAACATTAAAGAAATAAGAAATGAATGGGTTATCCACCAAACTGAAAAATATGATGTAATCTGGGTCTGCACATGTGCAGTGGATGTAGGTAGTAAAGAATGAAAGTACTGTAGTACATTCTAACATCCTTTTTAAAGATATAATGTCTTAAAGCTCTTTGTTCATATGAGGAGTCTGCAGTTTTTATGTATGGGAATATCTGGAGTTCAGAGATATCATTAATGTTTTGCTTCAGTGAGAAAATATGTTTTATTCATTTATATCTGCAATTAGCTATTGAAATACTTTACACATATTTTATTAAATCTATGTTTTAAAGCTTTAAAAATAACTTCAGGCTTTTATTAAGTTTTCTGTAGTTGATTCCGATTACCTCATTTGATTGAAGTCTTGTTTTGATGCCAGAAACAAATGAAGGAGAAAAGCTGCATGAGTCATTAAAAGATAAATAAAATATTATTTCTTTTTATGCATATAGTTTAAACACTATAAATTTAAAGCTAATGATATTTAGGATGTGTGTTCTACATCCAGCCACCATACGAGCCAATTAGTCAACTTATCGAAAAAATAATGTTGTGACAGCCCTACTTTCAATGTTGAAAACTGATTTCTCACAAGCTGTTTTCCTATGACTGCTTATCCACTGCACAACTTCCTACAGTTTGGAAGAAGGGCCTCTGAAGGACCAGTGTTTGTCAAGGAAACTGACTTGTAACACTGTCAGTAAAGTGTTTGATTTTTTTTTTTTATCACAAATATCTTCTTTAACAAGACTGTACTGAAAAAAGCCTCTCTGTAAACGGCCCCATGAGGAGAGGGGTGTCCGTCAATCAATCATCTGCAGTCTGAACCAGCGGAAGAGAGTGACAGTCGATCGACAGTAAACGTACTTTTGTCCCGATTCTGCCTCCAGGTGATTCATTTTGAAATGAAATCATAATCTAAACAACAGCCTGAAAACATTAGAATGGTTTGTATTCTAGTCAGCATGTCACTGACAGGAAATACGCAGGAATCTACAGAGAGGGGTGCCTGAATTTTCTCACTCCAAGGGCAAAAATCTAAAAATAATCCTGGTCCACATGCCAAATATAATATTGTTTTGCATGCGATGAAATAAATGGAGAAAATAAAGAATATGGTTTAAAATATTTATTTTGATTCTGTATTCACTAAAGTAACAAATATTAATTAGAGTAAAAGGTATGAGTCCTCGCGGACCCCGAGGTCCTCTGGAACAGGCCTTTTAGTTGTTCCATAAGTTAGAACTAAAACATACGGCGAGGCCTCATTCAGTTATTATGGACCTCGTCTGTGGAACAGCCTCCCAGAATGCATCAGGGCCGCAGAGACTGTTCATGTTTTTAAAGGAAGGCTCAAGACCGACCTTTATAAACAGGCTTTTAGTTAAACTATTGAAAGTTATCTGATATTTTGTTTTATCCTCTCTTTTTACTTAATTAATATTTATTTATTTTTACTGCATTATGTCTTTATATATATATATATATATTTTTTTTTTTTTTTAACTCCAGTGTTTTGCTCTGAGGGATCCTCCACATCCGTGATTGTCCTTTCAGACAATCAACGGGGTTGTCACAGTGGGACCCAGAGGTGGGGACTCGAGTCACATGACTTGGACTCGAGTCAGACTCGAGTCATGAATTTGACGACTTTAGACTCAACTTGGACTTTAACCCTGCCAACTCGTGACTTGATTCTGACTTTGATACACAAGACTTGTGACTTGACTCTGACTTTAGCCCTCTGACTCGGAAAGACTTGCTCTTTTCCCCAAATTCAAGGATTAAAAAGTATATTGAGAAAGCCACGCGCCGCGGTCTCTCTGTCCGTGCTTGTTTACTTCCGTATGTAGTGTCGGCCTAACATCCAATCAAATTAGAGCCCTTTGGATTGATCTGACAGTCCAACCAATCAAATTGCAGAAAAACATAGTCCCGCCCTCCTCTTCAAAGCACGGGTCCCTGTTTGCCGGTGTTTTTATTTCTGGCATAAAAGTGAAGATCGTCAACAACAAGCGGTTTACCTCCGGCAGAACATGTGGATTAAAGGATTCTTGACAGAGACTCAACAACAACCAACTTCATCTGATCCAGGATCAGCAAAATCCAGTCAGTTCTGAGTGAAAGCTGGCGCTAGCATAGCGGCTAACCGCTAGCCGCAGTTAAATGAATAAGACAGTAACGTCTTCGTTAGCGGGACACTGTGTGAGTCTGCAGCTGGATAGAATCACAGAGAGACCACAGGTGATTTAGACTTTTCCACCGCTCAGATCTTTACCTGGATCTGGGCGGGACGAGAGCGATCATAGCTGGAGCAGCAGCTGCTGGTGACCCGTGGCCAGAAATTCACGGAGCAGATAAGCATAGATTTGTTTCTATGACTTATTTTCTGTTCTCCCCGTTCGATGCTTTATACTTCGTGGTGTGTTTTGGATAAAATCGTCCTCTTTCTCTGGAGGTCTCAGTCTCTGTTTGCTGCTTTTCCTCAGTTTTCATATTCTTTTTTCTTTAACTGCTTTAAGGGTTTTAGTCTGCATATGTGAGCATGTATGTGTCTGTATTAGTGTTTCACCTGCTATCATGAGATGTTTACTTTTGATAAAAGAGATTTGACATCCATAAATGCAATTTATTTAATTCTCATCAATTTAATCATGAAAATACTCATAATATCTGTGTTTTGTGTATTTATTGTTCAACTACATCATGAACAAAGGAATATTTTGTGCACAACTTTGCAATATATATTTTTGTATCTAATTTGATTCGAATAGTCCCTTTCCACATATGTACTAACATATTTACCACATTTAGTTTTACATTTAGCCTTTTCGTTTTGAATCCTGCTTTTCTTTGATCAATAATTTTTCATGTTGTCTTTCTGAGAGATTTTTTGACAGAAATCTTTCTATTGATTACAAACAAAATTTGTATCCAAAACAAAGAAAAAAATCTTATTTACAACAGAAATGTAAAAAGATCAAACTAGATGTACTATTAATATATTTTGTTTTGTTTTGTGGAGTCAAACTAAACCACTATGCATTTACATTCTTCTTCAGTCCAATATGTATCTATATTTATGAAAAGATGCTGAGATGAAACAGAATCTTTAGTTGGTAAATATATTGGTTTGTAAATCAGACTGAAAGAGTCTGTGCTTCATCAGACACAAACTTAGCTGCACATCACTGGTCTGTAGTGAGAGGATTTAAAGGGACCTCACTATAAAGAACCCTAAAGCGGTATTTTGATCCAGTCATGGATTTAAGAGTAATCCTCTAAAAATTGCGCTCTCAGGAGCAGCACCTCCCATACCCACGAAAACGAGCAAGTTGTCATGATGTGACGTCAGAGAAGGAGACCACCCCCTTCAGGAAGAGTCTGCTCTGACAGCTCCGCCCCCAGTCTAACACCAACACCAAATTTCTCCACGGAGCTAGTGTTGATCAGGAAAAACTTTCATTTTAGATGCAGAATACTGTAAATCTTCCACCTGTGTGTCGGATAAATTCCAGCTCAAACAGATGTTTGTTACTTTAGGTGTGGGCGGGTCTCCTTTAAGACCCCCATCTCCCACCCTCTGTCCAGCACAGTCGTGTAGATGCCGCATGTATTTGTGTTGTGAATAGGGCTGCCACGATTATTCGAATGATCGACGACTAATTGACTATTAAAATAGTCGACAACTAATTTGATCATGGAAGCGTAGTTTTCCGTTTGTTTTTTCCTTGTTTTGATCTCAAAACTACGGTGTGCGCTTTCTATTGCCGGGTCTGCCATTTTCTTTGTTACACATGTGCAGTAGTGCTAAGTCGGTCAGCGGCAGTGATGTCTTGTAAAGTTGGGGGTTAGTTTAATAACATGCTTACGCGGAAAGTGTGGGAAACATAAGAAAAATAAAGAGGAAACGTGTCTGTCTAATGTCATTTCTGCAAGGCAGAACTTGTGATCCATGGGAGCACTATGTCGACGCATGAACACCTGAAGACGAAGCATGTTGTGACTGAGTTTGATCACGCTGAACATAGAGCTTCGTCTAGCTAAGCTAACATCGGCGCTAACGCAGCTCGCTTTGTCGCGGCAGTTTCCGGGGTTAAATTGATCGTGTGCGGATGTTTGGAGATAAACAAGAAGATCTGCTGCAGATCCGTGTCTACAGTTCGTCTCTGTCGGCATAATGAACGTTTCATAATCTTCGCTCTTCTAACCAAATGCCGCGAGGATGGCGCAGATTTACCGTTCGACCAAGGCTTCATTCATATTCCGCGCCGCGATTACGTTGTTCGGTTTGACGAGCGGATTATGAAACGTTCACCACACAGACAGAGAGGCTTTGTGTTGGTACGGATCTGCAGCAGAGTTATGGAACGATTTGAAAACTGAGTCCCAAAAGGGATGTAGTGAAGAAAAGTGAAGTCCAGAGCTAAGATGACAAGTGCAGCATTACATTAGCTGCTTTAAGCTACAATTAAATGTAACTTAAAGTCATAAAACAGCAATTAATGGGTTCTCCTGTAAACTGAAACATATGAAGTAGTTTGGGTCTGTGCTTGTGCAATGGATGTAGGTAGTGAAAGAATGATAGAACTGTAGTACATTATAACATCTCCTGCTTTTCGCCTTAAAAAAAGACATTTCCCCACCTTTAAGCTAGAATGTCTTAAAGCTCTGAGTTTTTTATGTATAGGAATATCCTGAGTTCAAAGATGTCATGGGCCCCAGTGTGTTTCTATCTGCAAATAACTTTTGAAATCATTTATACTTATTTTATTAAATACATGTTTAAAGTTTTACAAAATAATTTCAGGCTTTTATTAAGTATTCTGTTGTTGATTCAGATGACCTCATTTGATTGAAGTCTTGTTTTAATGCCATAAACAAATGAAGGAGAAAAACTGCATGATTCATTAAAAGATTATTAATCTATTTTGATTATTTTTAGTCAATGATGGTTTAAATGAGTGTTTAACATCCATTCGCCGCACCAACCGATTAGTCGACTAATCAAAAAAAATAATTGGAGATTAATCGACCATTGAAATAATTGTTTGTGGCAGCACTAGTTGTGAACCAGTGCCTGGACCTACTTAGAGAAGAATGTGATAAAAAAAATGTGATATTTATTTTCATGGAAAAAATGAAAACACGCCACTGGTTCTGGGATGATGTCATGAAATGGGCGTCACCCACACACAGCGACAGGTGGAGTCGAGTCGTTTTACTTGTGGATAGGAAAAAACACCTTTAGAAATAACTACCGGTAAAATATTATAAATAATTTATTTTTTAGTGTTTAAAAGGTAATATATGGTCATAAATGTGGATATAGTTCACTCTGAAAGGTTTAAGAAAACCATGATATAGCCCCTTAAATACCCAGAATACCCTGGTTTCCTGCCATCTCCATCTTACCACATTTCTAATGTAGTAAACTGGGTTTTTGTTATAGTGGAATCTCTTTGTATTTTTGAAGTGAGGATGCTTGAGATCAGAGGCAATTTAGCTAAAATGCTTGTAAAATACAGTTAATAAAAAACACACAATCTGTGAAATTAATATTACTTTGTTTTTGAAATGACTTGAAATGACTTGAAACATTAATAGTGAGACTTGTGACTCGACTTGAGACTTGTTGGTCTTGACTTGTGACTTCACTTGAGACTTGAGTGCTTTTAACTTGGGACTTGAGGACAAAGACTTGGGACTTGACTCTGACTTGCAAAACAGAGGTGGGACCTCCCGGGTCTGGCTCTTTGCAAGGATCTGGGGGGTCTGTTGTGGCGTACTCTGTGAACTTAAGGACATGTCCACACGTAGCCGGGTATTTCTACAAACGCATATCTGCCGGCCTCCGTTTTATAAAAACGGTTGCGTCCACACGTGATCGTTTTCAAAATAATTCCGTCCACACGTCCCCGCATACTTGCGCTGTTGGGCGATGTAATGAGCATGCCAGAACAGTAGTTGGCAGTGTTTTCCTAAAAGTCAGTGAAAATCTCCGAGCAGGAGGAAGGGATATTTGTTGTAAAATAGCCGACTGCAAAGCGCTTATTCTCCTTTGTTCCTCGACAAGAAGCAGTAATTGTGTTTGTACAAAAAGCAAGTATGAAGCATCTGTGCCAGCGTAATAATTAACACACTCCTCGGCTCCACTGTAAACAGCGGCGCATCTATGACGTGTATGCACTAATTGTCGCAAAGAGTGACGTTTAAAAACGTAGATCTCCGGTTACGCATGTCCACACGCAGACGCGAAAACTGAGTTTTCCAAAATCTTCACTTTAGCCGGAGTTTTCCTAAAGCTCCGTTTTCAGTGACTTAAACCTTCGGTTACGTGTGGACGATATATATGCGTTTTAGCAGATACCCGGCTACGTGTGGACAGGGCCTAATTAGGGGCTCACTGGTGGGGACAGGTCCTCACTGCAGTACAAAGCCAGATTTCTAGATTTCTATTTTACAGCTTTTTAGTAATTAGTTATTTTTATTGTTTTTAACATCATGGTGTGGCAATATGTCGATGTTTGTTTGTGCGCCTGTGTGAAGGAGTGGGGGTGGGGTTTGAGGGCATTGTCCTTTGTTTTTAACATTTTATTATTTTTTATGTAAAGCACTTTGATTGAAAATGATCTTTTATTGAAAAGTGCTATACAAATAAAGTTGATTTGATCTTATTTGATTTAAAAGTAAGTAGCATTTGTCTTTGAAACCTTTAACAACAAGGCCTCACTGGACATTTTTATTTGAAAAACAAGAACAAGCTAAAACAACTTTCTTCCAATGAAAACACCAAACTGCGATCGAATGAGAGACGTGGAGCTGGTCTTTAGACTTTAGCCGTTTGCCGTTGTCACTCCATCTTAGCTAGATAAAAAAGCATCAGAAGTGACCGTGAAGGCTTCTGGGAATTTCTAACACAAAAATCCCAGAGCTGACTCACTTAAGGGTTGTTTCACCATTGACCGCTGGCAAAGAAAGTGCTAACCAGCGCCACCTGGATGCAGAACGTACATTACAGCTGTAGAGGTTTGGAAAGCCATAACAAATCAAAGGGGAATGGGTAAAGGGTTTGAATTAAACACTTTTGACTTCTCATCAGCACTCAAGTCCTTCAGTGTCAACTCCATCAGCATCAACTCCTTCTCTTTTAGCATAAACTCCTTCAGTGTCAACTCCTTCTTCATCAACTCCTTCAATTTCAACACCGTCAGCGTCAACTTCTGTAGCGTCAACTCCGTCAGCGTCAACTCCTTCAGCGTCAACTCCTTCAGCGTCAACTCCTTCAGCGTCAACTCCCTAAGCGTCAACTCCTTCAACGTAAACTCCGTCAGCTTTAACTCCTTCTGCATCAGTGTCAACTCACCCCGGGCTTACACCGCTAGCATCACGGCTCCGCTGCGTTGTGGGAGCGGACTAGCTCCAGCCAATGTCTTCCACTGGCTGCTGCTCCAGCCACAGGCTCTGTTGATCCAGGAAGCCAAAGCCTCATTCTCCAGTCATTTCAGAACACTTCTCTGTCTGCGTGACTCCTCAACAGATAATAGGTAAAGCACGGAATTTTTTATGTAATGTTTATGACACGCTGAAACCGGAAAGTTCAGCAGAAGCGTTGTTTTATTTTGAAAATATACCAGAAGTACTTTACATTCGCTCACGTGGTTTCTGGTTTAAGTCGTGAATAGCCCCAACTTCACAAAAAGAGCTGCAGATCAGCTGCGGCGTCCGTCAAAATTTGAACCAAACTAAATGGATTCGCAGAGGCCGGTCTGCAGACGTGAAAGCCTGCAGTGGAAGTCCCGTTCGCACTTTTAAAGTTACGTAAAGACTGCGGCGCTCACATCGGAGCTGTAATGCCAGCTGTGTGAGCCCGGGGTCAGCCAGCATTGACTCCTTCAGCCTCAATTCCTTCAGTGTCAACTCCTTCAGCGTAAACTTGGTCAATGTCAACTACAACAGCGTCAACTCCTTTAGCGTCAACTCAATCAACGTCAACTCCTTTAGCGTAAACGCCGTCAGTGTCAATTCCTTCAGCATCGCCTCCTTCAGCGTCAGCTCTTTCAGCGTCAATTCCCTCAGCATCAACTCCTTCAGTGTCAACTCCTTTTACGTCAACTCCATCAGCGTCAAAAGCTTCAGCGTCAAAACTTTCAGGGTCAACTCCTCCAGCATCAACTCTGAAGGAGTTAACAGTGAAAGAGTTGACGCTTAAGCATCAACACCTTAAGTCAACTCCTTCTCTTTGGCTGAAAGAGAAGAGTTCAAGATTAAAAACAAACCCACACAGAGTAAAGCACAATGTAGGTTTTGGATAGAGATCCAGAAATGCTCCAGTGAAATTGCAGTTTTTATGTTTATTGCAGATTAATAAAATATCTTTTCAAAAATAATCAAAGTTTTTATTTTCCAATCTACTGGTTCTTCCATCCAAAAATTCCATTAATCAGAAATGCAAATATCATTGTGTCAACAAAGTGCAGTCAGAGGCCGTGCATGTTGAGGGAACTAAAACAATTTGGAACCACCATTCTGAACAGATTCTATTATGGCTTCATTGAAAATGTAATAACCTTCTCGTTTATCTGCTGGTCTCACTCACTGACAGTACAAAACCAAACTGTCTCACTCACCCTTCTAAAGTCTGCTTAAAGATTATTGAGCAGCCAAAACAGAACAGCTTCCACACCAGGACCGGCATTTGTTCGGTATCTTGAGTTTGAGTGGCTTTCTGGAAACTAGGGCTGGGTTATTAAAATAGATTAATCAATTAGAATCGATCGAAGCTTAACAAATCATTAAATTGATCCATAAAAATATGAATCCATAAAAATATGAATCAATTTAGCCCACAAAGCTAAAGTCAACTAGCTTGATGCTAACGTCTAATTGAATTTCTCCTAGGATAGCTAATGCTAACACTCGGTCAACACAAGCATACATTGCTGATTCAATGAGCAGCTTTATAAACTGACAGACATGAATGTTCAAACTCTGGAAAAAAGTGTCCTGCTATAGCTAGGGGTGTTCCAAAGACAGCTATTTGAATTACTTATATTTTGTTCTGTTGTTTACAACAATGTTGCACTAAGTATTGTCAATGCTGTTGATGTTTACTCTTGTTAACACTAAATTTTACAAAGAATTACAATTCAATTGGTATCAATGCTCGTCAAAGACAATATATTACTGATTCAGAAATGTTGTTCAACATTGCTGTAATCTGTCTCTCTGTCGTCACCTGTCTTTATGTTGTCACCTGTTTCTCTGTTGTCACCTGTCTCTCTGTTGTCACCTGTCTCTCTGTTGTCATCTGTCTCTCTGGCGTCACCTGTTTCTCTGGCGTCACCTGTTTCTCTGGCGTCACCTGTCTCGCTGTTGTCACCTGTCTCTGTAGCGTCACCTGTCTCTCTGTTGTCACCTGTCTCTCTGTTGTCACCTGTCTTTATTTTGTCACCTGTCTCTATGACATCACCTGTCTCTATGACATCACCTGTCTCTCTGCTGTCACCTGTCTCAGTGGCGTCACCTGTCTCTCTGTTGTCACCTGTCTCTCTGTTGCCACCTGTCTCTGTAGCGTCACCTGTCTCTCTGTTGCCACCTGTCACTGTAGCGTCACCTGTCTCTCTGTTGTCTCCTGTCTCTCAGGCGTCACCTGTCTCTATGACATCACCTGTCTCTCTGTTGCCACCTGTCTCTGTAGTGTCACCTGTCTCTCTGCTGTCACCTGTCTCTCTGTTGTCACCTGTCTCTCTGTTGCCACCTGTCTCTCTGTTGTCACCTGTCTCTCTGTTGTCACCTGTCTCTGTAGCGTCACCTGTCTCTCTGTTGTCACCTGTCTCTCTGTTGTCACCTGTCTTTATTTTGTCACCTGTCTCTATGACATCACCTGTCTCTCTGCTGTCACCTGTCTCAGTGGCGTCACCTGTCTCTCTGTTGTCACCTGTCTCTCTGTTGTCATCTGTCTCTCTGCTGTCACCTGTCATTCTGTTGTCACCTGTCTCTGTGGCGTCACCTGTTTCTCTGGCGTCACCTGTTTCTCTGGCGTCACCTGTGTCGCTGTTGTCACCTGTCTTTATGTTGTCACCTGTCTCTATGACATCACCTGTCTCTCTGTGGCGTCACCTGTCTTTATTTTGTCACCTGTCTCTCTGTTATCATCTATCATTCTGTTGTCATCTGTCTCTCTGGCGTCACCTGTTTCTCTGGCGTCACCTGTCTCGCTGTTGTCACCTGTCTTTATGTTGTCACCTGTCTCTATGACAACACCTGTCTCTCTGTGGCGTCACCTGTCTTTATTTTGTCACCTGTCTCTCTGTTATCATCTGTCTCTCTGTTGTCACCTGTCTCTATGACTTCACCTGTCTCTCTGTGGCGTCACCTGTCTTTCTGTTGTCACCTGTCTGTTTGTTATCATCTTTCATTCTGTTGTCACCTGTCTCTCTGTTGTCACCTGACTCTCTGGCGTCACCTGTCTCTATGACATCACCTGTCTCTCTGTGGCGTCACCTGTCTCTCTGTTGTCACCTGTCTCTCTGTTGTCACCTGTCTCTCTGGCGTCACCTGTCTCTCTGTTGTCACCTGTCTCTCTGTAGCGTCACCTGTCTCTGTAGCGTCACCTGTCTCTCTGTTGTCACCTGTCTTTCTGTTGTCACCTGTCTCTCTGTTGTCACCTGTCTTTCTGTTGTCACCTGTCTCTCTGCTGTCACCTGTCTCTCTGTTGCCACCTGTCTCTGTAGCGTCACCTGTCTCTCTGTTGTCACCTGTCTTTCTGTTGTCACCAGTCTCTCTGCTGTCACCTGTCTCTCTGTTGTCACCTGTCTCTGTAGCGTCACCTGTCTCTCTGTTGTCACCTGTCTCTCTGTTGTCACCTGTCTCTCTGTTGTCACCTGTCTTTATTTTGTCACCTGTCTCTATGACATCACCTGTCTCTATGACATCACCTGTCTCTCTGCTGTCACCTGTCTCAGTGGCGTCACCTGACTCTCTGGCGTCACCTGTCTCTATGACATCACCTGTCTCTCTGTGGCGTCACCTGTCTCTCTGTTGTCACCTGTCTCTCTGTTGTCACCTGTCTCTCTGTTGTCACCTGTCTCTCTGGCGTCACCTGTCTCTCTGTTGTCACCTGTCTCTCTGTAGCGTCACCTGTCTCTGTAGCGTCACCTGTCTCTGTGTTGTCACCTGTCTTTCTGTTGTCACCTGTCTTTCTGTTGTCACCTGTCTCTCTGCTGTCACCTGTCTCTCTGCTGTCACCTGTCTCTCTGTTGCCACCTGTCTCTGTAGCGTCACCTGTCTCTCTGTTGTCACCTGTCTTTCTGTTGTCACCAGTCTCTCTGCTGTCACCTGTCTCTCTGTTGTCACCTGTCTCTGTAGCGTCACCTGTCTCTCTGTTGTCACCTGTCTCTCTGTTGTCACCTGTCTCTCTGTTGTCACCTGTCTCTGTAGCGTCACCTGTCTCTCTGTTGTCACCTGTCTCTCTGTTGTCACCTGTCTTTATTTTGTCACCTGTCTCTATGACATCACCTGTCTCTATGACATCACCTGTCTCTCTGCTGTCACCTGTCACTGTAGCGTCACCTGTCTCTCTGTTGTCTCCTGTCTCTCTGGCGTCACCTGTCTCTATGACATCACCTGTCTCTCTGTTGCCACCTGTCTCTGTAGTGTCACTTGCTTTACAAACAGGTATACTTGTAACAAGGGAAAGGTGTTTTAGAAGACTAACCGGAAATACAACTCAGTATTTTAATTTATATTAAATTAAAAAATAAAATGAAATAAGAAAAACCTGAAGTGAAACCTAAAAAGACATTTTCAATCCTTAAAGGCCTCATGGTTTGACTTCTTTGTACAATTACAATTTGATTAGTAAATATATTGTAATACACAAATACTGCCATGTAATAAGTGAAATTTCACTCATATTCATTTTTAATGCTTTACCTGTCTGTTACACCTTAAAATAGGCTAACATGTTGAGTCGTTCATCACTTTTGTAACAAGTTACGGTCAGCACTCTCAGTCATCGGTCAGCAGGTCCAGAGCCTCCACTGATGGAGGGGATGATAATGGAAACCCTGAACCTCCCTTTCTTTATTTTTCATGAATTCAAATGAAATTTTGCATAAACACTTACTTTCATTTAGCTTTACCAACAATTTATCACTAACTAAGCAAGTATAACCTTTTTCAACGAAGAAATCCAGGCAAACTGATAGATCAGCTTTTTGTGTTTTCTACAAAGTGTCTCCAGACTCTTCTCCTTTGAACCCTGAATTGTACTAATGAAACAGGTATCGGGGTGAGTTTATAATTATTTACTACTGTTATTCTTGTTGAGACTTTAGAAGCACTCTTGGGTGTGTCCAAATTCCCCCTACATCCTATATAATGTGCTCACAATTTTCTAGTGCTGTCTGAATCTACAAATACCAAAATCTGGAGGACTAGAAATTTCCCAGAAGTCTTTGCGAAAAACTAGGGTGCATTGATGCTCACTAGATTAGCAAATATAGACCATAATGCATTGCGGTCAAACAATTTTGAGAAAAAAAAAAAAGGTATTTAAATATATAATTTATATTAACCATCCAAATGTTCCCCATCAGAACACGGTAGTCATAAATAAATGTTCTTGTTTATTCAATTTTCACTTTGCAAAATTGGTGATTTCATATCCGGTGTTTAGCAAAACAAAAGAAATGAAGTGAGCACTGTGTTCAAATTACCTTTAAAATCCAGAGCATTACATACACTGCTCACAAAAATGAAAGGATCACTTTAAAGAAACACATTAAATCCATCAGATCTCAATATGAAGTTGGATATATATCCAAATAACCACAGGGCAGTGTCTGAGGAACTAAAGGATGTCAAGTCTTTTAATGAAAATAAAAGTTTTCAGTCTACAGAGGCTCAATTGTGTAGACACCATCAAATCAGAGTGAAATGAAGATTAGATTCTGACTTCTTGGAACCAGCAGGTACTTCCTGTTTGGAGCAGAGAGGGAAGGGTTGATGTGTCCGGTCAATATATGCAGTCAATGATTTGCACAGAGCCCAGACGTCATCCACACTCCGAACCAGTAGGGGGCAGCAGAGCGTGTGCGGCGCAGGTAAAGCTGCAGAAGCTGAAGTTTGCTGCGCATCCAGCTGAAGTTTGTGGTCTCGTGGGCTCTGCTGGTTCTGCCGTCGTCATGCTCCGGCTGCGCGCCGCCGTGTTTCGGGCTGTGTCTCCGGTGACCCGGGTGTCGGCGTGTCGCTTCTCCGCGGCTCCGATCCCGGTTCCGAACACGCAACCAGAGGTCCACTACAACAAGGTAAACGACGTCCACTGCGTTAGAAACATGGACATGTATCACCGTTAGAATCAGCGTCTGCAACCCGGGAACTTTCTGCGGGGGTGGGGGGTGCACGTGACGAACTTCCTCGAAACCACGTTTATGTAGCAGGACACCCCCCCCCCCCCCCCCCCCCCTGAGGGGGCGTCAGCTCCTCCGCTCTCCGGCTTGTTTACATAAGAGTGGGGTCATCTGGACCCATAAGAGGGCGCGAGGGTTCGAGCAGCTGATCCTCAACAGACCAGGTGGTGCAGATCGTGAACGCGCACGTGACCGCTCAGAAACGGTTTGATCCAGGTGAGGGTCAGGGGTCCTCGGGCGTTCATCGGGGGAGGGGTGTGGGGACAGGGGTCCGGTCTGGGAGAAGTCTTCCCGAGTCTGGGACTACATGTAAACCAGACACTTTACTTGTAGAGCACGTTTCCCAACTCCTGTCACTCAAAGTGCTTTACATCAAAATACCATCGAATTTTAGAGAATTTTAGCAAGAACTCCAGCACCCCCCCCCCCCCCACACACACACACACACACACCCACACGCATATATTAACTAATGATTGGCAAACCTTGAGAACATAATTTCATTTTTATTTAGGTACAGTATTTACTAACCATTTATTATCTGCAAGTATTCATAAGAGGAAATCGTACACACAATTGTACATTTATTGTATATTTATTTTTAACGTTTATTTATTTATTAACAAAGCAGCGGCGCTCTTTATAGCAGCTCCCAGGTTGGATCAAACACAGACAGCAGATTCATGACAGCTGATGGGATTTTACTTTCAGCCGCATTTTAAATACGTGAGGCCAACTTAATAAACGTCCCGTCTTGGACACAATTAAAATACGAGCAGATAATGCAATCACCCACGGCTCCGTCCAGTTGAGAAATGTCTCTTTTTCCACAAATGATTGAATAATTATTGATGTTACTGTGACCAATAAATCCTATCCATGTTTTCCTCAGATTCCTTGTTAAAATAATGAAAGTTAACATCAGAATGGTCTTTCAGTGAATTACAATCCTTTACAGAACAGAAGTGGACGTTAGATTCTCTTCTCCGGTCTCTACAGCAGCATCCAGGTTAGATAGATACTTCAATAGAACAGAATACAGAAGTCTCTTTCCACCAGTTCACCTGGTCTCAGTATGATCATGCTGATGCTTTTTTTTCTTAAACCGCACACCCTGTTCTGCGTCCCAATTGGCTGGAGACCTTGTCAATCAATCTCCTCCATGCGTTGTCTCCTATATCCTTTATCCTATATCCTAGGAGCGGCGAGCTGCAGCAGCAGCTCCTCTCAGGATCCAGCAGGTGGTTTAACCGGACACTAGAACTGTTCTCCTGAACATAACTCTTCATCTGCATCTATAAACGTCAACACTGGCTATACTCGATTAGACCCTCTCTATATTCTTCATTTCATTTCATGAGATTTCTTGAAGTGAATTCAACAATCAGCATGAAATCAGTTCTGAACCCCAGATAGAGCTGCTGCTGCTGCTGCAATGCAGCAGGAATGGAAATGTTTGATTTATTGTTATTTTTTCGTTGGTTTATCAAAGTCCGAGTCTCTCTAGTATGTCTGGGGGGATAAGGGGCGGGGTTACACAGCTCAGCACCATAAGCCACGCCCACACAGAGGAGTTTTTGGAAAAGAAGGCTTCAGATCAACAGGAAAAATGGCTTTTTAAGACATTTAGGATGTGGACATTTAGTTAAAAACTCCACAGTCCTAATTAAAACCTCACTGGGAACATTTAATGAAAATAAAAAGTGTTGTGGGGACTCTGATTGTGTTTAGGGGCTGGGCCAAATGTGGTGACAGGCTGGCCCGCAGGCCGTAGATTGGGGACCCCTGGCTTAGATGAATGTTGAGCTAGTCACCTCTGCAGGGAAATGTTCTGCTGGAAGTTAAAGAGTATCTTTCCTTTGGAAAAAAAATCCAATTCCTGCTGGATGAGGTGTCCAATAAACACCCCAGACTCGTCCTAGACATGTCATCTGGCTTTCATGTCTGACAAATTTGTCCAGTGTGTCCTCATTTGACCTGCCCGGGTTCTTTTGTGGTCTTGTTTTAGAAACAAAGCTGTAGTCCTTAAATTGTCAACCTGCCAAACTGATAACTTCAACCAAAAGCATGAATTTGTGTTTCATCTTGTGTTGATGCAACAGATGCAGCTTAGAAAACTGATCCCACATTTTCCAAAGCTTTCCCTGACCTTAAAAAGATGGATAGTTTGATCACTCAAAAAATCATCCATGATCAGGCGGATCTCATCAGATCAGAGTGTGGTTTGTTTTTCTTAAAAGAAACTTGATCAGCTTCATACTTACTGTTGGTTTGCTGCAGGAAAAGGCTGGTTCTGCTTTTAACAATAATTCACTGCAGTGAATGTGAATCTCCTTTAAACTCATAATGGATTATCCTTTCACTTTTAAACCATTGCATTTAACGTGTTTTGTAATTGTCAGGCCTGTTTCTTTACCGTCGGTGAACCCGTGGGCTGATAAGGGACCGTCAGGAACTGTGTGTTTAGTCCGTTAGGGGCTTGCTGTTGGAGACTAAAGTCCATCTAAGGACACTTTTACAGAGGACTTTAGAGATCTGCACTTCTCTATCAAATGTTTACTCTGACTGTACAGCCACATTTTACTGAACACTTGAGCCCACACACATATATAAGTACAAGTTTAACCAATAAAAATTCATTTGAACAGTAATGAGTGATTTTTCTTTTTTTTTTAAGGGAATATATTATATACTATTATTATATTATATATATTATGTTATTCTACAGCCTTTTTAGAGTAATCTCTCTCTCTTCTCTCTCTGGACGGACGGACGGATGGGGAATTGTTAAAAAAAAGCAAAAAACAAATTAGTTGCAAATCTGGAGAAAATCAATCGCGATTACTCGCAAAAAAAAAAAATTAAAGTCTTTACCAGCTACTTATTATCTACGAATAATCATAATGTGAAATCACACGCACAATGTTCTATTTTGGACGTTTATTTTTAGCCCTACGATCTAAAACTCATAATTTTTCCACGTTATTCACACATTACGCATAAAATCATGCAAAAATGGAAAAGTCAGTCTGGAAAAATGTCATTCATGTTGGTGTAGAAACCCCAAAATGTTTAACAAACTGTTTTTACATCATAGAATGAAAGTTTTAGTTTTATAAAAACAAGAAGAATCAAATCTTCCAACAAACAAATCAACATGTTGTTGGATAAAATACCTACAAATCCAGGCTAAAGTCAGAGATTTCTTGGGGCCACATACATTTCTGTTGATAGAGGAACATCCCAGACCTCACAGATCCATGGTGATCTTTCTTCTGCACTTCAGTAATCTGTGTGGATTCAGCTTCCACCAAGCCCAAAAAATAAGGATTTCTCTCCTGAGAGCTCTGCTGTCTCTTTGACATTTTGTTTTGTTCTTCTGCTTTTTCTGTTTTTCCTCTTAAATTTTCTTTATTGTGTTTGTGAAAAATAATAAAATAACTTTTTGGGAGAAGTTTGATCCAGCTGGATTTCAGGTCGGCCGCTCACAGGTGGGGGCGTGTCCATCTTTTCTGAACAGCTTGCCTCCCGCGACGTCTGCAGGCGGGACCTTCATAGAGGACTGCAGAGTTTGCTCAATTCTTAGACAACACTGGTGCTTGTTATTGTGGAAAACTCAGGTTTGTCCCCATCCCAAAATGAAATGGTGATCGGTTCCCCGTTGTTGAATTTCTACTGGCAGACCGCTCAGTTTGTCTCTGCCCCCCCAAAGCAGGTGCACTGCTGCTGGCTTACAGCCCTCATATTGACCTTCAAACGATAAAAGATCACTTTTCTCCACAAACTACAGATAAAGGCCATCTTGTTTCTTTAATGTATTTAAATCTCAATGAGAGAAAGCGAGAGAGAGACTCAGGGAAAGCTCGGCCTGGACTCGCTCAGCTCGCAATAGGACGTATCCAGAGGGGAATGTGTAGTTGAACTAACATAAGTGTGCTTCAGCAGGAAGGTCGATGAGTAATGAGACATCTGTCATCTTTCAGCTCTTCATAAACAACCTGTGGCAGGATGCAGAGAGCGGGAAAACGTTTCCAACCATCAATCCAGCGACTGGAGAGGTGATCTGTCAGGTTGCAGAGGCGGATGAGGTAAAGACGCACAAGCTGTTGCTTATTGGAGAATACGTTCATTCAGAATTTTCTGGCTGCAGATTCAGCAGCCATTCATTCATTCATCAAATGGCATTTAAAGCAGAGCTCCTGTCACCAAATTTCTACACAATCAGATCTAAAAGATATTTGCAATTAACGTCATTTGCAAGTTTGTAGTGTTCCAGATATCTATATGTACTACTTAGTAGTATACATACTGTATAACTGTAATGTTCCTGTCCAAGGAGTTATAGTTATATTGCCACTAGAAGGACAGGCTGTCTGTGGCGCTCAGCTCTTATAATCTAGACTAAAATAAAACGTGTGTGCAAACAAGTAAACAAAAACTTGATTTGCAATTCCTTTGAAGAACTTAGGTCTGTCTGCTGAAAGCTATCTGGATTTGAACCCTCCCGCCCTCCGAGGTTTGTTTACATTAAAGCAGGGTCATCTGGACCCCACAAGGTCATTTTTTTCAATGGTGTCCAATGACAGACATGAGGTCTTGTCCACTTTTGTCATGGAAGGGCTAACACCTCAATGTAAGGGTGGGTCATCAGGACCCCATAAGAGAGCAGAGGGTTGATCATTTTCTAAGCTGTTGATCTCTTGAGCCAAAAGAGCTAGTCTTATTGTGGATGTATATTTAGGTTTCATAAATCTGGTGAAATAGCTGTCCAAATGCGCTCTAAAATATCACAAAACATTTTAAAACTGTGTCCATTATATATTTGAGGGCTGCAAGGATTAGTCTACTAATCGACTATTAAAACACTCGACGACTCATTTAGTAGTTGATTAGTTGTTACTTTATGATATACAGAGTCGGAGTGTAGTAAAGTTCAACAAAGTTGTGAATGTTTAGCTCCAAAAAATGTACTTTTCTTTATTTAAGTCAATGAGACCAAAACTTTATACTTTGTGAAAAATAGGTCCTTGTTTGAGATTCTGACCTAATTTTCTTTGTGAATGTTTAGTAAACATTCAAACTAGGGCTCTAGAGTGAGACTAGATTTTCATTGGTGCGCCTAAAAAAAAAGAAAAAAAATCTTAGTCTCCCCATTGCACCCAGCTGTTCTGTGATGAGAAGAACACAGATGATCTCCGTGACTCCAAAAGTCTCCTTCCTGTCTGTGTGTGCTGGTCTAACAACCTCCGATAAGAATTATTATCATTTCATCAGAATGAACATCTGAAGGGGTTTCCACACCGGCCACTTTCAGAGTTGTTCAGTTTGGGTCTGTGGTGCCGGCGGCAGGTGGAGCCAATGAACACAGTCTGTTCAAACCCTTCAACATCAGAGCTTTAGCTACAGTGTTGAGGCTACGTTCTGTCGTCTGCTGTTAACGTGATGAGTGGAATTCCAGCAGATTCTGAAGAGGAGGAAACGAGCTGCTGATGATCAGCTCAATGCACTTATCAAGTGTTAGTGTAATCCACGTTTAGCCCTCTTGTAGTATTACAGCCATAACAACACATGGTTGCTTCCCTAGATACATGCATAAAGTTAAAGTCCCATTAGTTGCCACACACCTCGCTGTGTGAGATTTGTTCTCCGCATTTGAGCCCTCCCCTGGGGGAGCGGTGAGATGCAGACACAGCCGCGCGCAGGAACCATTTGGTGGTTTAACCCCCCAATCCAACCCCTTAATGCAGAGAGGGAGGCACTGGTCTCCGTCTTTAGAGTCTTTGGTCTGACTCAGCCCAGATTAGAACCCACAACCTTCCAGTCTCAGGGCAGACACTCTACCACAAGGCCACAGAGAGTGCAAAAACAAACAAACTATAATAGGTTTTGGTAGCTAAAGTAATAGGACTCTTCTCAGAAGAGCTTTGAAAATAGTTTCTTTTACCATCAGCGCACCAGAAGTCTGACTGTACCGTCAGAAAGCTTTAGAGAACATGCAGTCAGAGAATTCCAACCAAATCCCTTCATATTATAGTCTCAGAAAGTTCACCCCACTATTGTTTTTCACATCAAAATAATCTAAAAGGACCATTATTCAAACATTTTCCTTTGCAGCATTGTGCTGTTCTCAACTGGTGACAGGAATGAAACTAAATCCAAACGGGTTCTTTCTTCTCTCCCAGTCTGATGTAAACAAGGCAGTGAAGGCAGCATCTGATGCCTTCAGACTGGGATCGCCTTGGCGACGCATGGATGCCTCTCACCGTGGCCTTCTGCTCAACCGATTAGCTGATGCCATCGAGAGGGATGCAGCCTACCTCGCTGTAAGTAACTGGAATTATGCTTCATTGCAGCTTCAAGAAAAACTCCTAATGGAAAAAAAGAACTAGTGAACCTGAAGAAATTCAGATCTGGCATAAAAGGGAGAAACTGTTGCATCATTTGTGTTGAAGCAACACTTTCCAGGACTTTTTAAATTTGAACGTTTGATTTAAATTCCAGAGGAACGATCATGTGATCAACCACAAAGTTCTGCTCTGGTTTGACTGACACCAGAAAACCCGCGAGCAGCCGTGGTCGTGTTGTTCTGTGAAGCTGCTTCCTCTGCTTCCTGCTCTCAGTCCAACCTCGCACTGCTCTTCAGAGCAGGGAGGAGCTCACGGGAAGTTTTTTGTCTCATGTGCAAGAAAAACGCTCGAAAAAAGTGTAGAAATTATTTCACAAATGCAAATCTGTTTTACAGGCACGTGGATCCTTTCTTCATATTTGCAAAGCTACATTTTTTGGTCAGATTTATTTTGCAGTATGATGAAACTTAATTTCTGTGCAAAGATGCGGTTGGTGGTCTTCTAGTTTGCTCACCTGTCAAACAATGATCACAAGTGAGATTGATTCAGTGATCCAAAGAGCCCAGAGACAAAATACAATCCATGAGTTTCACTGAGAAACCAAACGTGAACTTTTTGACACTCGAACACAATTTTCATAATAACTTGGATCGCACTGTAAGAGAGTCACAGATGACGGTGAGAACGGTCATGTCGCCTCTGTACCCGCTGAGCGGTGCGGCTGTCATCCGACACTCGGCCCTCTTTTTTCCATGACATCCAAATAACAGGACATGCATCTTTCAACAAATCTTTCCATCTGTGCATCCGGAGCTGCTGCAGGAGTGATGAGGGAGGGATCCCACCTGGAGATCAGGGGTGTCCAAATCCAGGCCTCGAGGGCCGGCCTCCTACATGTTTTCCAACCAGTGAGGTCTGGTTGAAGCTCCTTATTGGCTGAACCTGATCCAGGTAATCAGCAGCAGATTAGGCAGGATTTGTGGAAGCCCAGCAGGAGACTGGCCCTCCAGGCCTGATCCAGGTCCTGTTTCTGCAGCATTGATCTGCAGGAGACAGACATGATGGAGGGATTCAAGGCAGCGCCGCTTCTCTGACATTTGGACTCCTCTGAGACATCGTTGTATCTGAAACTGTCACGTGGGTTTTTTGTTACACTCTTATGCTGTGTCAGGGGTTACAAGTTTTTAATTTCAAGTCAGACACAACCTGGGGTCCTGTGGTGTGATTAGAGCGTTGGTCGTGGCGGTCGCGTCGGTCTGGCAGCGGTGCGATTTGAACAGAACATCTAGAGTTCAAATATCTGAACTTTGGCGAGGTCACCCGTTTTCCAAACCCGCTATATCCCTCTCAGAGGGAAGGGGTTGCCGGGGACCGTCCCGGTTACTGTGGGGTGAAGACGGCATGAACCCTGGACAGGTCCGGCAGGGCCCGTAGAGCTGCGGCACTGGGGAGACGGCCCGCTTGGACCCCAACAAAAAATCTCCTCTGTATCCTTATTGTCCTGTGTCCCTCTGGGGTTGATGCGAAGCAGCGAGTCCTCAGAGTCCTCATTCAGACGCAGCACAAGTCAAGCTCATGGACCCGGAGGAGTCTCTGGATCTCAGGATCATCCGTGTCTTCCATGCATTGCAAATGAGATCTGCACAGACCCCCCCCCATGTAGCGGTCAGGTGGAAACATCTGCCAGTAGCTCCTCCCACATGTCTGAAGTGATGTTGATACAGGCGTAGAGCTGTGAGTCGACAGCGGCCGACAGGACGTTGACACGTGTTCGGTGTGAACGCACCTTCACTGAACTTGCTCTAATGTTCATCTGACTTGAATGATGATCTTCTGTAAGCCATGCTAGTATTTGAGTAATAGTCCAGGATTACTGTGATTCTGACATGTTCATGTTGTCACAGGAACTGGAGACGCTGGACAATGGCAAACCCTATGCGGTTGCTTATTCGGTGGACTTGCCTAATGTGGTGAAGTGTCTCAGGTGAGCGCCATAGATTTACAATTATTGATGATTAGAAATAAAAAAAGGAGAAATGGACATGTTTACCTAAATGATGTTTACATGATGTTTACATGTTTACCTGAATGATGTTTACATGATGTTTACATGATGTTTACCTGAATGATGTTTACATGATGTTTACATGATGTTCTGAAGTTTAGACTGGACAGCAGGAACAGTCTAAATGTGAATTCAGAGAACAGAATGTCAGATAACATAACTGTCATTTGTGCCTGCATTGATAAAGATGCTCTTTATTCTTCCTGGAGAAACTGCAACTGCTGCTGCAGCTGCTGCTGCTGTTTCTGCTGCAGCTGCTGCTGCAGTTTCTGCTGCAGCTGTTTCTGCAACTGTTTCTGCTGCTGTTTCTGCAGCTGTTTCTGCTGCTGCAGCTGTTTCTGCTGCTGCAGCTGTTTCTGCTGCTGCTGTTTCTGCAACTGTTTCTGCTGCTGCTGAAATGTTTCTTCCTAATGTTGTAAATGTGAACCCTGTCAACCTTTTCTTTTGGGTTTCTCCCTTCAACTGAGTGGAGCTGCTGGAAAAAGCAGTCACCTGTCTCTTTGGCAGGTGAAGGAAGCATCGTCATCATCTCTTACAGCAGGTTTCTCAAACTCACAACATTGACTTTTAAGTGTCCATCTTCCCGCTCCATTTAGCTTCTTTGAACATCCATCCCAGAGTTAGTTCAAAACATTTAATTCTGACTTTATTTGGGGGTTTAATCCTCACATTTGCTGCTGCTGCTGGTGCATTCAGGGACTGCATGGAAGTTCTGCACTTGTGTGATTTCATAAAGAGCTCACCTTGCTGCATTCAGGTGCAGTGGGAATTTCTAGCATTTACTCACACTGATCTCAGCCAACACAAACACACTCACATTTTGCTCCTTGTTATTGTTACTCTTTGAAATGACAGAACAACAACACACTGATCGACAAGAACAACAACACACTGATCTACAAGAACAACAACACACTGATCTACAAGAACAACAACACACTGGTCTACAAGAACAACAACATACTGATCTACAAGAACAACAACACACTGATCTACAAGAACAACAACACACTGATCTACAAGAACAACAACACACTGGTCTACAAGAACAACAACACACTGATCTACAAGAACACACAATAAGGCAAAACGTTGCACATGTTTCAATATAGGCTACACATGTTTGTTCTATACAAAAAAAAAACTTAAAATTAATTATTTTATTGTTTATTGCTAGTTTTTATCTTTATAGAGACATATTGCATTAAAGAAGGATAATCTTACTTTTTGAATTGTATTAAAAAGATTTATCCAAAATGATTTTGGACTGAGATAAACAGACTGAGAGGCACAAAGTTGATCTGCGAGCGTCCAGCAGGTCATCCACAAACTTTGCTGCTTTGGCACAAAGTCTTTTCAGGTATTATTATTATTGTTTTTTTTGTTTTGTTTTTTGTTAAACAATAATAATTAACTGAATATAAATAAATAAACATACATACATTATTTTTCCATAGAAACGTTTGAATGGTAGAGTCCAGATTTGGCTGGTAGATAATAATGGAATATCTCCATTTGCCAGATACCTGTATGAATGTGTTCATGTTTATCTTACTTTGACCAATCTCAAACTCTGGATTAGCACACATCTGTCAGCACTCTATTATTATTATTATTATTATTTATTAGGAGCTTTTTTGTTTTGTTTAGCCAAAAGACAACGTCAGAGAAAACTGTAGACTCATTTGGTTTATTAGTCTCTGATGGTTTGTCAGTAATGAAGTAATGAAAGTTTTCAGTAGTTTAGTAATTGTAATTTAATTACTGACATTTGAACTGTAATTCACTTTGTTAGTCTGTTACTGACGAAGATTTAGTTTTTTCTTCATCCATACGGCTGGGAGTAAGGCAGAGAAATTGGTCTTAAGTCTTCATATGCAGGGACTTAAAACGGTCTTGCATTTAATCATTAATAAAACAAGAAACACAAACTGCCTTTAGTTTATTAATGGGGACAAGTGTGCAGATTTGCTCTTTTAATATTGAAGTTGTAACTAGAACAAGCAGCGATCCACTGGAAAGATCAACCAAGGCCTCTGTTCTGAGTGAACTCTGTGAAGATGAGCTAGAGAGACTCCAGCCGTGAGAACATGTAGACTCTGAAATGAAAGCGTGAACGAATCTCAAGGTGAAACATCTCAAGCTTGTGCTGTCTTTCTCTCCAGCTCCTCATGTGGATCAGGACACTTCAGAACAGACCATTGTTTAAGCAGTTTTTGTTCCAGTTGAAGCTGTATTATTTTTTCCTAAGATTCTGAATGTTTTTCACAGTTTGTAGAGGAATTGTAATGTGATAGTAGAGAGTTTTCTTGCCTCGTCTCTTCCAAACGGTGCTGTTTGCAGTCTAACATGATAAGATGATGCGTTTGTGTGTTTAGGTACTATGCAGGGTGGGCTGATAAGTGGGAGGGGAAGACCATCCCCATTGATGGAGATTATTTCTGCTACACCAGACATGAACCTGTGGGAGTGTGTGGACAGATCATTCCAGTAGGTGCATCAACTCGTTGTGGTTCCACGGTAAGCATGGGCGGAGCTTGCCGTCACTGATGTCGCTGTTTCTTCTGTCCATCGCAGTGGAACTTTCCTTTGCTGATGCAAGCCTGGAAACTCGGTCCTGCCCTCGCCACCGGGAACACCGTGGTCATGAAAGTAGCAGAGCAGACGCCGCTCACGGCGCTCTATGTGGCCAGTCTCATTAAAGAGGTATTACAATACATCTGGAAAAAGTACCTCCAGACACTCCAACACAAAGCTGGCATTCATGATGAGGGAATCATATGATCTGCAGCCAAGTTAGTCATGACTTGAGCATGGGGGGGGGCTTTCTGTTCATCATGCCACACTCCAACCAGATCCAACCAGACCAGGACAAATGAACAACACTGAATACCAGGTCTTGATTTTGAGCTTTCGTTCAAAGGAGTGTTGCTATGTATATTTGAGTCCTGGAGTCTTCATGCTAAAGCTAGTGGACCAGTTGGTGACCAAAGTGAGACCCTATTTTTCCATAAGTCTCTGTTTGAAGGGCTAGATTCACAGCTAACTTCACAGCCCCTCCCAACCCCAGACGTTTAACTTGAACAAATTAACTGATGATGCCGATGATGTTTGCAGCAGAAAGTTGTAGGTGGGGCGTGAAAGAATAAGTTCTTCGTGGGGGGGCGTAAGGGAAAATAATTGAGGGTCAATGTGATGCTGATCAGAAATGAAATCTGTATTTTGTAATTCTTTCTGGGAAATGTTGAATCGTGACGTAAAAATGAACAAGATTCCAAATCATCCATGGTTCTGTGTGTTATTGTTGCCTTTCTATCATATATATTTCTCAGAGACATTATAAACTATGGCAGCGGATATATTTGATCTGTTTTCCTCTGACAACAACATGAACAGAATATGAAAGGATGTGTGATCATTTCAGTATTATGGGTAATTGTTTATTTGTATTGAATCTTTTGTGTTAGTAGGAAATCAGACAGTTTGATATAATTGGAAAAAAGAAAACATATTTGGCCTTAATCATTGTGTTGAAAAAAAAATCTAAATTGTGACGTTAAAACTGTGGCTTGAATGAATCACTACATCCCTATTTCTAAGTAAACCTAAACCAGTAGTGTGCTTGAAAACTTGAACTTTTCGCTCAGACAGGTTTCCGTTACCTCTGTAAGAGACCGGTTCTGTTCACAGGTGGGTTTTCCTGAAGGTGTTGTAAATATCCTGCCGGGAATGGGACCAACGGCCGGCGCTGCCATTGCAAGACACATGAACGTTGATAAAGTGGCCTTCACCGGATCAACAGAAGTGAGTTTGCTTCCATCCCTTTGTGTTATTTAGAAAAGTTTCTTTTAGGAGGAAGAAAGGATGCTCAGGAGAGGACACGCTCTTTCTTGGTCTGTCTCCAGGTGGGTCACCTCATCCAACAAGCTTCAGGAAGCAGTAACCTGAAGCGAGTTACCCTGGAGCTCGGAGGAAAGAGTCCAAACATTGTTTTGGCAGATGCGAACAGTACGTATCCTCAGCTCCTCTCATTTGCTTTTGTGCAGTCATTGTGTAAAAACAAGAGTATAAACTTTAAAAAAAACAGCTGCACTGGCCTTTTTCAAAGAATCTACATCTGCTTTTTCAAACAAATTTGTTAGATCATATTTGATCTTAGATATTTTTCCTTGTGTTATAATCTGAGGTAAAAACCTCCAGCTGAGCATGACATCTGTGTTGAGACTTTGTGTTTATTTTGATCACAATATTCACAGTAATTTTCAGATGTTGTCATTTACATGAGCGCTTTCCTATTCACGCTGAATTTTGTCAGAGGTCACTGCTGCTCATACCATATGATACCAAGTGGTGGAGCGTTTTCCTCCATGAACACAGTTGGGGGTGTTCTGGTGGAATTGGGGGATGATGATGGTGATTCAGTGGCTCTGAGGTCAGAACCTGCAGTGAACACTAGTGCTCCAGGTCTGGTAAACGGCCTGCAGCTGTGTGTGGTTTGCTAAACCATGTCTGAGGTCGGAGGTCTTCAGGTTCTGATCTGTCACAAACTCTGACAGTAGTTCTGCTGAAGATACTTTGAGACTCATCAAGTTCACCTGCAACATCTGAATGTCTACTACCAACCGGAAGGTCTGACCAGGTGGAGCTGCTCGTCCATGTCATGTGTTCATGATTGTTTGAAAGATGAACTTGGAATGACTTCCTGACAGATTCAGATGTTTAGAACACAGAATGGTAAAATGACACTTCATGTTTTTGGATTTTGTCTCCAATAAGTAAAACACACAGACCATTACATGACAAACCCACCAGGAGGTGTGTCTATCGACACATTTGTCTCCCTATCCTGTAGATCAGGGGTCCCCAACTAATTTGGCGAGAGGTCCAGTACCTCTGTCCGCTTCGTAGACCGAGGTCCGAACATGCAAAAACATACAGACAATATCTGACTTTTCTGTTCTTTTATTTCATCACAATGTGTAGTTAAATTAGCAAAGAACTCTTTTAGCTTGTTGTCTCAACAAGTATTTCTCTCTCATTTTATACAAAAATACATACATGTTCATACATTGTGGAGTAAAAAAAAAAAAAAAATAAACTTGCTTCCTTGTAGTGCAATGTATGCTCTTTCACAAACTAAAATTATGCTGGATTTCACTTAAAGTGCAACAGGTAACATGAATGTACCTCAAAAAGCATTCATAATTAATCCCTTTTCTTGTGCAAATGTTAACTTTCTGTTTTACAACACTTAAAAGTAGATTGTAAATAATGCCACATATTGAACATTAAATTAATAAGACTTATAAGAGCAAAAAACGTTATAAACATAAAGGTAAACAACAAAACAGACTTAAAGAGATGCAGATGGCACTTTGAATGGTTGTGCCCAGCTGGAACTGTATGGAGCTAAATTGAGGCAAATATTATTTGAAACAAAATTTGGCCATAAGACTTTGAAATGTACGAAACTTTTAATTATTCTAAAATAAGCTTAATTATTTTCAGCTTCTAATGGTCTCAGAATTTTAATTCCCAAATTGAATCAGTTTCAACTTTTTTTCCCAGTGTCAACTCTTTTTTTTTTTTTTGCTTATGCAAAAATAAAAATGTTAGTTTTGAAACTTTTGGCCCCGTTGTGGCGCGTTGGAGCGGGGCTAACACAAAGGAACTCAATGAGAGTGGTAACTTCCCTGTGTCTTCACGGACTCCTAGAGCTGAGATAATTACGGTCAGAAATTGGCTGTATTGGCTGTACTACCATAGTCTAAAGTTGTCCCAAGACGGGTGTAAAGAGCAGAGTTTTATCCCGTACAAACACCGAGTGTCCAAAACACCGTTCTACACCGGAACTGTAGTTACCACCCTCATCCATTTTGATTGGTTCTTCATGTTAGCCCCGCCACAACAGGGCCAAAAGTTTTTAAACTTAATTTTCATTTTTGAAAGCAAACAAATAAAAAAAGAGTTAAATCTGAAAAAAAAAAAAGTTTTTAAAATTTATTTTATTTTGAAACCTTATAAAATTTAACATTTGAAGGTGAAGTTAACTTAACTTTTAAATAGAAAACATTTTCTGACATTTAAACTTTATGGCCAAACACCAATATCTTTTTAATTTGCTTTATTTGGGTTTCAAATAATATTGGCACCAATGTAGCTCCATATCCCTGCACATCTCTGAAAAGCTGCTCGGCTCTTGTTGACTAATGGGGAATCTGTCGGACCTTTTCTTGAAGCTGTTGTCCCTATTATTGCAAAATTGTTTCTGTCATCACCTCCATACACTCTTTAATCATTTAATCAGTCACTTTAAAGCACTCGGGCTTACCGTCTGTGTGTTGTCTGCTCGCGCTGACTTTACGTTCCAACTCTGTAAACATTAGAACGCCACTTTGAGCTTTTGCCGGTTTAAGGACCCCGGTCTAAACGTAGCTGTCCTCGCGGGTGCCTGTTCAAAAATCGCGGTATAAAGATGATTGAAAAATCGTACTTTTTATTAAAAATGCTTGGCGGTCCGGATGAAAGAGTCTTGGGGTCCGGACCCGGACCGCGGTCCGCCAGTTGGAGACCCCTGCTGTAGATCTTTCAGTGAGTTGCTGTTTACCGCATCCGTTGTATGTTTAGAAGGTGGTCATTGACTCTGAAGGTCTCTTTCTCATCTTCTCGCTCTGATCCGTTTTCTCATGTCTTTCCACAGTGGAGGACGCTGTGGAGCAGTCCCACTTTGCTCTGTTCTTCAACCAAGGCCAGTGTTGCTGTGCTGGCTCTCGCACTTATGTTCAAGCAGACATTTATGATGAGTTTGTCGAGCGCAGTGTTGAGCGTGCTAGAAGAAGAGTGGTGGGAGACCCTTTTGACATGAAGACTGAGCAGGGACCTCAGGTAATCCACCTCCAGCATCAAGCTAAACTGCACTCAGAGATGAGACGTTTCTTTGGGAACGCTTCAGGTGGATCAGGAGCAGTTCAACAAGATCCTGGGCTACATCAGCAGTGGGAAAAGAGAAGGAGCCAAGCTGATGTGTGGAGGAGGAGTGGCAGCAGACAGAGGATACTTCATCCAGCCCACCGTATTTGGAGATGTTCAGGATAACATGACCATTGCCAGAGAGGAGGTATGCTATCACAATTATACATAATTAAAGCTTCAAATGTTTCTATTATGAACACTGTTTATTCATTCAAATCACGGTTAAGATTTTTACCTTTTTTAAAGCACCAGTTCACGACCGAGGTGGTCTAAAGGTGCTACACAGAGAAGCTGAAACCTCAAAACTTGTATCCATCAAAGCCCGTAGAGAGTGTTGTTGAACGACACACACTCACACACACTCGCTCAGCGCACACACATGTAATGAGCATTCACATGCTGCTTGCAGAGTTACTAGAAAAGAGCACGGCTCCCAGAAGTCTGAAGGGAGAAAGTCGTGAAGCTGCGTCGTCACTCAGGACTGTCACGAAAATGTAAAGGTGCAGAGTGAGGAACTAATTGCTTGAATTTGCGTTAATAGTTGCAATCTCGAAATCTACCACTCCCCCAAATTTTGAACACTGGATGCGGGAGATGGTATCCATCATACAGCTGCAGCATCATTGTTTGGAAGGAAGGAGCAAAAGACAAAGACATGAGACAATGACTCAATAAAAACAATATTTAATTTTTTTTTTTTTTCTTTCTCAAATCAATTGAAAATGCAAGAGTGCACCTATGGGATTCTATGTGTTAAATGTCACTTTTTCAAGGAAAATTTAAAAAAAAAAACGAAAAAAAAAAACAATATTTAAAGCAAAATATATATAGTTGCGATCTCAACATCACAAAATCCTGGAGGGTCTGTTGATTATAGGAACAGTGAATATTAATGCGTGTCGGCAGAAGCATAGGTTTGAGAAGCATAGATCAGAGGAGAGCTGGATGTCGTCGTATACAACAACAAAGTTTTGCTGTACATTTTTGGAACACGTCATTAACAAAAGCTGGAACAGTGAGGGGGCATTACAGAGACCAAAGGGCATGACCAGGTACTCAATAGTGTCCTGCAGGGGTTGAACGGCTGTTTTCATTCCTGCTCAGATGAGAATGACCTGGCAGGCACTCTTCAGGTCCAGCTTTGTGAAGAAGCTCCAGAACCGCAGGGACCAACTCCCCCTGATGTCCGCCTGCATGGTCTCCATATCAGGCTGAGATGCTGGGGGCTGGAGGTCGATGGTGCAGTCCTAGGACCAGTGAGACCTGGATTTTGGATGGATCTGTGTGTGATGGACTCTATTAATAAAGCAGCACACTCAGTCAGACTTTGACAACTTTCATTTGTTATACAGTTTTCTTATTTTATGACTTGTTTTTTTATGTTTCTTTGTCATTTCTTGTTTTACTTTGCTCTGTTGGATTGTGAAACACTTTGATTTTTATTCATATAACTCTAAAAAATCTAAAATTCAGATTACTATCGGTGGTCCCAAAGTACATTCTATGGGTACGAAGTCCTTGAAAAAAGAAATCTCAGAACCAGTTCCTCCGTTTATTGAATCTTTTGATGACATTTCTTCCAGATTTTTGGTCCAGTGATGCAGATTTTCAAGTTCTCAACATTGGAAGAGGTTCTAACAAGAGCCAATGACAGCAAGTACGGCCTCGCAGCTGCTGTCTTCACCAAAGACATCGACAAAGCCAACTACGTGTCTAGTGGACTTCGTGCTGGCACAGTTTGGTAATGACTTGTTTCTAAATGATCAAGTGAAGGTCAGGTCAAAGTCTCACCTGTTGGGTGCATTCTAGTTGAAATAACACTGAAGACTTGTAGGTTCAATGACTCAGTTGTAGTCTGACAACAATGTTTGAGATTTGTAAAGATTTGACAAACAAGCTTGTTTTCAGCATCCAACAGAAGAAGGATCAAAGCAGAGATATAAGAAACTCCAGACTGATCTGATCTGATCTGATCTGATCTGATGTCAAATCATCATTTCTCCCTAGTTGTGCACATTAAAGACGGTCAGCTGACTGTTGTCTCAGGTGAAAGCTGGTGTTTGTGTCTACCTGCAGGATCAACTGCTATGATGTGTTTGGAGCTCAGGCTCCATTTGGAGGTTACAAAGCTTCTGGTGTTGGCAGAGAACTGGGGCAGTACGGCCTGGAAAACTACACGGAAGTTAAAACGGTATTCACTCATCACAAACATTTCATTTGACATCTGATGTAATCACAAGGTAAAACGCAGCAAACTCGTCACATGAAGGTAACGGTTCTTATATTAGTTTCTCGTCAGCATCAGTGTCTGCATTTACAGGCTTCTCTCTCAGATTTAGTACTCTGTTCTCAGATTAGCTGGTCCTTTATTCTCAGGGTTGGTTAAATTAGGTATAAAAAGTAACTGATTACTTTAGTTACTGGATGAAATTGTAATGAAATTTCTTTACGCGTTACTTATTTTAAAAAGTTATTCCCTACTCGTTACTTTACTTAAGGGCTGCCACGATTAGTCGAAGAATCAACTATTAAAATAGTCGGCAACTATTTTAGTCGTCGAAGCGTCGTTTGTTTGTTTTTTCCTTTTTTTTAATTTCAAAACGACGGTGGGTGCTTCCTAATGCCGAGCCTGCCGTTCTCCTTTCACACATGCGCAGTAGGGCTAAGGTGGTCAGCAGTGATGTCACAGGGTAGGCTGGGATTATCAACAATAATACAACGACACGCTAACGGAGCTGGAGAGAGGGGGAACAAAAGAGAAACGGAAGAAGAAAAAGTGTCCAATGTAATTTCTGTAAGGCAGAACCATAGCAACCACAACATTAAAGAAATAAGAAATGAATGGGTTATCCACCAAACTGAAAAATATGATGTAATCTGGGTCTGAGCATGTGCAGTGGATGTAGGTAGTAAAGAATGAAAGTACTGTAGTACATTCTAACATCCTTTTTAAAGATATAATGTCTTAAAGCTCTTTGTTCATATGAGGAGTCTGCAGTTTTTATGTATGGGAATATCTGGAGTTCAGAGATATCATTAATGTTTTGCTTCAGTGAGAAAATATGTTTTATTCATTTATAGCTGCAATTAGCTATTGAAATACTTTACACATGTTTTATTAAATCTATGTTTTAAAGCTTTTAAAAAAAAAAAAGAGCTGCAGGCTTTTATTAAGTTTTCTGTAGTTGAATCTTGTTTTGATGCCAGAAACATGATTCATTGAAGGCTTGATAAACTATTGTCTTTATTTTTAGTTAGCATATGGCTTAAACACTTCAAGTTTAAAGATAATCATGTTTAGGATGTGTGTTTTACATCCAGCCGTTACAGGAACCGATTAGTCGACTATTGAAATAATCGTTTGTGGCAGCCCTACTTTACTCTTTTTCCCACTCATGAACAAATCCTCAAGGGAAAAACTGCATCAATAAGATCTTCTTATCTTTTGTTTAACTTTATTTTTAAATCAATGATCTTGTACAAACTTTGAACATGATTTAAGACATAACCTGGCTTCATTAGAAATCAGACATCAGTGTGAAAAATAAAGGAAGTAGGACCTTTAAAAAAAAACACTTTCAGATACCCTACAGCCTCCACTGCCCCTACAATCGGGGCAATAGGGTGCAGCTACGGGGTGGGGAAGCAATTGGGATTCTGGCTTTTTTTTCTAGGGTTTCTATTTGCTTCATGTCTGCTATGCATTTCAGTTTGACCTTTTGGCCTTAAAGGGGCCCTACCATCATTTTCTTCAGCCTTTCAGAGATAATTATATCCATATACATGATCATACACTAAAAAACAGATGAAATATTAGTTATTTTTTGTGACTTTTTCCTACCCAGAAGTAAGATGGATGCATATGTTATTTATCTGCTCTGTGGAGATGTGTTGATGTTAGTCTGGGGGCGGAGCTGTGTGAGCAGACTTCCTGGAGGGAGCGGTTCACATCGATCTTACGTCAGCACGTTTCCACCCACTGGTTATCGTGGGTATGGGCGGGGCTGCTGCAGACTGCAGGTTTCTAGAGGATTACTCTTAAATACATGAAAGATCAAATTACCGCTTTGGGGTTCTTTATAGTGAGGAATGGACAGTAGAATGCATTTAAAACCTCCAAAAGTTGAATTTTCATGGTAGGACCCCTTCAAGATAACAGTTGAGAAAATAAGTATTTGATCATTTGCTGATTCTGTAGGTTTTCCCACTTCAAAAGAAACAGACAGTCTGTCGTGGTTAGAGCTGTGGATCGTTGCTTAGGTGGCAATTTGATTCATGAATCAACGATTCATAATCATCTCTCCATTCTGGGTTCAGGACAGCAGATTTTATTTCATTTTCTTACGGCGATCGTTGCTGCCTAACCTGCAGGAGCTGAATCTGAATGACTGTTTTCAGCTGCTTCTCTGTTCGTAACCCAGTTTGATGGTTTGCTGTCCCGCATTAGTCCAAGGAGAGAAAAAAAACAATACTAATGTATGATGTAAATAAGAAAAACGTAATGTCCATGAGGCAAATGATTAGATTATCAGCAACCTTTGTTTTGAACAAAACTTCTTTTGTGTTTCTCTCAGCTGACAGCAGCAAATACTGATACTCAAACCTACAGCGCCGTCTAGTGCTTGTTAGTGGGAAACAGCAGCTAAAAGGCAACTGGTTGTTAGTGGAGAAAATAACCAGTAAATGAGCCTATTGAAGTCTAAAAAAAATCACAAATTAGTTGCTCCTGAGTATTAGCCGCACTCCTGGCCAATCGAAGAAAAAAAACCATGACTTAAAGTCTGGAAAATACGGTCCCCTCGAAGCATATTGTTTTCACCGACAGTGGGTATGGTGGTGTGCATTTCTCTTCCTCCAAACAGATGATGTGAAACAGCTCCATGTTGGTCTCTTCTGATCACAGCACATAAGGTGTACAAGGTGTAATCAACCCCTTATTTACTATCTTCCACTAGTTTACAGCACCAACCTAACTCAGCATTACAACAAAAAGTGTTGAAGCTATCCAGTCGTTTGTTCTGATCCTTTCTCTGTTTCTGTAGATTTGGTCTCCAGACATGTAGATGTAATCAGAAACTGCATGTTTTAACATTCTGTTAACGTTCAAAGATATGTGAGTGTATATTTATGCTTTAAAGTACTTTATGTTCCTCAAATATATTTTTCAAAGCTTTTCAAAAAATTAATTTTAGGCTTTTATCTTCTTGTTTTTTCCAATAGTTTTTTTTCTCTTTGAATTGATCTAAAACATAATCTGAATCTTGATCCTAAAACTTTGACACAATCCAAACTTTGAGGTCTGTGATCCGTTACACCCCTAGTGAGGATCATTTCTTCTATAACCATCCAGCTATACATAAATATATGATGTTAAGTCATGTTATCGTAGTCAAATGTATTCGTTTTACAGGTGTGGAGAATCATAATATAAGCGACTCTTTTTCAAAAACAAAGAAGGAAAAACCTGACAGGTGGAGTGTGTTCACATTCAACTGGATATCTGTTGTAAAGTTACAACTGATGGTCTTCACCAAGAGGTTTTAGAAGATGAAACATTGTCGAGTCAAATGCTCTGCTACAGGCTGTTCTCTGTACAAATGAGTAGCTGAGTAGTAATGAGTCGATGTTTGTTACACAATCCCATGTTCAATAAATGTTCCTGGATCTGTTAGTTTCCATGAGGTGAGAAGCACTCGGAAGAAAATAAAGAAATAAACTTGGTGTCTTTTTTTGGTGGGCAAACTTTCAAAATCAGCATGAAACCATATTCTGATTTCATCTACTATAATAGAAGAAACAAATCTAGATCTAGAATATCGATATAAAACCTTTCATTAAAAACATAAGAGTCCTTCCGATGTGGAAAATAAGTGAGCCTTCAGTTTTAAGACCTACTGATTGATGAAAAACACTGATCAAACTGTGCTTTCTTTTAGGTGACCATCAAGATACCCCAGAAGAATTCTTAGGTTGAGAGCAAAAGGATGTGATTTATATTACCCAGCAAATCTTTCTGGATAGTTCCAATCAGTGTGATCTCAGCTTTTTAACATTGAATCCAACTCTAGAGAGCATCTCCTGATCTGAAAGAAGAAAATGTGGAGGGAGAAGTTTGAAGTGCATAATGTGGAGTGGATTCACCTGCTGAAGCTTCTGTCTGAAACAATGTGAAGATCATTCTGTTGCAAAACATTCACTTCCATTTGTAATCACACTCTTACTCTTCAAAGTAATTTCTTTAAATAAAGGCAAATAAAACTCTGGTGTCATCATCTTTGCTTTGGTTTTATGAGAGTGGATTGGCTGCAGATGCCCTTTTTCAAGTCATCACATGTTGACTGTCCGCGTCAAAACTTGACGTTTTGGGTGTACATAACCCGTCGCTTTTGACGTGCTGGCTGTTCCAATTAAATCAGGGCTTCCCAACCTCCGAGCCTGAACCAGGACATTAACCCAGCACCTGATGCAAAACAGAACCGGACACGCAGCTGGACCGGGTCAAGTTTAGGGTATCTGACAAAACCCCCGGACCCTTGATTTAACTGTGCCCCGAATCTAAACTCTTTTGACGGGTGTTAGTGACTTCTGTGAAGCTAGAACGTGACGGCACAGTCTGAATACTTCCGGTCCAGTAGACGGAAATAAGTGATCCTGAAACATGTTCTCAACCATAGAAATAACGTTCCTTTAATTTCTGCCTCAAACTAGGAAAAATATCAGCTATTTTACATTTAAAGCAACACAAGTGCTGCTTTCAGCCTGAATGAGGAAAGAGAAAAATTCTTTTTCCTAATATTCCTAATTTTTCAAAACACTAAATCAGCGGTCAGCAACATTTCTGACAGGAAGTGCCAGTTGGAAATGTTCTCCTTAACTGAACCATCACCAGCTATAATGAAAACTTTACTGGAAAGAAAGACATACGTTGCCTCCATACATATATACATACACACACATATATATATACACACTGCTCACATAAATTAAAGGAGCACTTTAAAGAAACACAATATGAAGTTGGATATCTATAGCACGGGTCGGCAACCTTTAACAGTAAAAGAGCCTTTTGGGATCGTTTTCTACTGATCAAAACCAAGAAGGAGCCAATTTACTTTAGCCTTTAAGAAATGTGGATATGCATCTGTTATTTCTATTTATTTATTTTTATAAATATGAATTGTCTATTTTTTGCACGAACAAAACCAAAAATATAAAAAGAAACTAGCATCTCTCTAAATGTGATTTTATTAAAAAGTTTTTACCTTAGTAGATGCAAAATTAGCCAAAAAGCTAGCTTGTTGCTTGATTACTAGCTAAACTGAAAAATAGCCTAAAATTTCTCTGTAAACTAAATTAGTCAAAAAGGATAGCATGTTGCTAAAATAGAAGCTAAACACTAAATTGGACTAAAAATCCCAGTATATAACATATTTGCCAGAAACGTTAGGGTGTTGCTAAAATTGCATTTAATATTTAAAGACTTGTTGCTAATCTACTTAAATTTAAAAATTTGAAGACTTTCTCATTAATTTCCTTTGGGGCGCGTTTTGCCCAATATTTCAAAAAGTCTAAATAGCAAAAATACAAACAGTGATGTCTTGAACAAGCTGAACGTTTTGATACCAAGATTGCTGAAATTGCTGATGTGTGACTATAAATAATGCTAATTAATTGATCCGTTCTTTGAAAAATGACTATATTATTTTCTTTCAACCAAAGAGCCACTATGGAGAGATTAAAGAGCCACATTAGCCTATTTTTAGCTTTGCGAAAAAGAAACTTTTTCAGATAATCCTACCCTTTAAAATGCCACAACGGTTGGAAGGGTGAATTTGGATTTCATCCAATATATCAAAATAATAACGGGGACATCTTCACCATCTTTACAAGGGTGGATCGTCTGCAAACGTCGCTTCAGGTCTGTTATGGTTTTGCCTGCGATGGTCACTTCACACACCGCCCACAACGTTTTGTTGAGGGTTGCATTAAATGTAAAACAACAAACAGGCACGCATACATCACACAAGGAAGGTGGGACCTTTGACCCTCTGCCCCCTACCCCATCCCTGGCGTGGGGTGTGTGATGGTATTCCCGAAACTTCTGGGGGTCGAGGAGGGTGACAAAGATCAGTTTTTCGTGGTCTTGAGATCTGTGTCTAGCAAATAATTTTGTCCAGAATGCCGTGCAGTTGGCGGTAGTGCGCGCACTCGGAGCGCCCGTGGTGCGTTCAGTGGCCTCAAAGATTTCCTCGTATCGGCTTCTCCCTCGCTCAGCGGTGTCACAGAACTCCTTCACCATGGGCAGACAAAACTGTACAACCAGTTTTTTGTTCTGTAGTATTGAAAAGAGTACATCTGAGTGCTCAAAAATGCAGTTAAATGTGTGAAGCAAAAAACAAAACTCAAAATCATCCAAACGTGTTAAATCCATCAACACAGAGTCCTCATCATACTCGTCATGATGCTCCAGGATGTGATCAAACAGTTCCTTCAGAGCTTCTCTCCTCTCAAAGACTGTATTGACCACTCTGGATGTGTACTGCCATCGTGTTGGTGCCACGTGAGGGAGACGTCGCTGGCAGATTTCATCCAGCAGTTGCATGCGTCGAGGCGATCTTGAAAAATATGCAACAAGGCCATTGAGGTGAAAAAAAGATTTTGTATTCCTGAGTCAATACTAAATTGAGCCGATGTGCATAGAGTGTATGAATAAAGGCAAAGGCGCGCTCTCCTTAACTTTAGCCCGCACCCCATTCAATCCAGAAGACATGACCGCTGCGCCGTCAAAACACTGGGCCACAACTTTACCCAGACATTCATTCTTCTCCAAAAATCAGATGATGAGACCTGCAATGTCGTCGGCTCGCTTCCCACCGGTAACGTCTTCAAATCTGAAGAACCGCTCCTTGACACCTGTGTCCGTTACATGACGCAGAACCAGAGCGAGCTGCGCTGCGTTACTCGCGTCTGTCGTCTCATCAACCATGACAGACACAACCGGAGCTTTATTAACTTCCCTTCTGATCTCTTCCTCATCACCTCATCAATAGCACTGATCAGGTCGTTTTGTATTTTCCTCGACGTCCCACTAAACACTTTGTTAGTGGACAGGTGGTAATGTAGATCCATGTCGCTCTCAGCAATGAGAGAAAGAAGCTCCACATAGTTTCCTCTGTTTGTGGATCCAGCGCTCTCATCGTGGCCCCGAAATGAAAGCTCCTGCTTGACCAAAATAATGACACAGTCTATCAGTTTCTTCAAGATTTCCCTGTTTTTCTTCACCTTCTCGTTGTGCAGCTCCGTTTCCCTGCGCACTTGCTCGCTCAGCTGCAGATCCACTCTGGTTTCCCCAAAAGCACCGTTGCTCGTAGGTGTCCGGCGGTGCTCTGATGCCTCGCTGCTGCCTTGGTAAGGTGAGACAAATTCACAAATCCAGTGTGGCTCCAAACACCATGTAGATCAGTGGCAAATACAAGCACTCCCAGCAATACAATTTACAGCGTTGCTCGGAGCCTGTGAGCCAGGAGTACCGCTCGTAGTTAGTGGACAAACCCTTTTCCCGCTTGTGACAGGCTTTTCTAGCCTCGGAGTTGCCCAACCTTGTTTAACAATTTCCAGCTTTTCTTGAAAAGTCTGTCTTAAAAATGGTTTTGACAGTAGTTCAAATCAATTTCTTCTTCTCCTTCAGCCATTGTGGGTTGACAAAACAGCTATTAAATCCACTGTTTCCATACACCTGCTAGAGGGCGTTGGTGTCGCCAACTCCAAATCTGATTGGTTGAAGCAACAGTTAGATCTACATTTATTTTATGCTACAGGGCCTGCAGAATTGACTGTGAAGGCCTCCGGGCAGATTTCTTTGACCCTGGAAACACATAGTGCTGAAATGTGATTGGTTAAATGCTTAAAAATGAAAATACACGTCTGGAAGCAGCGCAACCAGGGGGCTGGCAATGAAAGGAAGTGGACAGACCACTTAGAAGTATTGAATACATATTCATGGTCAAAATATAATAATATCAGTCTATGACTAAGATATTTTTAGGCCAGCAGAAAAGGCCTTGCAGGCCCTCACGGCCCACCACTGTCTACATCATTGCGGGCCCTCTTTGCTTTGAAAATCAGCTTCAATCCTGAAAGAACATTTCCATTGCATGCCAGCCCTGACTCAGAGGAAAAGCTCAAATGATTTCAGTGATTCCTCCTGTAGAACACAGGTGTGGGTGTTGATTAGGACAAGCTGGAGATCAATCTGTCATGACTGATTTACAAGAGGGGGCTGTAACCCTTAAAAGTAAAGTCCTACTTCACCAAAACAAATACTTTGTAAAAGTTGTTTCTTCTAAATATTTACAATAAATACATTGATATATTTCAGTGTTATACATTTCTTATTAGTTTGCTTCCAACAGCACAACATTAATTCCTTTCAAAATGAAATGCACCCTGCGTCTTGTTTGTCATCCTTTTTGTCTAGGGCAGGGGTCTTCAACCTGTCGCTGGCGAGATACTAGTAGACCCTTTTGAATAGCTCACAGCAATACCACACAGATGACCAAGTTTGATTTGTCTCTTGGTAACAATTATGGTTGGGCACCAAAGTTCGGTTCCAAATAGGAACAGTTTTAATTTACGCGGTTCTACTGTAACCAAAAGAAACCGCTGCAGACGGAGCTGCACTTCAGTGCTAAGTTTCTATTGGTCTTTGGACACGTCAATCAAGTCAGTGCTTTGAACTTCTTGCACAGGGGCCTTTAATGCTCGGTGAGCTACTTTTACAAACTGAAACAGCCGGAGAGCTACTCGTGGTTGAAAACTTTTATTCACACTTCAAATTTTCACTCTTATTGATTAAAAACATTAAAGTTAGAACAAAAACATTTAGTGTTGAAACTTTCTTAACTTTCATCTGATTCTGTCATTGAGAAGCTGGTACTGCATAGATTGGAGCAGAGAGCTGGAAGCAGGAGTGAAATGTTCATCTGTCAGTCTGGTTCTGGTTCTGGTTCTGAACTTTGACTTGATGACATTCAGATTCTCAGAGGTATGTCGACCCAAATAATGCTGCATTTTCAGAGCAGCTGGTGGAGATTTGGATCATTTTCTGGATGATCTAAACTCCAGAAGAGCTCAGAATGCTGCTGGGACTTTAGCTGTACATCATTGTGGTGATTTAAGATTTGTGAATAAAAGTTTTCAAACGTGAGTAGCTCTGGCTGTTTCACTATGTAAAAGTAGCTCACCGAGCAGAAAAGGTTGGAGACCCCTGGTCTAGGGGATCAGAGGACCACAACATAAAATTAAAATAAGAAAAATGACTAACAAAAACACAAAAGGAATGAAAGAAAAACATTTATTTACAAGAATGAACCAGACAACAACTGAAATGTGAAGGAAAAGGCTGTGGGTGAACCATGGCCAAAAGAACGAACAAAACCCCATCAATCTGAACCCAGGAAGCTTACCTGCGGAAGAATTGCAAACACCAACTTCACTGGACTAACAGGGAACTTTGTTGAACTGAAATGTGCCTAAGATACCCATAAAAAAAATTAAAAAATTACTCACTTCTGTAGTCTAAAAAACAAAGTCAGAGAATTAGATTTTGTGCTGCACTGAACCAATATTTGCATAATGGCTGTTACAGAAACACATCGGCTGTGTCCAAATTCGGGTTCTGCGTCCTACCTGGGCTGCGTTTGTCGGCCGGTGACGTCACAGCGCCGCGACAAGCACTGTCCAAATCAAATGTGGCCAGCAAACGCGGCCTTCTTTTTCCTGAATTCAAGGATCGTTCTGTTGTATCCTGCTATGCTGCCCGTATCCCAAGATGCATTGCGGTCAGCCCCGAAGAATTTTTCTGCCAACAATGGCGACGTTGATGCGGGACAGGGAGTCGGGGAAAATTTCACTTTTAAATGTAAGTAAAAACTTTAAAATGATACATCTATGGCTTTGATCATTAAATTAAGCATATAAAACATATTTTAATCTTAAATTTTACAATAAAAGTCCAGTTTTGGCTCATACGCTAGTTCCCGCCGCGGTTTCCCAATGGTTTGTGTTTTTTTTTCTTTTTAATGGATAAGTAATTTATAATAATAATAATAAATTGCTTAATTTCATGTCTTTTTAGGGACCAAAGACCAGACCAAGACTTTTATGAAGCTTAGGGGGGAGAATGACCACCTTTTTACCAGCGCGAAATATTCCGCTGCTGTGGCATGGAGGTAAAACACTTTTTTTTGTCTCATCAGTCTTTAGTGCCTGTTATGTATTGATGTGAAACATTTTTTGAGAGGGATTAACACTGTTTTCCCAACATCTTGTGTTTTTTCAGGACTATCCTGGAGAAACTGGGACTTAAGGAGAAGGTTCATCCATGCAGGCCAAGAAGAAGTGGGACAACCTTAAGAAGAAATACAAAGTATGTTGATGTGGCATCCGTAGATGGCACCTGCAGCTCTCAGGAAAGCCCTGTGCCGTGCCAGCCCTGCAAACCCACGGGACACCACCTCCAGGTCTTCAGGGGTTTTTGGAAGGTGAATGACCTTATGGCGAATGGCCACCACCTCCTCAGTGAGTCCGTGGACGATGCAGTGGACAGTGGAACGAGGCACCCCAAACACTTGAGACCACCCTGCAGGATGCTCCGCTCGCCAACCAGAAAAGAAAAACCAGGGTCTCAATCACAGCACCCCATCCATGTCTCTGATCCTGATCAAGGAGGTTCAGGAGGACTGCAAGAGAGTTCCTGTTCAGCTGGAAGTCTGGTCTTGTTTCTTCATTGCAGAAGAAACGCTCCAGGATTGGGAGACTCAGGTTCACCTTGCAGTACAGGGGTGTCGCCTAGTTAAAAGGAAATAAAAAAGAAATACATTTTCAGTGAAAATATGTGGTTTTATGTTTTTTTTACACTATAAAACATCATCATACTTAGGTGAACGTGAGAAAAACAAAATACTTAAACACTAATTTTACTGATTTAAAAAAAGAGTAGGGTAAAATGCAAGTCAAGTTGAAACAAATGCTAATCAAAAACATTTCTATTACATCTGTTTGGCTAAATCGGGTCAACAGTAGCTAATGTCAATCTCTGAGTGGGTTGTGGAGAAAAAGTTAGAATAAAACTAAATGTATGTTATGAGGTTCTAAATAGTCTGGCAGAGACCTAAATGTGTAATAATGTATAAGAATTGCACATCTCATTACAGAATCAGCCCATTGGACAAGTCAAAGAGGTAAAACTGTTAGGGATCACATCAGATCAGACAACGGATGACACATATCAATAACATAGTTAATAAAATGAGCAGCAACATATCATTAATCAGAAGGATTGCTGATTATATTCCACATGAAATAAGAAAAATGGTTTTTCAGACTTTGGTCTTGTGTTATTTAGATTACTGTCCTGCTATTTGGTCAAGTGCAAACAAAAATGACATTAAAAGACTTCAGAAAGTGCAGAATAGAGCTGCAAGATTAGCTCTGGTTGTACTTTCAGGACTAATACAGACTGGATGCATCAGAGTCTGTCATGGATGAAAGTTCAGGACAGGCTTGCTTGTAGTCTGATTTTATTTTTGCACTAAATTTGGGCCCTGCACAAACCCTTTAGTTTATTTTTTACAGCTGCAGCCTATCAATGAGACATAACCCAAGAAAAGTTTCTAGTATTTTCACTTTCCCTGTACCACGAACCAATGCTCTAAAACAAACAGTTATGTATCGGCCAATTACACACTGGAACATGTTCCTTTCAGAAATTGCAGTATCAACATGCCATCATAGTTTTAAAGCTTATCTAAAAAAAAAAAATAGTATTTCATAATTTCACTACATAATGTTTATTTTAACAAGATTGTTTTTCTTATTCTAGGGTTTCTATTTTGCATTATTTTTGATGAGATTACAATGATTAATGTTTTTTTTTTTTTTATTGCATGTATTTTTTAAATGCGGACCCCAGGAAGAGTAGTCTTACCTTTGCTTAAGACTTACCTTTCCTTAAATAAATAAACATAAACAGGAGAAAACATACTAAAGAAAATTCCAATTCACCTTCCCTTAAAACATAACACAAGACTGCAGAGTGGGACTAAACACAAAAAACAACAAAACAAGTGGAGAAGCGCGCCAAGCTGCAGTAGAGACTTGCTGCAGCAAAGCTCCCTTCTCCTAGGCTGGAGCGCCTCATGGTGCTGTTGAAGGCTCCCTCCATCAGCTGGGGACCAATGGGAGCCATGCCCTTCCAGCACCACACCTGAAATTAATAAATACAGTCAGACACACACACAGATCCAAAAACACACACCAGTCCCACTCTGACAGAAATAAAATATGCAAAACACAGAAAAAGAGAAAAAAACAAAACCATATCCAATCCATAACAGTCTGCAAAGATCCTTCTGCTGCAGATTTACTTAAACGCAAGATAACCAAGTCAAACGAGCCATTTCTATCATTATGACTATGGTTCACCTCAGGGGCAGCTCCAGGATTTTTTTCTGGGGTTGCTAAGTGACTGTAAGAAGTTGCTCTTTTTTTTATTTTTTTAGTACAGTTCCAAGGACTAAAGCAACAAGAACACGTATTTGTACAATGTTAATTAATACCAGATTTAAGTTAATTTTCTTGTTAATAGATCCCATTTCTTAACAAAGTTACCTTCAAAAGTTTAAAAAAAAAGAGATGTGCTGGGAAAACAAGCAGTAATTTATTTTAAAAAGGGGTACCAGCATCGACCGCCTCTCCTTCGAAGAGCACAAATGTGCTGCTTGAGCACAAAAACTGGCATTTTTGGTGGCCAGAGCGCCATCCTTTACGCCCCTTTTCCTGGGAATTGATTACACTTTAACTCTAAAATGCGTTCATAGGCTTGATACCCGAGCTGTGTGTGGGAGGAGCTACAGTCAAAGGTTTTCAGCCTGATTGCTACATGGAGCGGGGTCTGTTTATGTCTCATTACAATGCATGGAATTAAGGTACAGAAAGACAGAGTGACACTGCTCATCCGTTTCATAAAGTATGCTGCTACAGTCTTTTGTTCTGAATGAAAAAAGCTCTTTATATTGAGAAATACTCCAATGTTCTTTGAAGTCCCCCTCTGATGAAAATATTCCTGTTTTTATCCTCTTCCAGAAGAAAAATGTGTCATTTTTGAAAAAGAACAAATGTCATAAGAAATCATTTAGTTTTTGCATTTCCGAGTATTTCTCCTTTTAAATCAACCAAACAGTCTTGGACACACTCTGTTTTTCATCAATGATCTTCTTTCTGCTGCACATGCACTAAACCCTCATCTGGTTCGGCTAGCGTGTCTACTTCAGGTTCTGGAGAAGAGAACGTGCTACCTTCACATTGACTGCAGTCAAATCAGCCGCCGTTCACATTTCTGTGCTCCAATCAGCCGTCACTGGATTTTTTACGTGACACAGAGCTATCATAATCAGACGAGGGGGTTCAGGGGCGGGGCTGTTCAGCTCTGTTTAATGTTGCTTTCTCTTTAGTAACTCCACAGCAGACCAGTTCTCTTTACCCTTATCCAGGGGGTGCTTTAAAAAACGCTTTGCTTCACATTACAGGGAACTTCTCTCACCCTCCGGTGTCACACTCTGAACCTCTGGTGTCACACTCTGAACCTCCGGTGTCACACTCTGAACCTCTGGTGTCACACTCTGAACCGTCCGGTGTCACACTCTGAACCCTCCGGTGTCACACTCTGAACCTCCGGTGTCACACTCTGAACCCTCCGGTGTCACACTCTGAACCCTCCGGTGTCACACTCTGAACCTCCGGTGTCACACTCTGAACCCTCTGGTGTCACACTCTGAACCGTCCGGTGTCACACTCTGAACCCTCCGGTGTCACACTCTGAACCTCTGGTGTCACACTCTGAACCTCCGGTGTCACACTCTGAACCCTCCGGTGTCACACTCTGAACCTCCGGTGTCACACTCTGAACCTCCGGTGTCACACTCTGAACCCTCCGGTGTCACACTCTGAACCCTCCGGTGTCACACTCTGAACCTCCGGTGTCACACTCTGAACCCTCCGGTGTCACACTCTGAACCTCCGGTGTCACACTCTGAACCTCCGGTGTCACACTCTGAACCCTCCGGTGTCACACTCTGAACCCTCCGGTGTCACACTCTGAACCCTCCGGTGTCACACTCTGAACCCTCCGGTGTCACACTCTGAACCCTCCGGTGTCACACTCTGAACCCTCTGGTGTCACACTCTGAACCGTCCGGTGTCACACTCTGAACCGTCCGGTGTCACACTCTGAACCCTCCGGTGTCACACTCTGAACCCTCCGGTGTCACACTCTGAACCTCTGGTGTCACACTCTGAACCGTCCGGTGTCACACTCTGAACCCTCCGGTGTCACACTCTGAACCTCCGGTGTCACACTCTGAACCGTCCGGTGTCACACTCTGAACCCTCCGGTGTCACACTCTGAACCTCCGGTGTCACACTCTGAACCCTCCGGTGTCACACTCTGAACCTCCGGTGTCACACTCTGAACCTCCGGTGTCACACTCTGAACCGTCCGGTGTCACACTCTGAACCGTCCGGTGTCACACTCTGAACCTCCGGTGTCACACTCTGAACCTCCGGTGTCACACTCTGAACCGTCCGGTGTCACACTCTGAACCTCCGGTGTCACACTCTGAACCGTCCGGTGTCACACTCTGAACCGTCCGGTGTCACACTCTGAACCGTCCGGTGTCACACTCTGAACCGTCCGGTGTCACACTCTGAACCTCCGGTGTCACACTCTTAACCTCCGGGCGGAAGCCAAAACTAAATAAGCAATTCCTATTGCTATATCCCTTTTCTTTTGAAAACATAACTAACTCAGGTTGTAACAGTATCAAACTTACACATGCCTTTTTATGTTTATCATGTTCTTCAAAATAAAGTTATTCTCTTCAAAATAAAATTACATTCTTTTCCCTTCACACACTTTTTTTTCCACAAAAATCTTTCCTCAGTAAATATTGACAGTTTAACTGCAAACATAGTCTTTCAGGTATCTCGGCTGAAAAACAACACGTCCTGATTTGGTGGTTGTACTCCGTAGGTTCACTGTGTTCGGTTCTGCGTTCTGCTTTGCAGGTTCTGGTGTTGATGGTATCCTTGAGTCAACCTCCACAGCTTTTCTCAGGTGGCGACGGTTCCTCCGTAGGACTCTGCCATTGTTCACCTCAGAGGATCGGTCTCCAAGTGTTTTGCACACTCTCGCCTTGTCCCATAAGCTGTGTGGTTCGAAAGGTTGAACTCTCACTGTGTCTCCTGGTTTCAAATTGTCCATGTCTGTTGCTGTGCGGTTGTAATATTTTGATTGTCTCTCCCTGTTCCTCGTCAGTCCTAGGTGGTTCTCTGTTACTTTGGACTGTTACTCATTGGAATGAGTGTTCTTGTTCTCCTGCTTAAAAGTCTCTGTGCTGGACTTGTGTCCAAACCTTGTGTTGGAGTGTTTCTGGCCAAATATGGATCCTGTCCAGCCAGTTTTGCTTTTCTCATGAGTTTTTTTTTTCCGTTTTGACAGCAAAATCCACCTTGCCGTTGCTCTGATGATAACCAGGCGATGATGTTTTATGTTTAAAGTCCCATTTCTGGCTAAAGTTGGCAAACTCTGTTGAGATGTACTGTGGCCCGTTATCAGAAAAAACAACTTCAGGAATTCCCTGACGTGCCAAATGAGCTTTCAGTTTCCTAATCACAGTACTTGACTATGTATCTGGTAGGTGATCAATCTCCCAAAAGTTGGATTAGTAATCCACTGTTATTAGGTAGTCTGTACCGTCAAAGTTGAAGAAGTCTGTCCCAACTTTGGTCCATGGTCTGTTGGTCAGCTCGTGTGGTCTTAGTGTCTCTGTTGTTTTGCATCCACCTATTGGCATATGTCATATTTTGCAACATATTTTTTGATGTGGTTGTTCATATCGTGCCAATAGATGCAGTCTCTGGCTCTTCTGAGGCATTCCTCTGTGCCTACATGTGTTGAGTGAATCCGCTGGGTTATTTCTGCCTGCAGCGCGTCTGGAATCACCATTCTTTCTCCTTTGAAGACCAGTCCATCCTGTGTGCTCAGCTCATCCTGTAAGGATTGTGTAAGTGCCATTTACTGAGAGATTTGAGTTACATTAGAATTCTGTTTTGTTTTGATGATTTTATGTATTTTGTTTCTGTGACATTTGAAATGTGGATTATTGTTTGAATTCTTTCGACCGCCAGAGGGCGCTACTCTGTTGTTCAATGTCCATTTTATGATACAAAGAAGTTCTGTCTTGAAACATTGTGTCAATAAAGTTTGAGATGGACAACGACAGAGCGACACGGTCGTTTTACCGTGTGCGGCTATAATGTCCATACGTGTAAACCAGAACTTTGTCTTTGTCCTTCTATTGAAGAGGTTAAAGAATTAGTCAACAGGAAAAGGAATCGAAAGATTAACCTCTACATTAGTAAAACGACCGAGCTCAGTAAGAAGACGAGCACGGAAAAAGTCGTCGCCGCGAAGATCAAAGAGAGGAATGGCAGGAGCGACAGCCACAGACCGGTAGATGCAAGTAGACGAAAAAGAAGTAAAACAACACGGAAGTTGTAGTCTTCGTCAGATGACACTGTATGAGAAAGCAACGCATGCTTTGTGTCATAGACTACTTTGTTTGAACTCCTGTTGAGTTACGAGCTGAAACCGAAACAACATGGCAGACGACGAGACCCGCGAAAGCAGCGCCGACGAAATTAACTGCAGTACCAGCGAGAGCCAGAAGAGGGCGCCAAAGTACACTGAAAAAGCACTGGAAGAACGCTTACAAAGGCACATAATGGCAAGAAGAGCAAAGCTTGCTCAAGTGACTGCCAAAATGAACCAAATGGACAGTTTGATGAAAAATAAGGAAGATCCATCTGTTGTTGATGAACATTTGAACGAGTTTTCAAAACTTTTAAATGATTTTGTCAACGCAAATGACAAAGTGGTTCAACTTTTGGTTGAAGAAGAGAAAGATGCTGACCAGTCATTTTGGTTCCAACCTAAAAATCAGCACTTTACCAACTTTGCAATGGATGTGGAGAAATGGATTATATCAACAACTCAGAAAGAAAATGACGACGTGGGTCCAGATGACAGCGCATCCCAGGCAGCTGGACCAAGTGCAAGGCGACCAAGTTCCTGCGTCTCCAGGAGTAAGATCAGCGGCTGTTCATCCAGATCTTCAACTGCATCGTCAACCACATCCTCAGTGCGTCGCAGGGAGCAAGCGGAAAGAGCAGCTCTACTGGAACAAGCGGCAACGTTGGAGGAGAAACAAGCATTGGAGATGGAAGAATTAAAGCTCAAAGCCAAGAAAGAGCAGTTGGAACTCAAGACAGCCATAGCAGCCTCTACTGCAAAGATAAAAGTGTTGGAGGCGTGTGAGTATGAACAATCCGAAAATGTCAGTTTTCACCCAGTTGTAACTGACAAACTGCAAAATGAGGGACACTCATACAGCCCACGGGTGGATGTTAAACATGAGAACTTTGAACAAGGAAAAGACTCTGTGGTTAACATGTGTGAAGTAATGTTGAAACAAAATAAGAATTACAGAAATGTGTGTTAAGCAGCAACAAATGTCAAATTTACCTGCACGTAATGTTCCTATTTTCAGTGGTGATCCGTTAGAGTTCAATCCGTTTGTTAGAGCTTTTGAGCACACAATCAGTGATAAAACTGACAGTGACAGTGACAAGTTATATTATTTAAAACAGTTCACAAGAGGTGAACCAAGAGACTTAGTTCGAAGCTGTCAACATATGAGTCCTCAGCAAGGCTATAAAGAAGCAATGAAACTCTTGCAGTATCATTTTGGTAATGAGATAAAAATCTCAACATCTTACTTGAACAGAGCAGTGAATTGACCTCAGATACGGGCGGATGATGCTAAAGGTCTTCATAGCTTTTCCATGTTTCTTACGGGTTGCAACAATGCTATGCAGAACATAAACCACCTTGAAGAGTTAGATAATCCCACCAATCTCAGAATCATAGTCTCTAAGTTACCGTACAAAATGAGAGAGATGTGGAGGGTGTCTGCCTTTGACATTCAAGAAACATCTGGTAGGCGTGTCAGATTTTCAGATCTAGTCAGATTTGTGAACCGACAAGCTAAAATAGCTTCAGACCCTCTTTTTGGTGACATTAAAGATGCTGATGACAAGAATAAACAATTCTTGAAATCAAGTAAAACATTCAGACCAAGAGGCAGTGCATTTGCTACCAGTGTAGCACCTGCCACAAGAGAGAGGTTTTCAGATACCAGAGAAGGTAATTTGCTTCAGTCAACTGATGCCTTTAAAATACCATGTTTGTATTGTGGTCGAAATCACAAACTTGAAGAATGTCAAAAAATCAGAAAGCAGTCTCAAAAGGAAAGACTAGAGTTCCTCAAAGAAAAGGGACTTTGTTTTTCCTGCTTAACTCAAGGACATTTAAGCAAAGATTGCAAGAAACGACTTAAGTGTGACATTTGCTTTAAAAGACATCCTAGCATGCTTCACTACGTGAAGAATGAAGATGAAACGGTTGAGCGTAAACCTGAAAACATCCCTGAAAACTCCAACCAAGAAGACAAGAGCGTTACACCAATAACTGGTGGAACATGTGGTGCAACCGGGGCCGGTAACCATAGCAATGTTTTGGCAATCGTCCCAGTTAAGGTTAAACTCAAGAAAAGTAGCAAGACAGTTGAAACATATGCATTTTTAGATAATGGCAGTGAAGCAACTTTTTGCTCTGAGACACTTATGAGACAACTTGGTGTTGAAGGAAAGAAAACACAAATTCTTCTCCGCACTATGGGTCAGAAAAAGCTTCAACCGAGTTACTTGATCTCAGGTTTGGAAGTATGTGGCGTGAGAGAGAATGTGTTCATTGATTTACCTGGTACCTACACTCACAGAGATATTCCAGTCACAAAAGAAAGCATTCCTGCACAAGATAGAGAGATGGCCACATCTGCACGGAGTAGAACTCCCTAAAATTGATGCAGAAGTTGGACTCTTAATCGGATCAAATGCTCATAAAGCCATGGAACCTTGGGAAGTGATTCACAGCACGAAGGATGGTCCTTTTGCGGTTCGAACAGTCTTAGGCTGGGTTATTAATGGACCTTTGAAAGAGGATGGTTCTGAATATGACCAAGTTGCTACTGTAAACCGTGTAACGTTAACAGAAATAGAAACGTTGTGTACGCAACTGTTTAACCATGATTTTCCAGAAAAGACCTGCGAAGAGCGACAGGAAATGTCACGAGAAGACGTGCAGTTCATGAACTCCGTCAGAGACAGTGTTAAAAAGGTTAATGGGCATTACAGCATAGCTCTTCCTCTCAGGAATGAGTCTGTCACATTACCCAACAACCGCACATTAGTTTTGCAGCGAACAGAAAGCATCAAAAGGAAAATGCTTAAAAACAAAGACTTTCATGAAGAGTACAAAACGTTTATGTCAAACATAATCTCTAAAGGTTATGCAGAGCCTGTGCCCGAAGAACAACTAGATCGTGACGACGGAAAGGTTTGGTACATCCCACACCATGGGGTGTATCACCCAAAGAAGCACAAGATTCGTGTCGTTTTCGATTGTGGAGCTTCATTTAAGGGCAAATCACTGAATGGAGAACTTTTACAAGGTCCTGATTTAACAAACACACTTATTGGAGTGTTAACTCGTTTCAGACACGATCATATTGCTCTGATGTCAGACATTGAAGCAATGTACCATCAAGTAAAAGTACCACCAGAAGACACTGACATGCTGCGTTTTCTTTGGTGGCCTAATGGCAATCTGAATGAACCTTTGCAGGAATTCAGAATGACAGTGCACTTGTTTGGGGCAACATCTTCACCTAGTTGCGCCAACTTTGCATTAAGAAAAACTGCTGAAGATGCTACAGAAAAATCAGCACCTGCAGTCGTGAGTGCAGTGCAGAATAACTTTTATGTAGATGATTGTCTTTTGTCTCTGCCAAATGAGAGTGAAGCCTGCACCATGGTCAAAGAACTTACAGAACTTTGCAAAAGTGGAGGTTTCCATCTAACAAAGTGGAACAGTAACAGCAGAACTGTTCTAGCTTCCATACCAGAAAAGGAGAAAGCCCCAGAGCTTAAAAAAGTAGATCTCTGTCATGATGATCTGCCTGAAGAACGAGTTTTGGGAGTCAACTGGTGCATTGAAACCGACTCGTTCCAAATCAAAATCAACTCTAAGCCAATCACACAAACAAGGCGTGGCATTTTGTCACTTGTGAGTTCTATCTATGATCCTTTAGGATTCTTGTCTCCTGTAATACTTCCAGCAAAAGTCATCTTGCAGGAACTGTGCAGAAGAAAACTCTCATGGGATGCAGACATTCCCGCAGATCTGTCTCAAAGGCTGAATGCGTGGTTTTCAGACTTTATAAAGTTACAAGGATTCAAAGTGGACAGATGTTTTAAGCCAGTTGGTTTTGGTGCTGTCACATCTGCACAACTGCATCATTTTGCAGATGCAAGTGAGAAAGGATATGGGGTAGTAACTTACCTTTGTGTTACAAATGAAAAGGGTAAAACGCATTGTTCATTTGTAATGGGCAAATCAAGAGTCTCACCTGTAAAACAAACCACCATTCCAAGGTTAGAGCTAACAGCGGCTGCTGTAGCTGTAAAAATGGACAAGCTAATGCAAAACGAGCTCAAAATGCAACTGAAAGAGTCCACATTTTGGTCCGACAGCACAACTGTATTGCGTTATATTGCAAATGAAAGTGTCAGGTTCAAGACCTTCGTTGCAAATCGCGTCTCTCTTATCAGAGGACATACCAATCCTGATCAGTGGAAGTATGTTAACTCTGGGTTAAATCCTGCTGACCATGCTTCCAGGGGAATGAAAGCAAACGAATTCCTGTCAAACAAGTCCTGGATTCAAGGACCAGATTTCCTGACTGATGATGTCAAAAACTGGCCTGTGTCACCTATTTTGTCAACCGATCTACGTAATGATGTTGAAGTGAAAGTCATGAGTGTGCATGTTGATGCCAGCGTTGTAGAAACGGATCCAGTCGGCCGACTTATTTGTTACTACTCTGACTGGCACAAGCTGAAAAAGGCTATCGCCTGGATGCTCAGACTGAAGTACTTGCTGCACAAAATGAGCCAAGAACGCAAAAGAGTGCAAAGTCAAAACAGTAAATGTCAGAAGGAAGCCAAGACTTCAAACAAAGCACGAAAAATGAAATCAACAGAAAATGAAATTCTTTTGACAGTCGCAGAGCTTGAAAATGCAGAAATGGAAATTATCAAGTTTTGTCAAAATGAATGTTTCAAAGAGGAAATAGCTGCCCTGCAGAATGGGGAAAAGCTCAAAGTAACCAGTCGTATTGTCAAACTAGATCCCATAATGAATGATGAAATCTTAAGAGTTGGTGGAAGGTTACACCACTCTGCTTTACCATCTGAGACAAAGCATCCGATCATACTTCATCAGGATCACCATGTGTCTACTCTGATTCTCAAGCACATTCACAAACAAACAGGACATAGTGGTAGAAATATCATTTTATCGAAGTTGAGAGAACGATTCTGGATTCTAAAGCTGATGCAGCTCTGAGAAAAATACTTTCAAAATGTGTTCAATGCAAAAGGTTATCAATCAAACCAGGTGAACAAAAGATGGCAAACTTGCCACCAGATCATCTCATTCCAGACAATCCTCCTTTTACAAATGTGGGGGTTGATTATTTTGGACCATTTGAGGTCAAACGTGGAAGGAGTGATGTTAAAAGATATGGTGTTCTTTTTACATGTCTTACAACAAGAGCAATTCACATTGAAGTTGCTCATTCGCTTGAAACTGACTCTTGTATTAACGCTTTCAGAAGATTTGTGGCTAGAAGAGGTCAGGTTTCTGTTATGCGTTCAGACAATGGAACAAATCTGGTTGGTGCAGAAAGAGAAATGCGAGAAGCACTCAAAAATTGGAATCAGTCTAAAATTTCTGAGTCACTTCTCCAAAAAGGCATAACATGGACGTTTAACCCTCCAGCTGGTTCTCACTTTGGTGGAATTTGGGAGAGGCAAATACGTTCGGTGAGGAAAATACTTTACCAGTTGTTGAGACAGCAAACTCTGGATGATGAGCGTCTCCATACCTTGTTATGTGAAGTGGAGTCAATCGTCAATGACCGACCAATCACAAGAGTGTCAAATGATCCAAATGATCTAGAAGCTTTAACACCAAATCATTTGCTTCTAATGAAAAAACAACCATCACTGCCACCAGGTGTGTTTCAGAGAGAGATTTATACTCAAGGAGAAGGTGGCGGCAAGTTCAGTACATGGCTGATATTTTTTGGAAACGTTGGGTCAAAGAATATCTCCCTTTACTGCAGGAGAGACAAAAATGGTTAAATGTGAAAAGAAACCTGAAACCTGGTGATGTTGTTCTTATTGTGGATGAAAGCGCACCAAGAGGTTCATGGTTAATGGGAAAGAATGAAATCTATCTGTGATGGTAAAGGGCAAGTGAGAAGAGTTCTTGTTAAGACCCAAAGCAGTGTTTTGGAAAGACCAGTTGATAAATTGTGTCTTCTTCTTGAAATGGATGAGTGATATGCTTATTGTTTGTTTTTTGTTTTTTATTCAAAGCTCAGCAAAATCAGTAAACCTTTGATGTACATAAGCAATGATACAAAATAACTTGTAAATTAAGTTCAGATAAAGTTAAAATGTCACTTAAATAAGAGTTGGTAATTGTTATGCCACAGCAGTAACAATTAGGGGCCGGAATGTAAGTGCCATTTACTGAGAGATTTGAGTTACATTAGAATTCTGTTTTGTTTTGATGATTTTATGTATTTTGTTTCTGTGACATTTGAAATGTGGATTATTGTTTGAATTCTTTCGACCGCCAGAGGGCGCTACTCTGTTGTTCAATGTCCATTTTATGATACAAAGAAGTTCTGTCTTGAAACATTGTGTCAATAAAGATTGAGATGGACAACGACAGAGCGACACGGTCGTTTTACCGTGTGCGGCTATAATGTCCATACGTGTAAACCAGAACTTTGTCTTTGTCCTTCTATTGAAGAGGTTAAAGAATTAGTCAACAGGAAAAGGAATCGAAAGATTAACCTCTACAGATTGGAATTGTGTTATTTCAGTTGGTACATCCTTTTTACAAGCTGGCCATCCCTTCTGTATTGTTTTTGTCAGCATATACAGTTTACGATCATTTTTTGCTCCTTTTGCTCTTTTTCCATGCTCTCTGTTGAAACGGGTACCTAGTCCACCATGTTAACACATTCTGTCTCCAACTCTGTCTGACTTTTGTTGTTGTTTTCTTGTAAGAAGGCTCTGCTCAAGGTATTAGCTAGCAGCATGTCCCGGCCTGGAACATAGGTTATGTTTATGTCATATTTCTGCAGTCTCAACAGCATCCTTTGCAGTCTCTTAGGCGCTTGCATCAGAGGTTTTTTGAAAATGTAGCTTATGATCTGACTGCACTCTCTTTCTGTGAGCGTCAATGCACGACTTCCAAATGCCACTGGTTTACCTTTTTGAGCCAGAGCAGCCCCCAGCCCTGTCTCACTGGCATCACACTGCAGTGTCAACTCCTCTTCTGGGCTGTAATATTTCAAAGCTGGGACTTGTGTTATTTTTTCTTTCAGTCTTTTAAATGCATCTTCCTGCACATCTGACCACTCCCAGAGGCTGTCTTTGTGAGTAATGTCCTCACAGTCATCTGATAAATGGTTGTAAAATTTTGACAAATAGTTGAGCCCCGAAAACGACCAAATGGTGTTGCGAATGTTGTGAGCTGACTTGACTCTTCCGTGAGCTTTACATGCCAAAAGCCATGTTTCACGTCACATACTGTGAAGACCTTAGCTTTTGATACATCTGGCAGTATGTCATCTATTGTCAGATTGGCGGAAAATGACTTTGCTTTAACGCTTTGTTAAGCGGTCTCGAGTCAATACAGATTCTGGGTCTGCCATTCGGTTTCTGCACAGACACCATGCCACTGATCCATTCTGTACTGTAGTCGACTGATGTTATGATCCTTCTGTCTTCCAGACTCCTCAATTCTTCCTTCAGTGGTTTCATCTTTGACACTGGGACCCTGCGTTTAGACAGTTTGACTGGCTGCACTGTTGCGTCTGTTTCCAGCTCAAATTCACCTTGTAAGCATCCGTCTCCTGTAAATACATCTTGAAACTCTGTCTTTATCTCCTCCAACAACCAGGTGTTTTCTTCTGCAGGTGCGTTTGTCACTGAGCTGTCCAAAGCGTAAATGTTGTCATATTTGACTTGTACTAGCTCCGTTGCTTCGCTCGCTGATCTTCCGAGTAGAGGTGTTTTGCAGTCCTCTCCTACCACTTGGAACTCCGCTTTGTATTTTTTATTGATTTTTTGATTAACCTTGACTTTACATGTTCCTGATGGACACAACTTTGTTTTGTTGTACATCAGTAGGACCTTATCCGTGGGCTCCATTTTCACGTTCGGGTTCAACAGGTTAATGGGAATAACGACGCACGTTGCACCACAGTCGATCTGAAACTGCACCAGGCTGTTGTCAATCATCACGCCTGCAAAAAGCTGTTCTTGCTTTTTCCCGAGTCCTTCTCTGATCTGGTTCACTTCTTCTTTTTTTTTTTTTCTTTTTACTTTTTAAACTTGTTCTGTCCAACAGCTGAGCAAACAGATGTGGGCTGAGAGCCTCTAGTGTTGGGCAGATTTTACTGTAACACAGAGGTTCATTGAGTATAAACCCCTGTTGTATTTCATACTAAACTTTATTTATATTGATTATGTTTGTTTTTGGTTTGGTTGTTTTGGTTTCGGATGGAAAAGAAGAAGAGGAAGACCACATACCTGTTGGTTGAAATAGTCTCCAAACTTATACTAGTCAAAATGTCCACAATACAACTGCAGCTGCAGCAAACAGAGTTAATCATACAAACAGACACAGAAAGTCTTTCATTCTGTCCCTCATACTATTAGTGCAAAGGTGAGCTGACACCTGTGCTCAGGTGAGTGTTCATGTTTTTGCTAACGTGGAAAATGATGGAATGTACAAAGGAGGAGAGCACCCCCCCCGGAGTACAGAGTACAGAGTACAGGACGCAGCCCAGCCAGAAAAGCAGCCCCCCCCAACGCGCCAAGAGGTCCAACGCAAGGCCCCGCCCCCGGACCCCAGAAGAACAACCCAACACCACCACCCAGCAGCACCGAGCATCCCCCCACCCCACCCCAGGTACGAGTCAGAACCCCCCAAGGGAGACCCACTGCTCTTATAATATGAAACATTCTTACAAAAATATTTAGACATATAGACCAAAGTAAAAGGGGATTGAAGCTGTGTATTTAAATGCAATTTCTGACAACAATCTGATGAACCACCACAAATAAAACTGAGAAAAAGAGACAAAGTACTAAATATATGTCATTACAAATATCTAAAAAATGTGATTGCAGGTTATCATGTTCTTACTGAAAACATGAGTAAAGAATGGATGGATATGAGCAAATAAAAGCTTGTATTTAATTCGCTACATTTAATGCACAAATTGAGTTTGAATGAACTAAAGGAAAGGAAAACGATAGCCTCACCCTAACCCTGGATCCCCACAGAAAGCATCCCAGCTCAGGTGTGACACGGGACTGCGGTGTAGCTACAGCAGATGTCTCCCATTGGCTACAGGATTGCTGCAGCCACAGGATCTGCTGCCAACCTAGGGAAAGTCTGACCTCACCGAGGGTTCATATGATTACCTGCCATTTAGTAGGATTTAGGTCTTTAATAGCCCCAACTTCACAAAAAGTGCTGCGACTCAGCTCCAGTGTCTGGGGAAGGGTTTTTATATGAATTAACTGTCCAACAGCTGAGCAAACAGATACGAGCTGAGAGCCTCTTGTGTTGGACAGATTTCACTGTCACCCCCAGTGAGCCCCCCAACCTCAGAAAAAGTAGCCCACCACCACCCAGCAGCACCAAACATCCCCCCACCCCACCCCAATTACAAGCTAGGGCCCCCCAAGATAGACCCACTCCCACGCTCCAGACATCACCCGCCCCTGCCGTGGGAGGTCCAGGGTGGAGCAAGGAAGATGCTGCCTCGCCCACCCAGGAGAGGGACACCCAAGAGAGACGGGGGTCCAGAAAAAGAGTTGTAAACAAGGCCCAACCAGGCTCACCTACTGATGGAGTTTTTGAAGAGGTCCAGTTCTCGAGAACAAGGACCAGAACCCGAACTACGGAGTCTTGGACACCCCCAGGCTCCAATGTTTGATCCCCTGCTCTAGATCTCAAATCTCGGGGATCCCACTCCCGGCGTAGAGAGGAGGCCGCTGGGCCCAGGAGACCGGCACCAAAGAGACAAGACCACCAGGCCAAGGGTCCCCGCCCCTCTCCCCAGGGATGGGGTAGGGGACAGTAGGTCGAAGGTCCCATCTTCCTTGTGTGATGCATGCATGTTTGTTCATTAGAGTGTATATTTTGAGGTGTTACAGGTGTGTGTACTAAAGAGTTTAGTTAAAACTGGTGAGGAGGGCCTTGACAGGACATCTCCTGATCGCTCACAGCGAAATTTGCTCACACCAAATTTGGCCCACGGGCCCACTTTGGTCACCCGTGATTTAGAGTATTCAATGAACCTATGAAGCACACATTAGGATTTTGGGAGGAAGCCGGAGTCCCCGAAGAAAACCAATGCATGCATGGGGAGAACACGCAAACTCCACACAGAAAGGTCCCCCAGCCCCACCCCGCTCCACCGGGATTTGAACCAGGGACCTTCTTGCTGTGAGGTAAGAGTGCTAACCACTGCAACCATGCAGCCCATCATGTCCTAAATTTCATTTTGCTTTTTTACACTTGATTATCATGAAAGCCAAGTAGAATTATATTTTTATAACACATATTTACTCTGTTGGTTATTTTTGCCGAAGTATTTCTCTTTCTTTTAAAATGACCTTGAATTCTTCATTAAACTGCAACAAAACTCAAACTCTGCCTCTGTGACATATGCTGCTCCTTTCTTTTACTTTTCTCTGCGATCATGAATTCTGGGATCAATTGAGAGGGTCTTATCGTTCCCAGCGTGCACAAACCTTACCTCAGAGTAACCAGCAGAAGGTTGTTGTGCTAACACTTAGCAGGTGTTTTAGAACTGACATACTCAGCATCGGCAAGTATGGAGTTCATCAACCCTGAGCTCAGGGTTTATCAGAATAGAACCTTCTATCTGGTCTGAGATGGGAGGTTGGTAATCAGTCCAGAGTTCTCCAGAGAAGCTTTGAGACAAAGTGCTTCAAACAAACAGAGCAGCAAAAGTTTCAAACCAGACTGAAGAATTTATTTCAACATGCACACCCACACAAAGAACAAATAAAATAGTCTGTTTTCATTAGGCAATGACGCTCCGAAACTGAAGAATGTTTTCAAGGCTTTAGTTTTGGACTGAGGGATTCTGACAACACTATTGCATTACCAAGCCGTCTCCTAAAGACCAGCGGTCAGACAGTCTGTAGCTTCACTGGTCCTTGGAGCTGCAGGCTCCTGGTGATCTCTGTGTTCCGTGCAGCAGCAGAAGTCCACACAGAGTCAGACTGATACCGGTCCACCACAGGGGCCCGTGGTTCTCCCCAAAGATCAGCCTCCCCAGGATCCCCTGCAGCGACACATAGAGGTTCACTTGGGGATCACAACCGCGATGAGAGCGAGCGGGGGGGGTGGTGCTCACAGAGAAGATGAAGCTGGAGCCGCTGGTGGTGACGGTGGTCCTCGCTGAGGAGGAGGAGTGACGGAGAGCTCTGGAGAAGAAAGTCCACATCAGCGCGTTGCAGCCGAGCATCAGGCCTCCACAGAGCAGCCGCAGCGGGAGGTGGAGCTGCCGACGAACAGCCACCATGAAACCACATCCAGTTCACGACGCTGAAGTTGGCTTCCGATTCGCGAGAGTATTCCACTGTGTTTTTTGCACTCTGACCACCTAAAAACAAGTCCTGTTCAAAAACTACAGCACCTAGACAGTTCAAACATGGATTAAATTATGCTTTAGACACTAAAGAATAAGTTAAGAATAGTTTCTGATTTGTGAAAGTTTTTACTGATTTGTGAAAATGAGAAATAGGATGATTTTATTGCATTTTTTGCACTCTGACCACCTAAGAACAGGTCCGGTTCAAAAACTACAGCACCTAGACAGTTCAAACATGGATTCAATTATGCTTTAGACACTAAAGAATAAGTTAAGAATAGTTTCTGATTTGTGAAAGTTTTTACTGATTTGTGAAAATGTGAAATATTGTGATTTTATTGGTCTATATTTTAGTGGTCAGACTGCAAAAAATGCAATAAAATCATCCTATTTCTCATTTTCACAAATCAGTAAAAGCTTTCACAAATCAGAAACTATTCTTAATTTATTCTTTAAAGTCTAAAGCATAATTTAATCCTAGTTTGAACTGTCTAGGTACTGTAGTTTTTGAACAGGACTTGTTTTTGAATGGTCAGAGTGCAAAAAATGTGATAAAATCATCCTATTTCTCATTTTCACAAATCAGTAAAAGCTTTCACAAATCAGAAACTATTCTTCACTTATTCTTTATTGTCTAAAGAATAATTTAATCCATGTTTGAACTGTCTAGGTGCTGTAGTTTTTGAACAGGACTTGTTTTTAGGTGGTCAGAGTGCAAAAAACACAGTGGAATACTCTCGCGAATCGGAAGCCAACTTCAGCGTCGTATCCAGTTCAACAGGAAGCAGAAATGCATCTTCTGTCTGCTGTTACCCATCTGTTGCATGCGCCCCTCCCGGGGGCGTCAGCCTCACACGGAGGTCCCGGAGCGTCCGTCCCCAGCGACAGCTTGGCAGACAGAGAGGCGGCAGCTGCGAGGAGACCGGCCGCCAGCGCAAATAGAGTCCCGGACAACATGAGAGCAGTGGGGGCTGACAGCAGGCTCCAGCTTCCGCTGAAGGAAACGGCTGCTTCACAATAAAAGCCGGAAGCTCATCAACAATATTAATATTAAATACCAAAAGTCTTCTTCTTCTTGTTGGTGCTGGTGGGGGAGGGAGGAGGGTCCCTGAACTCATGCATGTTAGCCGGAGATTAAGTTCCTCACTAAAATAGTAAGGAAAAAAAATATCGTCACATGAGTCTTTTATTCTGAAGAGAATCCATTTCCGAAAGATTTCGTTCTCCATTCCACCAATCAGAGCAGGCCCCATCGTCACGAGGGGCTTCACGTGTCTCGTGGGCGTGTCGCTTCCGTGGGCAGACCGGAAGTTTTCATCGTCAACATTTCACGCGATTCATTAAGGATGGATAAAAAACGGAGCGGCGGCGTGTCGTGGGTGAAACCGGCCGAACCGTCGTTCCTCAAAAAGTTTAAAACGGACGTTGGATACAAGGAGGGCCCGAACGTGGATACCAAGGTGAGAGAGCCGACGCGGGAAAAGAAGCGCACGAAGCCATTGTCCGAATGGAATAGAGTCATTTATTATTACTACAGACTCCAGGTCCAAACTCCAAGACTATAAAAATAGAAATTCATACATCAAAGGTACAGTAGTTATACTGATACAAAAATACTAAGACCAATGGACTTAAGAATCAAAGTAAAAACACATCTTAAAAACTGAGAAGATTAAAAATGTGCCAGAACCTCCAGACTGGAGACTGATGTCTGAGAGTGACGGGCTTTATATTGTAAGGGTTAAAATAATGTTAACTCTGAGGCATTGAAGGGGTCCTACCATGAAAATTCTACTTTTGAGGTTTTAAATGCATTTTAATGTTCATTCCTCACTATAAATAACCCCAAAGTGCTATTTTAATCCATTCATGCATTTAAGGATAATCCTCTATGAACCTGCAGTCTGCAGCAGCCCCTCCCATACCCACGAAAACGAGCGGTTGGAACGTGCTGACGTAAGATCGATACCAACAGCTCTCTCCAGGTCGAGTCTTCTCTTACAGCTACACAACCCTCAATTTATCCCCTTACCCAGTGATTATTCACAAAAAAAAAACGTTTCTATTAGATGCAGAATACCGTATATCTTCCAGTTGTGTCCTGTCTTCAACAAATTCCAGCTCAAATAGGTGCTTATTACTTTTTACGCTCTTTCAAGAACATAAATCAAATATTTCATAAATATTTATTTTTTTTTAGTGGTCCAAAGGTGTTACGTATATGATCCTATATGGTTCACTCTGATAGGCGTTAAACACGTAAAGTTATAGTAGAGCCACTTTAAGACGTCAGATAAAACTGTAAGTAAAATGTCTTTAAAAAACCTGGAGAGTGTGAATACCAGCATCAACAACCAACTCATCACCACTGTGGCCTTTTTAATAAAATCCTCAGAGCCTCATTATAAGAAACTTTTTCATGCTAGATCCTCTGTAGTCAATTCACAGGTATGGTGTGTAAAAAGCAGTGCAGTAAGATCTGAATAAAATAATTCTAACATGATCAGAACATGAATAAAACCTGCGTGCAAGAGTGTTTGCTTGAGCATACTGTCATTAATAACGTGACCAAAATATTTAACTATATGACAGACTTCACAGCTCAGTGTTGCACAATTTAAAAGCTGGGAAATTCAATGTCACATCAGCCTTGAACAAAAAATAAGCAGAGCACTTGTATAAAAGATCATTTTGGAGACCAGAACTGGAACAGACATTCAAAAGCTCTTGTAAACCGGAGCTGCTGGGGCTAGAAATCCTCCCCATACATCAAATGATTTACTTTAAAACTACCAATCATCCGGTATTGCAATAAAACACCTGATGTTGGGCTTCATTTAGAACACAAATCTGTCTTCACTTTCTATTAAACACACACTTTTCTTCTTTGACAACCTGAGTGACCCAGTTTGGCTTCAGCTCATGCTCCTGATGACGGTGTGGTCAAAGCACATTGAAATTTTCCTTTCATCCCGTTTTGTAATTGTGAAGACCAACTTAACCCAAAGATCCAAAGACAAAGTCCATCCTCAAACTAATTTTCCTTTAGTCAAAAACGTGTTCTTCCCCTCAACAGGACTGGAAGTAAGCCGGTCCGCTGGCAGCTGGATCAGCTCTGATATACCATGCTCCCCCACATCATGCTTACATCCTTATCATCAAGAAGACATCATTCAGGAAGAATTGACTTTATTTGTCACTTGACCAAAAACTGAATGTATTTATCTACTTGATTTTTTTTTGTCCAGAAGTAACTCTGCCTCAGTTTTTTATCCTATCAATTGATCTTTTTCCTCTTTTCTCGCATTCTCATAGGAAAAAAAAAGCATCAACAAGATCTTTTCTTTAATTGAACTTAATTTTAAATCTGTGGTTTTGACCAAACTATGAACAAGGTTTAAAGACATAACCTGGCTTTATTAGAAATCAGACAGCAGTGTGAAAAATGGCACAAAGTTAAAGCATCTGTGGTCTATGGTACTGGTCAAAGAGAGATTTGGGGAAAAAACTGTTACACCTAAACATGCAGTATGTATTAAATATAAAACTAAGTCTTTTGAAAACACAAGGAATTATTTAATGCCTTTTGTGGGTTCTTTCTCCTCCTCAAATGCAAAAAAGTCATTCTGACGTTTGGGGCGGGGCTAGTGATGACAATTCCAGTTCTTCTTAGAGAACCGTCTTTTTCAACTCTCAACTAAAAAGAGCCGTCTCTTTCAGCTTCTAAGCAGCCTTTCAGTTTGTTTTGTTACTTAATTTTATTCATTATCTTCACTTATATAAAATCATGTACAAAATGAATTATTAATGTAAACAATTTTTATTTATGCATATTATATTGACAAGTTTTTATGAACTTCTGATGAAATGTAAAAAGAACACGGATAACATGTTTTTTCATTACAATTCAAGTTTTGACTTAACATTTTTTGATTTTTTTTTATCCATGAATGATTATTACATGAACATGCTTTTTATTGATTAACTTCAAATTAAATATTAAACGAATAATGCTAACATGCTTTTTTAAATTACACTCAACTTTTGACTACATATACTGTATCTGTCACTCCCTGTGCACCTGCTGGTGTTGTGACCTGTAGCCCCTCCCCTTTTTGCTCAGCGCAAACCATTAATGACCATTGACTTCATTCTCATATTGAAGGATCTCGTGTTGCTCAGTGTTGAAAATAGAGGAAAAAAAAGGTCAAACTAAATATATAACAACAACTCCCCGTCCAGAGCCAGGAGCTCGTGTTGGAGGCGGGTCTCTGCTGCTCACCTGTGTGTTCGAGAGTCTGACTCTGAGATGAGAAGTCTCCTCGCAGCATCTCAGTCTCTCATTGGATTTTAAATGGAAGTGCTGTTTCAGCATTCAGGGCGTGTCTGGACTTTGAACGATCCCCAGCTCTGCAGTAGCGTGCGGTCATTTGTTATAGAACCGGCATAAATGAAAATCTGCTTTCACCTCTGGTCCTCAGCGCCAGGTGATGCCTACACCAGAGGATGACAGCGGGAGTGATCGAGAAGATGAGCTACCACAAGTTGTTGTTCTGAACGATGGACCCCTGTCTGCAGAGGGGAAGATGATCAATGTCACCGCTGGAGGAGCAGCAGGAGAAAAAGGTCGTTTTTTCTTTTTAGAAAGTATTCCGAGTCCAAGACAAAACCCTAATTTTCACCTGTGCACCAAACACTCTGCCCACAGATGAAAACACTTCCCAGCATGGTAAAATCCTCTTCAAGAAACCTCCCAAGAGATCTTCTGCAGAGAAATTCCAGGGAATCTCTGCCAGCTCCAGGAAAAAGAAGATGAATGAGGGTGGAGAACGGGAGAGGGGAGGTGAAAAACCATCAGGAAAGAAGATCAAAAATAACAGCCTTCTTTCATTCGGAGGGGATGATGAAGAAGAGAAAGACTGAGTGTTAAAGGCCAGACTGTCCTGCTCTGGAGAGGTTTTGGTGATCCACTGTTTGCCCGTTTTAAACTAGTTTTTGCTCTCACACCCGGAATGATGTAGAAACCGTGATTACAGGTTGTCCCGGACACCTTAGACCTGATCTGACCAAGTGAAGAACAAAACCACAGCGCTCCTGCCCCTTTCAAACTCATCACAATTGAGTTTCCTGCAGCTCTCCAGTGAAATTGTTTAAATGGAGTTTTACTGTTATTTCCTGTTTGGCATTAAACATTTTGATGACCTGACTCTCGTGTTTCTACCCAATTCTGTCACAGAATTATTCCAAAATTTATTTGGGGAAAACTTAAACCTAGAATAAAATTACAGACACTACAAATATCCTGAATTTCCCTGAGGACTTCCAAAGGAATTAAGAAAGTATTTTCTATTCTATTCTAAACAGGAAAAGAGCATGGGGGTTGCAGGTGCCCTGTATGGAGAACTATTTTAAAGCAGCACAGCTACGGTGGCTGATAGGCTGGTGTGACACAAGTAATGAAGCTAAATGGAAAGAGAGAGATCAGTCCTTTTTTGACACACTTTTGCAATCCCTGCTTGGAAATTATCCTCTTCTGAAGAAACGTTTAAGCATGCAACAATTACCTACTTGGACATCAGTACCTTTAGAAACATGGTTCAAAATACTTAAGGATAAAAATATAGAGAGGGGTTCTAGAGTAGATTCTAAGATGGCCGGCCTATGACACAGAAAGCTGGACACATTCCATAAATCAGAACAACATATAGAGATGTCAGGCCTTTGTATGTATTTGTTCATCTTTTTATTTTTATTTTTTCTTTAATCAAACATAAGGAGGGTTCCAAATGTGTATATGGAAAAAAGAAAAAAAAAAAAGGTCAATGTCAATTCTAGATGCTCTGAGTCTTTAAGGGTTGGGGTCTGCTTGTTTTTATTTTTTTCTTCTGTGTGTGCGCTTTGTTTTTATTGTTACTGTTACCAAATCCAAATAAAATTCAAAAACAGCTTACCAGTAGAGTTCTCATTATTGATGCCTTCTTCCAAGCATCTTAAGTTCAGAAACTTGGACACCACAGATTCATCAGATTCAGTCAGCTCCATTTTAAGCTACTTCTCAGAAAGCTGAGGATCAGAGTGAATGAAAGATCCATGTGAACGGTCTCTCCAGATGCTTTGGTGAGTCTCTTCCCCTGCAGCCCAGGCATGTCAGCACACGTGTGACAGAGAGCTGGGTGAGGCTACTGAAACTTTAAGGTCCCCTCCAATGAAAATCATGTTTTTGAGTTTTTAACATGTATGTGTGGCATTTTTCTTCTGAAAGAGAAAAAATATAACAAGAAATCATTTTGTTTTTGCATTTCTGAGTATTTCTACTTTTAAATCTCTTGTCAATTAAACTGTTGGAGAAAAACTCTGAATTCCTGAGCTTTGCTTACGTCTCGATAGCTGGCCTGGATATAGGATAGAGACCGGAGAAGATAATCTAATGTCAAGGATTGTAATTCAGTGAAAGGCCATACTGAGGTTAGCTTTCATTATTTCTACAAGGACAGTAACGTCAATAATTATTCAATCATTTGTGGAAAAAGAGACATTTTTCAACTGGACAGAGAAAGAATCAGAGTTTTATAAGAAGTTATTTTTGAAGAAGGATGCAGTACACAATAGACCGCCTGCACGTTCACCGTAAGGTTTTATTTTACAAATTTATTTGTGACGAGCAGAAAAAGTGATTGAAATTCATGCGGCTCCTCGCCATGCTGTGACGCTGCGCATTATTGCATTGCCCGTTTGTACTTTAACTGCGTCCAAGATGGGATTTTTTTAAGTTGTCCTAAAGTTTTTAAAATGACACTGAAAGTAAAATCCCATTATCTGTCACAAATCTACTGTCTGCGTTTGATCCAACCCGTGGAGGAGCGGCGAGCTGCAGCAGCAGCTCCTCTCAGGATCCAGCTGGTGGTTTAACCGGACACCAGAACCGTTCTCCTGAACATAACCCTTCATCTGCATCTATAAACGTCAACACTGGCTATACTCGATTAGACCCTCTCTGTATTCTTCATTTGATTTCATGAGATTTCTTGTTGAAGTGAATTCAACAATCAGCATGAAATCAGTTCTGAACCCCAGATAGAGCTGCTGCTGCTGAAATGCAATGTTTTTGGTTTTTTTCATGAGTTTATCAAAGTGTGTGTCATGCGAAGCCCGGGAGGGATAAGGGGTGGAGGTGGGGGGTATGCAACTCGCCACCAAAAGCCACGCCCACACAGGAGAATTTTTTGAAACAAAAGCCTCAGATCAACAGGAAAAATGGCTTTTTAAGACATTTAGGATGTGGAATTTTTGTTAAAACTTCACTTGAAACCCCACTGGGAACATTTAAAGAAAATTTAAAAAAAAAATGTTGCAGGGGGACTTTAAAGAACAATCACAGATATTTTAACTTCTTTATTCAAAAAGGCATGTTTCCATCATACATGCGACCAGATCCTTACAATTCAAGGAAGAGCATTGAACTGAGGAAATCGCAAGCAGGTTCATTCTTGCACTGCATCATTGCAGCCTCTGGTCCACAGAGAGCCTTCAGAACCACAGCCTTTGACGCTGGGCACTCTAAAGGCATCTCAACAAGTGCAGGTTTGCAAAAACCAATCAGTTTCTTGAGAGTGTTTATTAACAGATTGTGAAATAGGAGATCAGAGAAAGATTTGTGTTCAAAGAATCTCAAAGTCTGCTGCAACTGAATTCTGTCTAAATAGATCAGAGTATAAGCTGTTGTGACATAACACAACAGAGCCCAAATAAACGTTTTGATGATCAGTGAGCAGTAAGCTGCATGAAAACACCAGCAGGAAACCACAACAAACCTGCTTTGATTGAATTCCTTGGGAAAACTTTAGTAATTGTTGCAACATCTAAGGGGAACCTCCAGATAGGTAGGAACTCAAAGAAACTCCAGTGATCCAGGTCTCATCATCCAAGACACGGAGCCATTCTGAAGTCAGCCAGCCGACAGCGTCAGGTGCATCAGGTGCAGAGTTTGAACATGAGTGTAGTGTTTGTCTGCATGTGGGCAAACTCTACAGAACTGAACAGCAAGGTTGATCCAGACCGTTTCTGTTGTAAATGCATCGGGGAAAAAACGCAGACAGAAATCAGGACCTTTCTTAAAATCTCACTTAAGTATTGCCAGTTTTACTCTGTGGAAAAGCAGCTTTAAATGCATGCTGGTTCATTTAATCCCAGCATGCATTTGTTTTTGCTGAGGGCTAGCAGAGAAACTCCAGCAATCGTGAAGAAATGCTCCCATAAGGAAATCTTTGGTGGACAATGATGTGATGAGGTGCAGCCCATCAGTCCTGCTGAAGCTAGTCCAAGAACAGGGAGGATCGGTTTGGTGAAAGACATAAATGCAGTACAGCTCCCATTACATCCAAACATGTTTGAGTACAAAAAGAAAGGTGGCAGTTTGTCCCACTACTCCTCAGCTCAAAGGTCTTGAGAGCTGATGGTGGAAAGGTGGTTCTGTGATGCTTCTGGAGACTTCAGTCCACAGCCTGCCCGAGTGCATGGACTAATAGAAAGACTTCTTTGTTAGTTTCTTGCCTTTCTTTAGGACCAGCTTGTTCTTGACAAAGCCGCGCTTCCTCTTGGCCGTCTTTAGTGGAACACAGAAGAAACACACGAGTACTTCTCACATTTGTTCATTGAACTCCAGTTCACAGCTGAATTTGAGATCACAGAATAGATCCAATAATCCAAAAGATTACAGAAGTAATCAACAGATTCCATGAAGGATTTTGGGAGAGCTTACCTTCTTTGATGTGAACTTCTGGTGGCTGGAGTCTGTGCTGCGCAGCTTGTTCTCCATCCGATCCCTGTTCTCCAGCTTCTTGACCTTATAGATTCTGACCAGCCAGTGCTCTGATGTGAAGGCCTCCTCCAGGTACCTCAGCTTTATGTCCTTGTTTCCAATCTCTGCATTTCGTGTTCGGTCAAAGCCAGGGGGTGTCCGAAAGTCCAACTTTTAACAGAAAAAGATTCCCATGATTCTTTTCTGAAAGTAGATTACTCCAACAAGCCTGACACAATTGTCAAGAAATGTGAAGTCCCTCAGTCTGAAGGTACATGTTTAAAGCTGAACAAACTTGGTTCATGACATGGTCTAAAGAGCCCCAACATCAAGTAAACTGAATGAGGTGATCAAGCCTGAAAAGACTCATCAAGGATGAGCAGCAGGAATGAAAGCTCGACCACGTACAGCAGACAGTTCCTTTGGTGTGGATTTTCTTTAGCCAAAGGAAAAAACCGTTTCTACACATGATGCCTCATTTTTAGGTCCTTGTGGAAACAAGTTGGAAGTCTTTTAAATACTTTCATGCATTTCACACGACTGTTCCTGATACAACTGTACCTGCATCTCCCCAAAACGGTAATAGGACATCTTGTACATGAGGCAGTTGAGCAGAGTGGGGGAGCCAGCTTTGTCTACCCTGAATTCCCCCTGGGGGGTAAAGTAGTCACTTTCCTGAGGAGAGAGAAACCAGAAAACTTGAATTTTACATCTTTTTCAATAAGGGAGAAGTTTGTATGCGAGTGTCTCTGCATGAGTGCACGCGTGTCCCAGCGTACCCGGATGTCCTTGGGATGCTCCCCCTCTGCAATGCGTACCATCCACAGAAACTTGTTTATGTCATCTCCAGAGTACCCAATTACCCCTCCAAAGATGATCAGGACATAATCAACATCCAGGGATCTCATGATTTTGTAAGCTGCACTCTCATTGGATGACATAGCTTTGCCCACCTGGATGGTGACAGAAACATTTCATCTTTAGCCTTTGAGGTTATTTTGTTAACATGCACATTTTCCTTCATGACAACAACATTTTGTCTGCCTCATCTTAGACAGAACTACTTTTGTTCTCAGCAAAAGTGTTTGTTCTGATTCTAGAGGGATTTTCGCTTGTACTGGGGGGTGGGGTGGACAGCAGCTCACCAGAGCAATGTGACTGTTGTTCCATGTGTTGTTGTCCACCAGAGTGGTCCTATTGGCCATGCCTGCTATCTGGTAGCCATAATCCCACCATGACATCACTGTCGCGTGTTCGTCCGTGTTCTGTCTAAGCCAATAATAAGCTTCCCTGAAGTCATCCAGGATGTTTCGGGACCTGAAAGTTCAAATTCAAACCCATTACTGCGGGTGCAAAGGTTTGAAAGAACACCGTCTGTCATCCTCGTTACACTACATACCCATCGTGGTTGTACGACGCCAGCACTACGCTGGGGCTGGAGTAGGCGTTGCTGGTGACCCAGGTGCAGTGGACGGCAAACATCATGAGCAGCATTAGCATCAGCATGGTAACAATGGACTTAATGTTGGGACCCAGGCCTTCCTCTGCCTTCTCCTGCTCCGATAAATGCTTCCTCACCTTCCCTGCCTGAGAGGGGAGGCTTGTGAGTGACACGCTCAGCAGGACAAACACAGAGCTGCTCCAGTTTACCAAGACATGAGAGCAAATCCAGCCATTATCCATATGTTCATCCATCATCCACCCGTCCGTCCGTCCATCAATGCTTTACAGAGCAGAAACATGCCTGCAGTCCATTTACTTTATCATAAAGGTTCCCTGGATTTTTTCTGTCATCCTCATCGCTGCTCTCTTCTGCGGGGGGGCTCTGTCTCTTGGCATCATCACCCAGGTAGTGCTCGAAGACGCTGGAGAATGCCACAGCTGACAGCATGCACACCACTGGAGTCAAGGTCAGCATCAGACGCACCATGACGCCAGCAAAGTAAACGGCGCTGATGGCGTACAAGGCCACTGCAGAGCAACAGTCACGGTTAGGATCAAGTCAAAGGTCCTTCATAGATATTTATAACTTGTTGCAGAAGTGCACAAATCCTCCCAATGGATATCAGCCCCATTCTTATTTTTGAATTATAAACATTGAATAATTTAGGACCAAACCTTAAAGTGTTTGTGTGTTCGTACCCTTCCGCTCTCCTTGGCTTGTTTACATTAAAAGTGGGGTCATCTGGACCCCACAAGACAGTGCACTGAACTTTTTTTTATCATTGATTTTGGAGTCTCACTAATGTCCATGGCAGACATAAAATCCTGTCCACATTTGTCATGGAGGAATCCACACATCAACATATGGTTGGAGTCATCTGGACCCCAAGGAGAGAAGAAGGGTTTTAATATCAATTGTCTTTCTTCTTCTGGGGAGCAGGAGTGATTTCAGATCCAGGTGGATCCCCCACGCTCCTGCTCCTGGTCGTGGACTGCACTTCTGCTTCGTCTGACTGAGGACTTCATCACCACTCGTCCCTCAGCTCTATCTGAATGAACTCTATTCAAATACGTAGTTGTAGAAGCTCATTCTTCTTTACCAGTTCTGGTATCTCCTGTCCGTCCTGGGATAGGATCTCTCCCTCATGAGGGAATCTCTAAGGTTTCTTCTTTTTTCCTGATTCAGGGTTTTTAGGAGTTTTTCCTTACAGAGTGGGAGGGTCTAAGGACAGGATATCCAGTTTATTTAGTCTGTTTAGTCTTTAGATATTTTTTTTTTTCATGTTTCTATTTTCTGCATCTGTAAAATTACCAGCATGAAGCTCAATGAGGGAAATTTCTTTGTGATTTTGGGCTATTTAAATACAATTGAATTGAATTGTTCTGCATCTTCCAACAACAGTCAGCTAGAAAAAAACTTAGGCCTCCTCAAGCCTCCTCTCTCTGTATCCAGTCAAAGTGCTTCCTTGAAATTAAAAAGTAAATTAAAATGACTGAAATCCTGTTTCCCTCTTCTTCCTTAGAGCTCCAGTTCTCAAGTCTTTGTTCAGGTGTTTTTGGGGGAGCTGGGTGGGACTAAGGGAGAGGGGGTGTTGGTTTTATGTCCTGTTTTTGGTTGAAAGCATTTTTGATGAGTGTTTTAATTGTTTTTATGTAAAGCGCTTTGGGTTTTGAATTCATTTAACAAATAAAGTTGGATTTCATTTGATGGTGTAGCTTAGAAACCAAAAGACTAGCCCACAGGAGGATCAGGTCAATGCTCCCCTCTTACCAAAAACTCGCTCATCATTGATGCTTTTGATGCAAAACCAGAGGCCTGCTGGGAAAGTGCAGATCAAGATGTGCAGGTCAAAGAAGAAAGAGACCCAGGTGGTGGGCTGATGCTCCGACACAGACGCGATAATGGGAATGTGGATCTTTGCATATCTGAACACAGGAAAAAAAAATACATTCACGCCACAGGTGAAGAAATTAGAAAGAAAAAGCTCTTTGTCTCAGAATTGAACTCAACAAAAGGGATTTTAAAGACTTTGATGTTGTCAGAATTTATGAGAAGCCCTGTAATTCTGACTTCAGAGCGTCGCTGCTCTCGCTACCTACCCGGTGTCCCACAGGGAGTAGAAACGGCCACTCCACGGAGCGATGTATCCTGCGGGTGGAAACGGACAAACAGAGTCCATGACGCGCTGAGAGTGCAGAAAAACCGAAGCACTGCCAGGCTGCTCACGTGGTGTGATTCTAAACCAGATACAAATCTGAAGAAGGGTTCTCATGATGCTGACAGATCTGATGTGTGTCAGCAATTTTTAATCACACTGATCCTGTTGGCAGCAGACGGCAGCAACGATGCTGAAGTACTCACAGATTACTTTAAGAGACGACTGACCTGTGCACGTCAGATAGATGACTGTGAGGAAAACCCCCGCAGCAGCCAAAGATACCCCAAGAAGGAAGAGGGTCTGGAACTCCTGCCTGGTGAGTCGGTCCTTCAGATACTGCAGGAAAGCATAAACCTGGAGGAGCACAAATACACCTGCATGCAAGTGATGACAAATGACTCGTTAGTCCCTTACATCACAATCCAGCAGAGCTTTCCTGTGGTGACTGACCTGCTGCTGCCATGTGTTCACTGGTCCTGATTGGCTGAAAGCCTACAAAGGGGATCTGCATGGACAGGACCAGCCCAATGATGTAGAAGGTGCTGTATGCTGCAGGTAAACGAAGCAGGTCAGAAATGTGCGTGGTCTAATATGACTGTCATAAAAATGAAACCTTTATTTTGAACAAAACAGACTCATTAACATGATTAAATATGTAGTATTTTATTTTTCAAAGATTTTAAAGTGTTTATTTCCCTCTTTCTTGTTTGTTTTATTATGGAATAAATGTAACTTAATGTAATCACATTACAATCGGAATCGGATCGGACCCCAAAAAACCTCATCTCTAATTTTAATTCATTTTATATCAGATAACGAATCTTCAATTCGCGTAACATCCATTATTATTCATTTTATGCACATATGGCATTGCGAGACGCATATTATCAATGTTGTTTAATAGACATTATCATTGTTTTTTTTTACGTGCTGGTAAATTTATTGTCCTCTTTAAAAATCAATTACAGATCTCACATGGACAACAAAGCAAGCTTACCGTGTTAAATCAAGACCAGGTGCGTCTTATGGTCATGAAACCTCTAAGAGCTACAATTAATTCCGAAATATTATGGTTTTATCTTTGTACCGCAACAGGACACTTATGCTACGTTTATCTAAAACATCAGCTCGGCTTACTATTAGTACTGCTTCTCACTGCTTTTGCTGGCAGTGTTCTGTGCATGGTGAGCAGAGCCCCACCCCTCTGCATAAGGGAAGGGACAGAGAAAAGGCACTCCGTGTTTCCCTCTCCAGCACTACACTGTTTTTTACACATCCAGGCTATAAACGTATCTGTCCGTAACTTAATGTAATCACATTACATTGCTTTATGGTGTTTGTTCATTCTTGCATTCGTGTGTCATGGAAAATAGCTCTGATGCTGCGTTCACACTGAACGTGACACAAAGGACTAATTTGTCTGCCTCATTTGCTACGTGGTGAATTTGCTGTTCGCCACTTTTCAAAAAATGTGTGCCTTGAGCCTGACTCGCTGCAGGATGTGGTGGGAACTATCAGATGTTTTGTCAGGACCGGGGGCAGTTTTCTGCAGCATCTCTGAGTTTGAAGTTTGACTGCCTCGCATTAATCCGAGAGGGGAACATAAAAACACAAATAAAATCTTTTTTTATCATCGCATCCATGAAAATAAGAAAATATCCCAAAGTTCAGGAGTCCCGAGCCGGCAGCCTCCACATCCGGGAGCATATCTGTCTATCTCCCTCCCTCCATCTCGCTCTGTCCCACTGTCTGTCTGCCCCCATGAGACTGGCTGGCTGCAGCCAGTCGCCGTTGGAGTGAAAGGCTGCCGATCTGCCAGGACAAGCTGTGGCTCCAGCGGATCCAGTGAGTTAAGAAAATAGATGGAAGTCCAGGACCAAAATGCTCGGAATCGGATGGCATGAAACCATCCTGCTGTTCACAGATGTTCACTTCTGCTCTTAGTCTAGCTTCCACTACTCTTTCCCATACCTTCATTGTATGGCTCATCTGCTTTATTCCTCTGTAGTTACTGTTACCTCTGCCACAACTCACTGTTCTTAAAACAACAGTTCTATGAACAACCCGGTCAAAAACTCCACTGTCATCTCTTCTAGACACTTCCATTTATAATAAAATAAACAAGAAAACATGTCTTGCATATTTTTGATGTTTCATTTTGCTTCCTGCTGGCTTTGTAATTGATCCTCCTTGGTAGTGGTTATGGGGACAGCCTGGATTGCAAAAGCAGTATGATTCTTTAGTTTGTATTTGCTCTAATGTTCTTTTAGTTTCTCTAAAAGAATCAGTAGTACTATGAGTTTGTGTGCTTCTCACCAATGTAGACTCTCTTACTGAATCGCTGCATGAGCAGCAACACAAAGACGTGAAGAGGAATAAGGTTGATGATAAACACGTAACCGCCCCAGGCCGACACCTGTCAAACACAAGTTTAAGGTCATTCAGATGCATCAAAAGGGTGCGGGTCACATTTGAAACAGGCTCATTCATCCGCTTCAGATTTTGTTTGGGGCTTCTTATTTTATTGAAGGTTGTGTCGCTTTCCGGTGTTGTGACTGGCACATAAACTCCTGTTGGGGGTCATCATGACCTGCTGTTCTAACACCTACGTTGATTCATCTTTGGTCTCAATTATCAGAGAAACGGCAACAGTTCAAGCAGAAGACTGATGGAAAGTTAGCTAGCTAGCCGATCACAGATTCAGACTTCCGGGATCAATAACTCTTTAGAAACGCTTTAAACTGACAGCTAGTGTCTCTAAACAACAACCTCTAAAGACATTTCAACAGAAAAAGACAGAGTTTGTTTCTTTTTAATGTTAAACTCTTCATGCTGCAGACAGATACTAAACAGCAGCTGCTAACTGCTACATGCTAGCGCCGTGATTTAACTCCTTAGGACCCGAGCTGTCCTTTGATATGCCTGTTTTATTAATCTGAAAGAGGAATAAAAGTTGAAAAAAATGAACTACTCTGATAATAAAACTGAAAATGTGATGTCGTAAGAACTGAAAAAAAACATATAATCTTAAAAAAACAAATAAATGAAAATTAATGATATGAGCTAGTCATGAACACTCATTAAATTCATGCTAAAACTGTCGTAATTTATTTTAAATAATTCTAAATGAGGACAGGAATCACATTTGGTCTTAAATGTTCAATAACTCTAAAGATATTAAAACTAAAGTCACTAAACTTTATCACATGACTAATTATAACTTATAGAACAAGAAAATATGATTTTTTTTTTTCTAGTTTATATTTGTTCTATTTTTACTTGTTTATTAAAGCTACTTCACAGAAGTGTTCTATTGAAGTTTTTAATGATAAAAGAAGGTTAATGAAATTTAAATAAAGGTCAACACAAATCTGTTTATTCTATCATGTTCATGTTACAAGAGTTTCGGATCGCGACTCGGTTTCAGCAAATCTACAAAATCTAATGACTCGGAATCGGATCGGGACCAAAAAACCTCATCTCTAATTTTAATTCATTTTATATCAGATAATATATTATTATTGAGACGCAATATCAATGTTCAGACTGTTAATATTATATTATCATTGTTTTTTTACACAACAATACATGTTTGTTACATGGAACGCTGTCTGCTTCTACTTTTAAAAAACACACAGACACAGCTTGGAGTTTTTCCTGGCAGCCGCTCTGCCGTCTGGGTGGGAGCAGAGCCCCACCCCTCTGCATACAGGGAAAGACAGAGAAGTGCACTCCGTGTTCTCGCACCACTGTTTTTACACATCCAGGCTAAAAACGTATCTGTCCGGTAAAAATTGATGACAGTTTCGTGACAGCATCTTTCCATATCACTGTCATGCTCACAAGAAGTGCCCCCTAGTGGACTTATTTGTATTATTTTAAAAACCGATTCTGGGAAGTGGACCGGTAATCGTTTGTGGGTTGAAATATCACGATAGTTTACCATACCGAGATTTTGTCCCATGTTGAGAAAAAGCCTGTTTTTTTTTTATAATTCCGTTTTAATTCCTGCCACCAAAAAAGCAAAATTCATATTTATTATGAAATAATACATTGAAATGAATGCACATTACAAGACTTTGGGACTCTGACTAAGTTTTAATCAGTAGAAAACAAGCTCAAATAACTCTTTTACTGTTAAAGGTCGCGACCCCTGTTCTAAGCAGATCCACTCTTTCGGAGTTGGAGATGGATGGCTTTATACCTCCTGCTTGAATGAATGTTCTTCTTACCATGTAGAAGTAGGAAAGACAGCATCCAATGGTCCAGAAGATGGATCCTGTCTTTACAGATTTCACCTGTGTGTCACACAGGAGAGCATTAACCAAGTTCACGTCAGTGACTTTGTCCAGCAGAGCTGCTCAAGTTTGTGTTTGTCCTCAGACTTCTCCTGCATTCCCAACGCACTTTTATGATTAATTCCTTCATCGAGCAGGTTTACCTCCACAAGAAGTGCAGCTACAAACAGACAACCAAAGTCTGAGTGACCACACTTTCCAAAGCCGATGTCAGACTGTTTAGGAGAAGATTTCAATATTCAAGATGCGGAGAAAAAAAAGCCACATAGAATATGCTTCTAAAGGGATTTTTAAAGATGAGGAAATCAAGTTCCTCAAAACATTTCAGTTCATTGTTTTATCAATGATAAACAATTTATTACAGGTCACAATTTTCAGGGATGATTCTAAACTTTTAATGATTCAACCTTAAAAATAAACTAACAGTAACTTAATTGGACTGGCTGTTTTTAGGTTTGTACAAACTGTTTTTTGATTCTCTGAAAATATACACAAAATAACACAGTTGACTAGAAAAAGGTCAACTTTTCTACTTTCTAAATGACACCAAACCAGATTAAACTTCTTTAAAGAACCGCTAGGAGCTGGATGCATGGCTGTTCTCATCAAAGTTAAAAACAAACAGAAAGGTTCATTACACTTCTTAGGACTATTTAGTTAGACCATTGAATCATAACTATAATGATGTGAATTTTCTTTTACATGTACAGTATTAATTAGATTAAAAAACAAGATTGTGCATTAATGGGGCATTGTCTTTTCATTTTCAATGCCAATCTGCAGTAACTCAGCAATCTACCATGTCACTGTAGAATCAGTCCCTAAGAATGAAAAGGTTTACCCAGAGATAGTAGGTGAACTGCAGGGCAAAGATGGCGATGCCTTCATTGTCGAAAGAGCCAGCCACGGAGCGGGAAATGTAGCCTGGAACGATAGCAATAAAACATGCTGCCAGCAGCCCTGCCCCCTGGTTCCACAGCTCCCTCGTCAGCAAAAACGTGGAGATGGAGGTCAAGCCGCTGAAAACAGGTGCCAAGAAGACACACACGTCCCGGATGTGCACGGTGATGTGCAGCAAGTTAAGGGCATAGTGAATGAGTCCTGCTGTCAGCATCAGGCCAGGGTACACCTGGGAGAGAACGGCAAAGGGGAGTGGGGGGTTAAAGCCTGTCTCAAAAGGCATCAATCCATTTGGAGTAACATGTTATGTGGTGACAATTAAGACAAGGAATCAGGAAATCCATGTATCTAAGCGATACTATGTACGCGATACTGCAAGAGGAGGCGTCCATTTTCAGAAATTAATGGACAATTAGTTGACAAATTATTGGACGACATCCAATAATTTCTCACAATGGATGCCTCAAAGGGCATTATTCACAGAGGTGGGTAGTAACTCGTTACATTTACTCCATTACATTTACTTAAGTAACTTTTTGGGTACATTTTACTTTTGAGAGTTGCCAAAATATGGCGTACTTTGTACTTTTACTTGAGTGCAACTCTGAGAGAAAAATGTCACTTGTACTCGAGTCCACTAGGCCTCTTGCAGCTCGTTACCGTTCCTTTTGACTGGAATAAATCAAAATAATGTTAAATGATCCTGTGGTGGCGGAGAAACTTCCCCCGGCTCCGTACCGTCATGCGACTCCTTGTGACCAATCATATGAAGCCAGTCACGTGACTGTAGACGAAACCTATCCGCGGGAGGAAGCGCGCGGGAAATTCACTTCTCTAAACAATGGCGACAAAGGACGATGGTGATTCTCAGATCACCCTCGGCCTCACTTACGACCGATGTTTATCCTGCATTGCACAAAAGAGACGAGTCATGTGATGCGTTGCCAGTTGTGTCTTCCCAAAAATGCCGACGTTTCAGCCAACCAGAACTCAACATCAAACTTGAGGAAGCGTGTTGTGGTAAGTTTCTCTTGAGTTCGACTCAATATGAACATTTAACCTTTTTAGACGTCTTACATAAATTAAATGTAACTTAAAGTCACAAAACAACAATTAATGGGTTCTCCTGTAAACTGAAACATATGAAGTAGTTTGGGTCTGCTCTTGTGCAATGGATGTAGGTAGTGAAAGAATGATAGTACTGTAGTACATTATAACATCTCCTGCTTTTCGCCTTAAAAAAAGACATTTCCCCACCTTTAAGCTAGAATGTCTTAAAGCTCTTTGAGTTTTTTATGTATAGGAATATCCTGAGTTCAAAGATGTCATGGGCCCCAGTGTGTTTCTATCTGAAAATAACTTTTATACTTGTTTTATTAAATATATGTTTAAAGTTTTCAAAAAGAATTTCAGGATTTTATTAAGTTTTATGTTCTTGATTCAGATGACCTCATTTGATTGAAGGACCTGGAATTGAATGCTGCAGCTATACTGCTGCCTAAATTCAGAGCAAGCTGGACCACAAACTGGTAAATATATCAATCAACATATGACAAGCCTGATTTTAGATTTGTGTTGTATCATTTTACATTGTAGGCTTCCTGATTGGTGATCTGTGCAGTGAATGAGTGATCAGATCATGTCATTCTTGTTTTTATAAAAGCTATTCATGTGTTTCTGCAGGCCTTGACTACATCAAAAATCCCCTCGACACTGACCCTGATGATGATGATAACTGCACAAGCAGCAACCTCTCTGATGAAGATGACTTAAACAGGAGAGGTACCATGCACATCCACTGGAGATATGGATCTCTTGCACTCTTTCCCTCTAATCAAGAGACTGTCACTCCAAGTCAACACGAGTCTTCCAGCATCCGCAGCTTGTGAGAGACTCTTGAGTCATGCACGACTTCTTTTTACTGCTAAAAGATCACAGCTTCACTGCAAAAACCTTGAGAGCCAGCTACTGTTGAAGCTGAACAGTCACTTTGAGTGATTTTTATTTCCTTTTTTTTTTTTTTTTAGGTTTTAGATAAAAATTTTATCTTGCAGCAACTTGCATTCAGTTTTTTATGCTGTACACTTTTCCACTGATTTAAATGTAGCATTACACATAAATAATCTTGTATTTGATGTAAAGAAATATGTGTAAGTTCAAGGACAACTGTGTTGTTTGAAAGGTTTCTGATTTTTGTGACAAAAAACAGAGGAAAAGAATTAACAATATCTTGGCAAAAGGACATTGCTTTGCAAAAAAGGAAAAAAAACTCCTCTCACAATTTATTGTAAACTTGTTGAAGCAGATGTTGCCTAATGTTTTATTTGTCAAAAAAATGTATGTCTTTCCCCCAGCCTTATTAAAAGTTGGATTATAGTATTGTTTTTTTTTGTCATTTTTTTATGAACGAAATGGGACATTACTCATTAATTACTCAGTACTTGAGTAGGTTTTAATTCAAGTACTTTTTTACTCTTACTCAAGTAATTATTTGTATGCCTACTCTCTACTTGAACTTGAGTAATATTTTGGTAAAGTAACGATACTTTTACTTGAGTAAAATTTTTGAATACTCAACCCGCCTCTGATTATTCAGCTTATACTATGGTCACTTGGGAAAAAAATAAACATTAAAACACTTTTTAGTACTTTAATCTAGTTACGTTTTACATTTAAACCGTTTTTCATACTGGATTTGAAGTGCCTCGTCATGGTAACGGTGACTGAGACTGCACCTCGCTCTGCCGCAGACGGTATTAAGACTAACCAGTGCAGGAAATTCATAAATCTTCTAAAATGTCATTGCTTAGATAAAGCCAACTGATGCATCATTTCAGACAGAAAGTTTGCTTCTTAACACGTGTTGATGATAAATCAAAAGTTCACAAGGAGTTCCTAAATCACTTTTTAAAAATGAACCACTCTTGAACTGTGGTGTAGTTCAGGAATCTGCAACCTGAGGCTCTGGAGCAACATTGTGGCTCTTTGGCTTTTTAAAAAAAATGCAAATAATTTGGATAAATAATGTTTTTTTGGTACTGGTTAATTTACTTGGTAACACTTTAGATGAGGTGCTGCAAATCACTAAATGTAACGTTGACAAAGATTGTTAACACATTTGTTAAGCTTGTTAACAGTTTGTTGATATAGCCTTCATAAACAATGGTCTCATTTTAGATGATAATAAATCTTACTAAGTATGTTAATAAACTGTATTTGGCTTATTATGCTTATAAATATCTTATAAACATCCTATAAGCACATTAATAATGTTTGTTAATGTGTTAATAAAGCTTGTCATGGAATCTTATTATAAAGTGTTACCATTTACTTTAATTAATTATTCACATTTTCTTATTTGTGCTTAGATTTTTAACAAAACTGAGCAAAATGATGGTAAAAGGTTTAATCCACTGTCAGAGCAGATTATTATTACAGTAGAAGTTCTTGTGTTTATATTTAATAGTAAAATCAGAAAAAAGATGAGGGATTACCAAAGTCACAATGATAGAAAAGACATTTTTAGTTAAAGTACATCTGCTGCAGCTGGAAGTAGGGCTGGGCGATATGGCAAAAAAAGAAAATCACGATTTTTTCAATTTTATTTCACGATTTCGATTTTATCACGATTTTTTTTTTTTTATAAATTCACATTAACAAAAATTGAATTATGATTTTAGTTGAAAGAAGTAAACACATTTTGAACAAATATTTAGATTTTTTCAGAATTTAATTTCAAATGCATTACAAGCATTGATATATTTCTGGATTGGCCCTTGCCTACATGCCTATAGACGGAGACGTGCGTGCTCAGGCACCTTCATCATGCATTGATTCATGGCAGCAGAACACAGCTGTTTCAATGGAGGACAGGTAGATATCAATCGCAAAAATCGGGCTAGCTCCTTCATTTCTTAACTGATTTTTTAAAAATATGGCTCAAATTAAAGCTTAGAAAATAATTTTTTTGGTATATTTAAGATTATTATTATCTATTAAGATCAAGCTGTAAATAGAGCAAGAATTGTGCATTCTACTGCTACAGAAAAGGCATTGATGTCAAATGAGCAGCTTCTTAATACTCATGATTTTTTATTTTGCCTCTGTGCTAAAATCCATAAAACAGATTGTAAATGCTTTTCACTCAAGACCAGAAATGAGGGAGACTGAAGAAGTTTAATAGCATGAATGACTGATACAGTTTAGTAAAAACACCATTTACCACATTTTCAAATGAAACTACAACTTTTATTATTTTTGTATTACATATATGGTAAATAAATCTCAATTGTTTCAGGATTTACCTTCAAAAAGACGATTTCATTGTACTTTGAGAAAAAGGCTCCAGCTAGCATCCTTAACTGATACAAATAATAATAATAATAACTTTGATCATAACATCAAATACATCTACCAAACTGTTCAGATTCAAAACACAGTGATGATAGCAGTAAACGGTGTTTCAGGTTAAAGTTTACGGTCTCAGCTCCTTTCCTAACATCTTCTCTCTGCTGTGTTTATGTCACTAAGCAGAAAGCTAGCGTTAGCATTAGCGCTGTATCTTCCGGCCGGGCTTTCTCCGGTCTGTTGACCAAGAAAAAGATCAATCGTGACGGCACGGATTAAAAAAATTATGTGCGAACTCACTTACACTTCTTACAAAGACAAAACAAAGAAAGTGCGACTGACAATAAGATATAGCCTCCTAAAGTAGCTAGCTACGAGCTAGCAAAACAATGCAGCAATGTTCATTTTGACCGCATATTTTACGTGTTTCCAGCATGAATTTCCATCCGTTTTTGTGCAGGTTGAACGTAAATACGAGCGATTAACATCCGCCATGTTTTAAAACATGAAACATTAATAAAAAACATACATCGAAGAACCAAGCTAACATGCTATCTGTGAGTTGCTAGCACCCACTTTAGCACACAGTTCAGCCTAATTTCTCTCTACTAAAATGTGATTGCTGTCATGTGATGATTCCTCTCCATCGGACTATTTTGTTTTCGAGGTTTTTGAAGTCGATTGCAAAACACCGTTGCCTTTTGTGCTTCTTTTCGGATTTTTTTCGGACCTCCGCCATTTATTTACTCTAGAAGACTCAACGCAAACTGACGCCGGCGCCGCACGTCTGTCACGTGACTTACAAGAAAAAACACCGGGGAGGAGGGGGAAGAGCTCGGATTTAAAGTCACAGGCAGTCAACAAGCTTTTGCCGTCTCGCTCTTGGAACTTTCGTAGAAGATCGCGATAAAACGATCTCTCAAAAATGACAGATCGTCAGCTTTGGAGATCATATCGCGGTTTTATATCGTCATATCGCCCACCCCTAGCTGGAAGGATCTTATTAAACACAGGATGTATTTTATTTTGAAAGAAATTTGTATGAGCTGCTTTCAAAAGTAAAAAGTTAATTTAATAAAGAAAAACTCAATAGTAGAGATCATTTCAAAGCTATATTTTATAAATGAATGGTTCAATCCCCACAAGAACGTAAAGGGTATTTTTTTTAATTTGCAGCGTGAGCTTTGCGGCTCTCGTTGGATTTGAGTCCATAAGAAACTGGATCATATGGATCTTTTAGCACTAAAGGTTGCAGAACCCTGGTCAGGTTTGAATACTCCAATCTGATTGGTTGCTCGGTGTGGATGTACACCTAAAAAAGTAGTTCTGGTCAGTAGGGCTGTGGATCGTTGCTTAGGTGGCGATCCGATACGATTCACCAATCAAGCTCAACGATTCACCAATCGGACCATGATTCTTACTTTATAATATTATGTTTACTGCTATGTGAATATTTACTAGATGGAGGAGAATAGAAATTATTTGTATTGAATCACCAACATTTATACCTTTACTTAGAACAGTAGATCAGAATGAACAAAACTGATTTAAAAAAAAACACAAAAAGATTCAGATAGAAAGAAATTTTGTTTGTCATTTTAAACTTCTCTGTCAGCCTTCTAGTTAAGTTCAGCAGAAACATAAACAACATAAAAAGGATAAAAATCACTGCTGTTTTGTAATCATTTAACAACAAAACTTGAAAATGTTTTCCAAATTTTTCCATCCTCAAAGTTTTTTAATATTTTACATTCTAAGCATTACATATTGGTGGAGAGACCGTGTAAAAAAAAAAAAAAAAAAAAACCTTCTTCTATTCTTCAGAATAAGATGGAGTTTCGTTAACTGCGTCAACTGCTGAAGAGTTTTCATAATCAAAAGAATGTAAACACTGGAGCTAAAGCTCTGGTGTTAAAGCTAATTAGTTTTTTCAGAAATTATGTCAGTGAACAGAACTTTAGTCTCAGTTTTTGAACGGAAAAAAGCTCTCGCTAGTTTTACTTTGAAAACCAGAAGCTTCTCCGCAACGAAGACGTGTGTTTACTTCCTGCAACTTTAAATTCAGTTTTACATGTGTGTGTGAATTAAACTTGAGTGTGTGATTCTAGCTCGTGTGTGTATTATTTGAGTTTGTACATATTGGCACATACAGTATTTACATCGATATTAGTCTTTTCAAGGACACTCAAACTTAAGAGACTTTTTTATTCTGAAGTTGCTTAGTCAGTTTGGTTTTCCAGAATACAGTTGAGCTTGCAAATAACTACAAATCTTTGAATAAAAAGCTAACCCAATAACATCTACAAGCATCAAATATTGAAATAAACTGTCCGAAAAAAGAAGATTTAAGGAGAACTTGGATTAATATGAAGTCCATCACCACCCTACACACACTCACACACACATTATCGACAACTCACCGTGCCTCCAACTATCCTTCCCAGGGGGTACCAGGCCCTTTCATCAAACCAGTTAAGAAAGTCATAGAAGCCGTTGGAAGTGAGATAGTGAGTGGACCTATAGTTGAACCTGCAGAGGGAAAAAACATTCCATTGTTACACGGGAGGCACTGCTGTCCAGAAAGACTGATTCAGTTCCTGTTCAAAGCTCAGACACAAATTCAGTCCCTCCAGATGTTGCGATCGCAACTAATAATACAAATTCAAACAAACCCCTCAATTTGTTGTGCACTCTGCAACTTTTCTTTTTCACTGCAACTTTGACCAATCATCTCTCTTTAGTCTTCACTGACTTTTTTCTCTTCAAGACGCACTTAAATGGAAAATCCGCCATTTGTGCGAGCGTGCATGCGGCGGGCTGGGTGTGCACGTGTGTGTGTTTGCTGGGCACACGGTAGGGGTGCGCTGATTGCGCACAGGTGCGAAGTGGACAGAGTATGAGAGAAAGACAGAGAAAAACTCTAGGAATTGATCCTTCAAAGGAAGAATTTGGAGTCTGCAGGGAAATAATTCCATGTAGAACCTCCTCCACAGCAAACCTATAGCAGGACTCTAGAGTGCGACCAAGTTGGTCGCATTTGCGACAAGATTTTTCATTGGCGTGCCTAAAAAAATTCTTGGTTGCACCAGTGCACCCAGCCATTCTGGGAGGAGGAAAAAACACATATACTCTCCGAAACTCCACAAAGATAATTCCTGTATGTGTGTAGGTGTAACAACCTCCAATAAGAATTATTATAATTTTATAAGAATGCACAACCAATACAGATATCCGATATTTTCCAGCCTCTTGCAGCCAATACCAATAATCAGTGAATACTTTTTTTAAATAATTAAGTGAAAAAAATATATGGAAGTACAAAATGAGAGCATATGGCTTTTATGTACTCCATCAAATTTGAAGAACTTGTTTTAGCTGTATAAATAAATTGAACAACAGTTAGAACACTATTAGATTTTTCAGTCTGCAATACATCTGTAAATAGAAAAAATGCGTTTCAACGGTCAGAAGAAACTTAAACTTAAATAGCAATGTAACAAGGAGATTTTTCCATGAACAATTTAATAGCATGCAAAATAAATACTTTAATTGCAGAGTTCAGAATTACAGCTTTCATTTCAACTAATCTGCAAAATTAATATGTGCTCATAGAAATGAAATGAAACGTGGATCAAAGTCAGATCTGTACAACTTTTTTTTATGAAACAGATGAAATTATTCAAAACGTCACAAGCATTAATCATTGACAATTCTGAATTTGTTTCTGTTCATTTAAAGTAGGGAGCTCATTAAACATGTCATGGTTTTAAAGCATCACTGTATGATAATAGGGTCTGTTTTATATTTAAAGAACTTAATAAATGATCCTAAAGAGTACATTTATATCTACTGAAAAACATTTCAGTGAGAAATGAAGAAAAAGAAGTTTATTGCTGGGTTAAAGAGTGTGCAGCTGCTGGACGTTCTCTCTGATTCCAATGACCAGCTCCAGACGTTCCCGTTCACGTCCGACACAGTGATGACAGAACCAGGAGCTGCTCTTCCTTGTAGATTAAAAATAAAGAAGCTCCACCACCGTCCGCCTCAGCTGAACCAGGAGATGAGGATCTCTGTCGAGCTCACATCCATGTGGTGGTTTTATTGAACTGTTCTTTCTGGATATGACGTCACCATTAATCCAAACTGTAATTGTAAGGAAAAGAAAAAAGATTTTCCTTAAAAATATCTGTACGTGTGCCGTTTTACAAAGATGTGTTAAGTAAACAATATAAAATATTTCATCTAGTTTATGTTCACAATAAACGTGAAAATATCTTTAAACCAAATCTTTTCAGAAAATTAGTCTTTCAAAGAACATCCCAGTATTTACTTTGAATTATCAGCAGAAGCAGCATCAGTCATGTTTAACCTCTTCACACCTGACGTCCATCACATTCTGACTGATATTACCACAACAGTTCATTCTGCGTCACTGTGACTGTGTTTTGAGGGTCAACTTGACTATTAGCTCCAGCTTAAAGAAGTTGACATGATTAACTTAACTACAGAGTAAAAAGTAAATAATACTCCTCATATAGTAAAATACTCCTCATGTTGTAATCACAGCATTATGTGATCATATATCAACATTTTGATTTAACATTGTGTAAAACCATTTTTCTCTAACCATCTATTACTGCTGTGGTGTATTTTTTAAATATGTATATAAAGGCTACAATAAGATAGCTTAGAAATAAGATTTTCAAACTTGTTATGAGGGATGTTCAGTTCGTACTGGTCACGTACCGCGGGAAAATACACTTTCATTGTTGTCTAAACGTCACTTCCACCACTTCACATATGTGCAAAACACCAATTACTTACCTGTAAAGATTTATGATGTAAATAATCCACCGTGATGCTGCTTTGCTGGAGAATTGAGGCTTTTAGCCGTTAGCATAGAGGCACCGCATTCAGACAAGCGCCAGAGGCTGTGGGCGTGAACTAAAACAAACCGGGGGAAAGGTGAGTCAACTCAGTCCCGCCCCTTCATTCTATATTGTGGAACATCCGCTTGAGGCAGAGTTAACTCCACCCAATATGGCTGTGGCCATGAGCTGAATATGCAGGCTTCATTTTGGGGACTGTGGAAGTCAACGGGTGACGTCAGAGATGATTCGTCTAGTTCTATATTATGTCTATGAGTATGCCCCACAGGTAGGATGTGAGCTGGAAGAGAAGGAGAAGTTCTGGTTGGACCTCGATGAAGTGATGATGAGCATCTCTGGAAATGAGAGAGTTGTCATTGGTGCAGATTTCAATAGACATGTTGGTGATGAGGAGGTGATGGGGAGGTTTGGTATCCAGGAGAGGAATGTAGAAGGACAGATGGTGGTTGATTTATCAAAAAAGATGGAAATGGCTCTAGTGAATCCATTCTTTGAGAAGAGACAGGAACATAGGGTGACCTATAAGAGTGGAGGGAGAAGCACACAGATAGACTACATCTAGTGTAGACGGTGTAATCTGAAGGAGATCAGTGACTGTAAAGTAGTGGTTGGTGAGAGTGTTTCCAGACAGCACAGGATGGTGGTGTGTAGGATGAGACTGGTGATGAAGAAGATGAAGAAAGAGAGGGCAAAGGCAGAGAAGAGGACAAACTGGTGGAAGCTGAAAAAAGAGGATTGTTGCATGACTTTTAAGAAACAGTTGAAACAGGATCTGTGGGGTCAGAAGGAACTCCCAGATGATTGGATAACTACAGGTCATGTGATCAGGGAGACAGGTAGGAGTGTACTTGGTGTGTCATCAGGAAAGAAAGTTGATGCAGAGACTTGGTGGTGGAATGAGGAGGTGCAGGAGTGTATACAGAGTAAGAGGCTAGCTAAGAAGAAGTGGGACACTGAGAGGACTGAGGAGAGGAGACAGGAGTACAGGGAGATGCAGCGTAAGGTGAAAGTAGAGGGGTCAAAGGTCAAACAAGGGGCTTATGATGACTTGTATGCTAGGTTGGGTAGTAAAGAGGGAGAGACTGACCTGTACAGATCAGCAAGACAGAGAGACGGAGATGGGAAGGACATGCAGCAGGTTAGGGTGATCAAGGATAGAGATGGTAATGTGTTGACAGGTGTCAGTGGTGGAATGGAAAGATGGAAAGAATACTTTGAAGAGTTGATGAATGAAGAGAATGAGAGAGAAGAAAGAATAGAAGAGGTGACTGTTGTGGAGCAGGAAGTAACAAAGATTAGTAAAGGTGAAGTGGGAGGGGCTTTGAAGAGGATGAAGAGTGGAAAGGCTCTTGGTCCTGATGATATACCTGTGGAGGTATGGAAGTGTCTAGGAGAGATGGACGTGGAGTTTCTGACCGGGTTGTTCAACAGGATCTTAGGTGGAGAGAAGATGCCTGAGGAATGGAGGAGAAGTGTGATGGTGCCCATTTTTAAGAATAAGAGAGATGTGCAGAGTTGTGGTAACTACAGAAGAATAAAGCTGATGAGCCATACAATGAAGGTATGGGAAAGAGTAGTGGAAGCTAGACTAAGAGCAGAAGTGAACATCTGTGAGCAGCAGGTATGGTTTCATGCAGAGAAAGAGCTCTACAGATGCTACATTTGCTTTGAGGATGTTGATAGAGAAGTACAGAGAAGGTCAGAGAGAGCTCCACTGTGTCTTTGTAGATCTGGAGAAAGATGATGACAGAGTGTCCAGAGAGGAACTATGGGATTGTATGAGGAAGTCTGGAGTGACAGAGAAGTATGTTGGAGCAGTGCAGGACATGTATGAGGGCTGTAAGACAGTGGTGAGGTGTGCTGTCGGGGTGACAGAGGAGTTCAAGGTGGAGGTGGGATTACATCAGGGATCTTCAGTTTTTGAGTGGAAAGAAATTCTTGCTAGTTTGGAAACCGAAAGCTTCACCTACACTAAGATGTGTTTACTTCCGGTGACGGTGCCGCTGTTGTTTCAGTTTTGTTTTAGTTCGTTGACCTAAAATCCAACATTAATCTGCATTTCAGAGAAAAAAGACATAATTCCCAGATAATAGTTTGATAATATTTTACTGCACTCTACTATATTTATAAATAAAATAAAATAAAATCATCAAACTTTGACGTCACGAATATTCTTACTCTGATTTTCGGGAATAGATCGCAGTATTCGAGCACCTGAATACTCATTACAGCTCTAGTTATTTTTCTTTCTTTTTAACGTTACAGCCCTAGTGATCATACAGCAAAGAGCTGGGGGGGAGGGGAATCTCAATTTTCCTAAATGTAAAAAATTCAAATTAATCAATGACATGGATATATCGCCCAGTCCTACAAGGATGTAACAAATCCTTTCTATACATATTCCTTTACAGGTAGGCTGGTGATGAAGATGACATTATTGCTGGATGAGAATGCATCATTTAAACCCTTTTGCTCTCTTTGGGGTCCAGATGACTTCAACCATATATTGACATGTGATTTCTTCCATGACAAATGTGGATAAATGTGGACAGGATTTTATGTCTGCCATGGACATTAGTCAAACTCAAAAATCAGTGAAAAGAAAAGTTCAGCGCACTGTCTTGTGGGTCCAGATGACCCCACTTTTAATGTAAACAAGCCAAGGGAAGGGTTACAAGTGCTGTGCATTCACCTGGACGAGGACCCTGAAAATATCTATGTGGTAAGTACAAATATAAAGCCTTAAAGGGGAGTCCTTTTTGGTCACTTAAAATGTTTTTTTTTAAAAAGTAAAATCCTAAAAGAAAGATGTCCGTGTTTTTCGACTGTTTTGCTGCAAGTCCTGTTGTAAAAAGAAAAATAGCTTTTATTGTTGTTGACATGTTCATATATATAATCTTGTAATTGTGATTAGAAAAACCTGATAATCACTTCACAGAAGTGATTATTGAACAAGCTATTGCATCAATTTATTTTAATTAAGCCGCAGACTGAAATAAAGCAATACTAGGGTGAAATAGAAGTACTTCAATAACATTTTTGGTTCTCTGCCTCAGTAGGTACTTAAATACTTTCAACAATACCTTTTTTGTGACTGTGCAGGAAGGAGAAGAATCAGGCATCAACATCTTCAGTTAATGTGTTGTGTGCGTCTCCAAGTTGATGTGTTGTGAACCCTCAGGGCCACCGTATTAATGTGGTGTGCTGGAAGCTTAATGTATTGTGTTGCAGGCTTAATGTGTTGTGAAGTTAATGTGTTGTGAAGTTATTGTGTTGCAGCCATATTGTGTTGTGAAGTTAATGTGTGTAACTTGGCAAGTTATTGTATTGTGTTATGAAGTTAATGTGTTGTGAAATGAATGTGTTGTGTTACGGCCTTAACCTTTCCGCTTTCCTTGGCTTGTTTACATTAAAAGTGGGGTCATCTGGACAAATACATAGCCAACCTTCAACACTTAAACAGCCATTTGATTTCCCACTGACCACAACCAGTATGACCCACACATCCTTAGAAAAATAATACCTTGTGTGTTACATAACACCTTTATGTTACTATTATTTTATGAGTAATATGAATAAATGTATTATTTTTTGGAAGAAACAAAAACAACAAACTTTGAGAAAATTGATTTTTTTTCACCAAATATGAAACAGTTAATGACTTTTAACAGATGTTTACATAGGGCTGGGAGATAAAACGATAATTATTGATATCGCGATAGGAGAATGAGTCTATTGCGAAAGACTTTTATTTTGAAGGGTCCGCAAAAAACACTTTCTAGCGAACATTTTCTCTTATTTGACTAGTAAAAGTTAGAGAGTTAGTCTCCACAGGGCGAGTAAGTGTTTGTATCTAATTATTGTGTTTCTTAGCTCTCATTTCGGTCATATTTTGGACTCCACTCCGCGTCCTTCGTCTGCATGAAAGGTAAACAAACGCGCACGAGCCGACTTCTACCAGCAACCCCCGCTGCAGCTGCGCACCTCGCGCCCCACGCGCTTTATTACAATCAATTTTCTGTCCAAGCTGACTGCATTTGGCGTCTAATTGATTTATTGTACACTGTATTAGTTTTAACAAGCGTCCGATTTGATGCTTTCGATCATCAGAAAGTCTGTCGCTCTGAAGCACCGCTGAGTGTGGGAGAAGCTTCTGTCAAAACTTTTCTGGAACTCTTCGTGAAGAACGCGGATACCGAGAGATTGATTTATTTTGAAGAGCTGAATAAAAACATCGGTACACATCTCCGTGTCGGAGTTCAGGAGACCTTCCAGTGTGGAGCGGCCGCTGTCGCACTCCTGCAACCAGCTGGCAAGAGCCGACAGGGGAATATAGAGCTATGGCAAGCCGTTAGGGTCAAAACCAGAAACCATAACCAGAAAAAACGCGGGTATGGCAGTGCGTCACCTTGACATGTACTATGGTTAATAATACTTATTTGACATATTTAGAAGTTTCCACAGTTAGTTTCAATACAACAATTAATACCAAAAATAATGAAAGTTTGATTTCAAAATTGCAATTTAATTTGGTGGGATAGCATATTTAGCATTCCTTTCTCTCAGTTTTTGTCTCCAGACATGTAGATGTAATCAGAAAATACATGTTTTGTTTATGTTCAAAGTTCAAAATGTGTGAGTTAATGCTTTTAAGTCCTTTAATTTTAGGCTTTTATCTTCTTTTTTCTTGTTTTTTTACTTGTTACTGATGCGTGATCACAAAACTTGACCAACGATACCTTACACCCTCACTTAATACAACCAAATAATTTGTAGTACATTAATACATTTTTGTTATGTGAACCCTGAAAACATTAGAATTTATCTGTAGACTTAATGCTTTGTTTTTTTAATGGAACTGAAGAAACAGTTTAGTATCTATTTCATAAACTTTTGAAACTTAAAAGCTTTTGCTTTAATTTTCAGCTTAGTTCATTTATACACATAGTCTTGGTTATTAAAAAACTAGTTGCATAATTTCCATTGGATCTGTTATGCTTAGTGTGATAGGAAATGAATATTTAAATTTAAACAACCTGCTGATGAGTTTACATTTCATTTTTGAGCCACAAATATAGTTATTTGGTTTATATCGTGACCAATATCGTTATCGCGCAATATGTAAAAAGCTATATCGTGATATAAAAAATCCCATATCGCCCAGCCCTAGGTTCACAAGACTTCCTTTCAAAATAAAATACTTCCTGTGTCACATTGGATCATTTCAATGGAACAAACTAGTAGTAGTAGTGTAACATCAGCAATGATTTTTTTTTTTTTTTTTTTTTTTTTTACATTTGTGGTGCCTATTAACTAGAAACTCTAAATCCAAAATTAAAATGGAGCTACTTAACCATGAGGCACACTTTAAACACTGAATTTGACCAAATGTTTAATTCTCAATTTTCAAATCACTGTGCTTTGGTACAGAGGCCCTGAGGGTTCAAAACACATTAACTTCACCACACATTAACTTCGCAACACAACACATTAACATTACAACACATTAAGCCCGCAACACGTTAAGGCTGCAACACAACACAATTCAGTTTCTACAAATCGCCTCTATACATTCTTTGAATCATTTCAGTCACTTTTTGTGCTTGCCCAAAATCCTTTCCACTCGCATTGAGCACTCATGAGCCTGTTGTTGTGCTGTTGGCGTCTGTATATTGTACGCTCGTATTGTCCTTTCAGTTCATGTATTTTTCATGTCCACGTCGTCTATCCTGACGGGTAATTTATGTGAAAAGTTTTGTTTTGTCTCGTAGCGCCGCTTGATATCGGTGCTTTGAACAAAAGCAACAACCTCAACACGTTTTTAATCTTGTAGAACTCCCCGCTGGGAAAATGAAAGTGAAAGCTTCGGTCCACTCATCTCAAAAGACACGATTTTCAGAGTCCACTTTTCTCATGTTAGACAGAACCATTGTTCACTCAATCACCTGATAACTTTACGTCCAGACTATGTCAACATTAGCATGCCGCTCTTTGCCGGTTGAAGGACCCCGGTCCACACGTAGCTGTCCTCGCACACGCCTGTTCAAAAATCACTTTGGGTAAAAATGAATGTAAAATTCTACTTTTTATTAAAAATGCTTGGGGTCCAGATAATATGGTCTCGGGGTCCGGACCCGGACCACAAAAATACATCGTCCGCAGATAATAGTTTGATAATATTTCACTACACACTGCTATATACATAAAGATCACGAATCGACGATGTTGGGACGTCATGAATATTCTTACTCGGATTTTCGGGAGCAGATCGCGAGTATTCGAGCACCCGAATACTCGTTACAGCCCTGTTACCCACATACACTCAGTATGTCACCTGTCCCTCCAGAGACAATAGAACACTGGAGCTTTTCTATGCCAACACCAAGGAGGCATATTCTGCAACCCCCCCGGAAGAGCAGACCACAACTTAGTTCATCTGCAGACTGTGTACAATCCTGTTGCGCACAGACAGCCTGTGGTCCCACGCACGGTGAAGAGGTGGACTGAGGAGAGCGAGGCGGCTCTCAGGAACTGCTTCAACACCACTGTGTGGTCTGAGCTCTGTGACCCACATGGGGAGGACATCAACGCCATAACAGACTGTGTAACGGACTACATCAACTTCAGCTTTGAGAACACTGTTCCTTCCAAGGTGGTACGGTGCTTTTCAAACAACAAACCGTGGATCAACCGTGTCCTGAAGAAGAGGAAGAGAGCCTTCAGATCAGGGAACAAGGAGGAGCTGAGGGCCGTGCAGAAGGAGCTAAGGAGGAAGATCAGGGAGGGAAAGGCCGGCTACAGGAAGAAGATGGAGGAACAGCTGCAGCAGCAGAACATCAGTGGGGTGTGGAGAAGCCTGAAAACCATCTCTGGCTACAACCCCCCCCATTCACAGGTTGGGGGGGTCAGAACTGGGTCAACGACCTGAACCTATCTCACCCCCCGCTCACTCTGCTAGTGTCACAGCTCCGATGCGAGCGCCGCACTCTTTCCGTTACTTCAAAAGTGCGAGAGGAAATCCCACTGCAGGCGTTCACGTCCTGCGTCTGCAGTCAGGCCCCTCCATGGACCCCTGCAGTTTGCCTACAGGCCCAATGTTGGAATGGAGTCCTCTTCCTGTTACACCAAGCTCTCTCTCACCTGTGAGAATCATGTTCTTTGATTTCATCAAGCCTGCAATCCTGACAAACTGGAGGAGTCAGGGGTGGACCATCTGCTGTCAGGATGGATCCAGGACTACCTCACTAACCGAACCCAGCCTGTGAGAGCCCGGAACTGTGTGTCTGACCTGGTCACCAGCAGCACAGGTGTCCCACAGGGGACTGTCCTGTCCCCCTTCCTCTTCACCCTCTACACGGCTGACTTCACAACACGGACGGCGGCGTGCTTCAGAAGTTCTCTGACGACACTGCGATTGTCCGTCTCATCAGGGACGACAACGACGTGGAGTACAGAGGACTGACGCAGAACTTTGTGGACTGGTGTCAGCTGAACCACCTCCTGATCAACACGGGTAACACCAAGGAGATGGTGGTGGATTTTCGCAGACAACATTCTACTACCCCTCCACCGGTGAACATGCAGAGAAGAGACATTGAGCAGGTGGACTCCTACAGGTACCTGGATGTTCACCTCAACAACAAACTGGACTGACTCATAACACAGACGCACTATATAGGAAGGGTCAGAGCAGGCTCTACCTCCTGAAGAGACTGCAGTCCTTTGGAGTGAGAGGGCCACTCCTGAAGACCTTCTACGACTCTGTAGTGTCATCAGTCATCCTGTACGGTGTGGTCTGCTGGAACAGCAGCATCACAGAGAGGGACAGGAAGAAACTGGACAGAGTCATCAGGAAGTCCAGCTCTGTCCTGGGCTGCTCTCTGGACTCAGTGCGGGAGCAGGGTGACAGGAGGGTCCTGCAGAGACTGACATCCATGCTGGACAATGAGTCCCACCCCCTGCAGGACACTCTGTCTGCCCTGGAGAGCAGACAACCACCCTCGGTGTGTGAAGGAGAGATTTAGGAGATATTTCCTTCCTGCGGCTGTCAGACCAACAATTCTGATCACCATATGCAATATCTGTAGATCTGTACAGCACTATTTATTTCTTTAATTATTGACCACTTGACCGTGCAATAGCTGTTTATACCTGAATATTTAAGTTTTACATACTTACACTTAACAGTGCAATAAGTGTCAATATGTCAATATTATTCATTACTCTTTGGTATATTGTATTTTACTGTTTAGCTCTTTTATAATACATAGGGTATCTCACTATTTTAGCTCTTTATAATATACATTTCATTTTTATCCTTTCTTACTTTTTCTGACTGTACCTGTGCTGCTGCATATTGTAATTTCCCCACAGTGGGACTAATAAAGGTGTTCTTATGAAGTTGTTTGGTGCTGTCTTTCTTCCATTGATCAGGGCTTTTTATGGCCACGACGCTCGCACCTGATTCTGGTTCCAACAACTTCAAGTTGATTGAATCAATTCTTTTCAGCTGTTCTGAAACCGAAAACTCTTTAGGTTTGAACTCTAACTTTGTTTAACCTGCTTCTTGAAACAGACCCCTGTAGATTAATAAAAATCTACAAACCAAACAAATATTTTACCAGCCAAATCATACAATTTAATTTTCTTTAAAAAAATAATCAGGAAAAAGTTAGAAAGTAATTTCTCTGCTTTTTTTTTGTAAATGTAATTTATAAAGGAATCTTAAATGGAATCTTTATTTCTAACTGTAAACTCCAACTCAAACATGCTGAGAAAACAAGGACAGATTTACTAGAGATTTCCAAATTCTGCCTGCAGGTGATATATTTTATAATGAATTATAACAAAAAAGCTTGAAAACTATATCATGTTTTTGATTGTTGTTTCTATATATCATCATTAACATTAACTCTGCAGCTTTATGGGGCGGTACACTTCAGCAAAACATCTGAAAGGACAGTTTTCGGTGTAAGACCGCCCGCCTCCGTAATGCTGCAGAAGCTGCTAAAACACAGTGGGTGCAATTATGTTACTATTTAGACAAAAACGTTTTTATAAATAACTGATCAATTAATCTTGTTTTTATTCACCACATTTTAAAGACCGGATAGTGAAAATACTGTCCATTGTTAAACTGATCGGTATTTACAAGAAGGTAGCGCATGGAGCAGTTAGTTAGCATGAGCGTTATAGCGTTAGCATCATTAGCGTCTAATAGGGATGTCCCAATCAGGTTTTTTTGGGCCCGATCCGATTCCGAGTCATTGGATTTTATGTATCTGCTGATGCCAAGTCCAGATCCGATACTTTTGTAACATATTTAAAACATGAACAAATTGAATAAACAGATTTGTGTTGTCTGTTGTAACCTAACTTAACCTTCTTTTATCATTAAAACTTCAATAGAACACTTCTGTGAAGTAGCTTTAATAAGCAAGTAAAAATAGAACAAATATAAAAAAACAACTATTTACTTGTTATATAATTGATAATTAGTCACATGAGAAAGTTTAGTGACTTTAGCTTTAATATCTTTAGAGCTGTTGAACATTTTTAATCAAATGTGATTCCTGTCCTCATGTAACCCTTCCGTTCTCCTTAGCTTGTTTACATTAAAAGTGGGGTCATCTGGACACCACAGGACAGTGCGCTGAACTTTTTTTTTTCACTGATTTCGGAGTTTCATTAATGTCCATGGCAGACATAAAATCCTGTCCCCCTTCGTCCACATTTGTCATGGAAGAAATCGCATAACAATATGTGGTTGGAGCCATCTGGACCCCAAGGAGAGCGGAAGGGTTCTTAAAAATGAATGATGACATTTTTTGGCATGACGTTGATGATGAGTGTAATATAATTAGAAACAGGTATTAGGTTTTTTTAAATTTTATTATTATTTTTAGGGGGGGTGTTTGTTTTTAGATTATGTGATTTGTTTTTTAAGCACTAAAGACATCTCATTTTCGGTTTTGTTACCCAAGTAGTCATTCAAATTTTTACTTTTATTTCTGTCAGATAACTGAAACAGGCATATCAAAGAACAGCTCGGGTCCTGAGGAGTTCAATCACTGAGCTAGCATTTAGCTTAGCACAGTTAGCAGCTGCTCTGCAGCACAAAGGGCTTAAAATTAAAAGAAACAAAATCTCTTCTGTTGAAATGTCTTTATAGGTGGTTGTTTACGTTAAGACAAACTAATAGAGACACTTGTTGTCACTTTAAAGCGCTTTTACAAGCGTTTTTGATCCCGGAAGTCTGAATCTGTGACCACATCGCTAGCTTGTTTATGTTAGCATCCGGTTTAAACTGCTGCCGAAATCTGCTGGGTTTTACGGCAACAACATTTTGTAATCTGTAAATGACATGCTGACATCTAGTGGAGTATTTATCCGGAAAATTGAAATATAAAGCGCTGATTATAGTAAGAATACATAAAATAACCGATACTGATCGGGAGAAGAACTCAGATACCGATTGAGTCATCCACCATGTAATCGGCCCCGATTTCCGGTCACATGATCGGATCAGGACATCCCTAGCGTCTAACAACATTGCTGTTTCCAAATCAACACTTATTAATAATCTGTGCATTTTTGCTTGAAGTGAAGCAGTTTTATCATCCTACAGAAAACACAGGATTCAGTTCAAAATCGGCTGTTTTATCAGCCAAACTCGACGCTACGCAGGGGTGGGATGTTGTCTCACCTCGAGTGTGTTTACCTCACGTGTGTTTTCTTCATATGTAGTCAGATGGTGGAGGAAGACAAAAGAAATTCACCAAAGGAAAAGTCATAAACATAACTAATTAGATTCAAACATTTACTAACTATTTGGTGACAAACCCTCTAACTTTCTCTTGCCAAAGAGAAGAACAGGCTTGCAACTGGTAAGTGTATATCAGAGCCTTCAAAATAAAAGCCTATCGTAATACTCATTTCCCATCAAGAAAAAGTTTAATTGAGATAAATATAGTTATCATTTACCTCCCAGCCCAATGGTGTATAAAGGTTCACTGGACACAGCGGGGTCAAATCCGTCACCATCTTTCAGCTTTAAAGGTGCGATATTTAGAGCCACACAACAGTGATTGGTCCTAGCCGGCCCAAATCACGACTTAAGGACAATTATGCGTGAACTTGTTTTGACTCAACACCCCTTCCACTAAAAGTGGCTCAGATGAATCTGTCAAATGTTCGAGGTGGGACCAGTGGGCATCACATGCTTTTCCTGAGGCAGCTGATTGGTCAAGAAACAATATGACCTTAAAAAAAAAGGGATTGACAGGAAGATGTTGAGAAAAATGCACCAGAGAAAGAAAGGGGTTTTTTTGGCAAATAGAATGACTAATAATTTCATTTCTCAAAAAAAAAATCTATGGGATTTTGGCTTCTCTGAGCCAGTGGATACTTCCTATTTTGAACATGAGTGGGAGGGGTCAAGGTGTCCAGATATTCTATAATCTATGAATACAGCTGTTTTCATATAGATGGCATTTGATAACATAGGAAAACCTCAACAATGGGGATATTACAACACTGTGAAGTGTCTTGTTGTCTTGTTGAAGGAAAAGGTCTCCGAGGAAAACTGGAGGGTCAAACCTATGACAGGGTGTCACTCAGGATTAATTGATTAGTACAATGCTGATCCGGACTTCCCTAGAGCCATCATCATCCACCAGGACACTCGTTGTGGAAAGGTCATGAGATTTGGTCCTGTCACATTCCACCTGTTGTTAAAGCATCAACTCCATTGTGCAAAGGCCAAGTACTCCAGATGTTCTGCTGGACACAGTGACCCCCTCCAAACTAAAGTCAGAGGGGTCGTATTGATGACTACCAGCTCCTCATCAATCACCACCAACTTCATTCCTCACAAACTCAAACCAGACCGGAAGATCCAAACTCACCAGGGGTCAAACTCGTGAATGATGCTCTCAAAGCGAATGACAGCGAAGAGCCTCGAGCTGAAGCCGGCCAGCCAAGCCAGGAAGAGGACGGTGAACGACAGAAGGGACTGCCAACCTGCCGGCTGCGACAGGCCTCCGGACACGCCTGCCGCCGCCGAGTCTCCAGCGGAGGCCACGTCGTCCCTCTCCGTACCGCTGCGCCCGTTCCCGGAGGTCTGGGAGGATCTCTGTTTGCTGTCCGAGACCGGGTGATGCTCCGCCATGTTCACCGTTGGAACCGCCGAGGTGAGCTCTGGGTAACCGAGGACAGAGCTCGGGTTGACTTTATTAACTGTTCTCACGCTCCAAAGCAGCCTCGTGGTTCCTTAATCTCACTCCCCATAAACGTGATCGTTCGGTGGACACATCGCGGCGCGCTGTCAGCCAGCGGGAAGTCACGCGCACTCCTCACAGTTTGACTGTTTCCTTATAGGGGCGGGAACATCGTGCAAGGCGGAAGAGATGTGAGCCTATCAGAGTGAGACCTGTAAAGACAGAAGGCGCTTTGACTCTGAGAGCGCCAATAACAAGACAAGCTTTTTAACTGTCAGCTGCTATGACCAATGAGAAGACCTGACGGAGGACACGTGACGGGGACGAATGAGACAAGAGGAGGGAGTCAGACGAGCAGCGTTGTCCAAAGAGGTTTCCAAAATAAATTAAATAAATGAATGTGCCAGTAATTATTTAAAAGTGGCATTCAATAAATTAAAGTTTAAATAAATAAATGTTGAAATAAATGTGGCATTAAAATATTAAAATAGCACATTTAAGTATTTCATGATAGATTTATTTATTTCATTGCTCAGTGTAGTGTAAAAAAGAGCCAAATTGAATTAAATACATTTAATATGAAATACATAAAAAAAATGTGTCATTAATTACTTAAAAATGGCATTTAATAAAAAAAAATTAAATAAATGAATAAATGTTGATATAAATGTTGCATCAAAATATTAAAGTAACATTTTACAATATATAACATTTTATAATATTTATTTTTTCATGATTTAATGACACATTTCACGAAACAGGAAGTGGACACACCATTAAAATGCAATCTGTCAATCTCTGCCGTCAAACTCAGTGGGCGGGCTTAACTCTCATCATCTATGCTCTATTGCTCTGGCCTGCAATCCTCATCATGGCGAATTCACGGCATTTCCACGATATCTGCAGCGATTTGGTCAGAGACATTTTGCAAATTGCAGACGATGTGAAATCAGAGTCCCATAACCAAGAGCAAGTACTGGCCAAGATCAAGGAAATTATTGAAGTTATAGGACTAATTTAAGTAGTGTCTGACGTGGATATCGATCCAACAGTGAGTGAAAATTTAGCAGAAGTACTCCACCGTATCTCTCGCCACACTGTGCAACAGGCAGAAGACGTACCAGGACCAGGGCGTATATGTTTGAAATCCCTTTTACGTTTCTGGAGCGCCAGGTTCTTTGTGGGACAACAACAACTGAAATCGCTGCAATAATCAGCGTGTCAAAGAGGACCATTACAAGGTGCATGCAACAACTGGGATTAAGGAACTGTATGATAGGATTTAGCAGGGCCGTAAAGACCTGTTTCCGAAAATTGGAGTTCAGATTTAGTGTTTATAAATGGTAGTGTTGTAAAATATAATTTTGGGAACTGTAGTTATTGCTCTGAAATACACAGTAATGTTACATTTTTAGTGTATAGATTAAAACAAAGCTGGATGTGGTGCTCCACTGATAACAGAAGTCAAGTCTTCGAAATAAATTGTTGGTGATGCTTCCTGTTTTCAAATGAAAACTAGCAAGTGCCAATAATTTAGCCGAAGTCCTGCTCACACAGAATTTCTGTAAAAAACAACAACAAACAAACAAAAGATCGCTAACACCGGAGCTACAGCTCCAGGGTTTTCATTAACCAAAACAATGTTTATGTGAGTGAGGTGTCAGAAACTTTCAAAACGAAGATTCCCGGGTTTCCTGAGAGCAACGGTCCTGCTTTGACGTCCCGTCTACTAAGAAAGATCACAAAGTTCTCATTACTGATTTTGCCATGATGAGGATTGCAGCAGGCCAGAGAAATGGAGCAGAGATGATGAGAGTTAGGCCCGCCCACTGAGTTTGACGGCAGTGTTTGACAGATTGTATTTAATTAGTGTGTCCACTTCCTGTTCCGTGAAATGTCATTAAATCGTGAAATAAATAAATATATTATGAAAAGTTAAAAAGTGCTTTTTAATGGCTATTTTAATATTTTGAAACCACATTTATTTCAACATTTATTTATTTAATGCTATTTTTAAATAATTAACAACACATTTATTTATTTATTTCACATTAAATATATTTATTTTTAACCTACAAGGGACAATGAAATAAATAAATATGTCATTAAATACTTAAATGTGCTATTTTAATGTCACATTTATTTCAACATTTATTTATTTGTTTTAACATTTATTTATTTATTTCAACATTTATTTATTTATTGCCACTTTTAAATAGTTAATGGCACATTCATTTATTTATTTATTTAATGGTGTATCTTATTGGGCATCTGGTTCGGATGCCTCCTGGACGCCTCCCTGGGGAGGTGTTCCGGGCATGTCCCACTGGGAGGAGGCTCCGGGGAACACCCAGGACACACTGGAGAGACTATGTTTCTCTGCTGGCCTGGGAACGCCTCGGGGTCCCCCCAGAGGAGCTGGAGGAAGTGGCCGGGGAAAGGGAAGTCTGGGCATCTTTGGATGGGTGTATATATTTATTTTAGTTTGGCTCTTTCGAGACTCCATATACATAGACCACATATACCAATACATACAAAGGTTTAATAGAGATCTTAATAAAAACTGTACATTTTGTGAACCGTATGAAGAATCATTATTACACATATTCTGGACCTGTAAGCACACTAAACTCATTTGGAACAAATTCTCAATTCTACAGATAATGGCCCTTCATATTAAAAAATGTCAATTCCGAGGCATTACAGCATTACAACAAGATAATTTAAACTCTCACAACTAGCAGATGACGCAACGAATTTTTTTGACAAACAAACATGAAATATCAAATGCAATCAATGACTTCTCTCGAGTCTCTGGATTAAAAATGAACTTTAACAAATCTGTGCTGTTTCCCCTTAAAGATTGTGATCCACCAAAAATCAATGGTATTCCAATAAAAACTTCACTGACATATCTTGGTATAATTATTGATAAAATGAAACAAATCGCAGTGATGTTAATTTCAAACCAATAACTGAACAAATTACTAAAAGATATAACATGTGGCTCATGAGAGATCTTTCACTGAATGGTAGAATTCTATTGTCTAAAGTTGAGGGAATATTTATAATGAAACTTTAAACAACTCTTTTAAAATAAAATGTTTTATTAATTTACTAAAAGGAGAAGACAATATCTGGAATGCCTTTCCCAACCACATATTGAACACAGAGGGAGGCATTAAAAATTATGCTCAAATGAAATTATAAAATTGAAAAATTTCCCACAAAACTTTCAAACTTTCATAAGCAAGCCCTGTTGGCCCGAAAACTACTTTATAAACACAATTTTTCACCAACATCTTGTTTCATTTAGAATAACAGTAATGTACAATACAAAAATAAATCTCTTTTTTTTCCTAGATGGTATGAAAATGATATTGTTCTGATAAGACAACTTTTCCATTCTCATGGACATCTTTTGACGTATGAAGAATTTCTTTCAAACTTCGGTATTTCCTGTTCCACCCAAAGAATATTCAATAGTGTTGGATGCCATTCCGACCAGTCTACTACAACTGTTTAAAGGGATTTGTAACACCAATCAATTAAGAACTCAGACCATTTTTTTGGCCGATGTGGATATTTGTGTGAATTCAGTTTCCAATAAGCAAATAAGAAATCTTTTCCATACCACAACCTTACCTGCTGGGAGATTTGTTTGGGACTCAAAGTTTGTTGACATAAATTGGATTTATGTTTCGACTTTTAGTAACAAATGCTGTTTAAATAACAAAGTTAAGAGGCTACTACTGCATTGTATATATATCCGGGTAAAAAACTTTGAGTAGATTTGCTGTTGATATGGATCAAACCTGTTCATTTTGTGGGACTCTAGAGGAAACAATCTATCATCTGTTTGTGGACTGCAGACATACACATATGTTTTGGATGGAAGTTGGAAATTATATTGGAAATATAACTAAAGAAATTGCAACATTTTTAGATAAAGAAATTATTCTGGGTTACCTTACTGACAAGGATTACAAAGTCCTCTAGTACCCAGATTGATCTTGTTTTTACTAATAGGCCAGAAAGAATCTTGAAAGTCTACAATATGCTAACAGGACTGTCTGATCATAATTTAATAATGGTCACAAGAAAGTTAAATAAAAACGTTTTAGACCCCTGTCAACTACTGAATTTCAGGGAATACCAAAGCAAGAACAACAAAACTTTTGTGACTCAATTCAAGAAGTATATTGGGATGAGGACTGCTCAAGATTTACTAGCAAAATACAACAAACTGTCAAAAAAATGACAGATAATTAAACTAAAATCTAAAAAGAATGGGCTTCCTTGGCTAAACAAATCTATTTTAAAACTGATGAGAGAGCGTAATCAATGCTTAAAGCTGTCCATTAATCAGGGCAAAACAGACACCAGTTTCCCTCCTTGAGAAATAGGGTTGTGAAAGAATAAGGAAATCTAAAGCTAGAGCTGGAAGCACATTAAAAATCTACTGGGCAATCAAAATACTCAAAAAGCAAAACCACTGCAAATTCAATTAGCTGGAAAAATAATGACAATCTAAAGACATGGCTGAGGCTTTTAACAATGATTTTATTGAATCTGTGTGTGATATTTCTAACAGGTTTCCAGGAAGGCAAGAAAGGGATTATTCAGCCCCATCTAGACTGCCATCCTTTTCCCTTGCAAATATTACAGTCTCTGAAGTTAGTGATCTAATTCAATCTCTCAAACCATCTGAAGCAAAGGATGTTTTGGGAATGGATACACACATGCTCAAAGATTTGAGCACAGTACTCGCCCCTCCTATTGCTTCAATTATTCAATTCAATTCAGTTTTATTTCTACAGCCCAAAATCACAAAGAGAATTTCCCTCATTGAGCTTCATGCAGGTAATTTTACAGATGCAGAAAATAGTCATGAAACATGAATAAATATCTAAAGACTAAACAGACTAAATAAACTGGATATCTGCTCTTAGACCCTCCCTCTCTGTAAGGAAGAACTCCTAAAAAAAACCTGAGTCAGGAAAAAAGAAGAAACCTTAGGGATTCCCACATGAGGTAGAGATCCTATCCCAGGACGAACAGGAGATACCAGAACTGGTAAAGAAGAATGAGCTTCTACAACTACGTATTTGAATAGAGTTCATTCAGATAGAGCTGAGAGACGAGTGGTGATGAAGTCCTCAGTCAGTCCACGACCAGGAGCAGGAGCGTGGGAGATCCACCTGGATCTGAAATCACTCCTGCTCCCCAGAGGGGAGAGAGAGAGAAAACAACATGTGAATGGAACTGCACCAACAAAAGCATGGAGAACTAAATCTAATAAAGAATAAAGAGTAGAAGAGAGGAGAAGAAATGAGAATAGAGGACAGAACCCCAGAGATGATGTGGAGAACAACTATGATAGAAAATCTAAAAATGACATTTAAACGTATCAGTATTAATCTAGCCTCTCAAGAGCCACAGCAGAGGGAATATTCTCTGATTACGAGCTAACCTGTCAGAACGCTAACCTGTCCAAAGAAGAATGTTTTAAGGCTAACTTTGAAGGTAGAAACTGTGCTGGATCTCTGACATGAGCTGGGAGCTTATTTCAGAGAACAGGGGCTTGATGGATGAAGGTTCTACCTCCAACTGTACTTTTAGAGATTCTAGGAACTACAAGCAGTCCTGCATTTAGTGAACCAAGTGTTCTGATTGGTTGATCTTTAATATAGGATGGGGCCACACCATTCAGAGCCTTATAGGTTAACAGGAGGATTTAGAACTTGATCCTGGATTCAACTGGGATCCAGTGGAGTGAAGCTAACACAGGAGTGATGTGTTCTCTTCTGCTAGTTCCTGCTAACAATCTGGCTGTTGCATTCTGAACAAGCTGAAAACTTTTTAAAGAACTTTTTGGGCATGCTATTAGTAAAGAGTTACAGTAATCCAGTCTAGACGTAACAAATGCGTGGATGAGTTTTTCAGCATCACTTTTAGATAACATATTTCTGATCCGAGCTATACTGCGAAGGTGAAAAAATGCAGTTCTACAAGCTTGTGATATGTGAGCCTTAAATGATAAATCCTGGTCGAATAAAACCCCCAAGTTTCTAACTGTAGAATTGGAGGCAATATTTACACCATCCAAGGAGATTATCTGATCCGAGAGAGCATCTCTCAGGTGTTTAGGGCCCAGGATAATAACCTCAGGAGGTAATTAATTGTCATCCAGGACTTAATGTCTCTAATGCAGGAATTCAGTTTCTCTAGGTGGTTCATTTCTGGTCCTGGTTTAATGGCTAAATACAGCTGCGTATCATCTGCATAACAGTGGAAATTAATGCTATGTTTCCTAATTATGTTTCCTAAGGGCAGCATATAAAGCAAGAACAGGATGGGCCCAAGAACTGAGCCCTGAGGAACTCCGTAGCTAACTCAAGTACAATGAGAGGACTGTCCATTTACATTAACGAACTGGTATCTATCAGATCAATAGGATTCAAACCACTGGAGGGCAGATCCTCTGATCCCTATGTCATGCTCTAGTCTCTGGAGTAAGATGCTGTGGTCGATGGTATCAAAGGCTGCGCTGAGGTCTAACAGGACCGGAATAGAGATTAGTCCTTTATCTGAAGCCAATAGCAAGTCATTAGTAACTCTAACCAGTGCAGTTTCAGTGCTATGGTGAGGTCTGAACCCTGATTGAAAATCTTCAAAGTAACTATTTTCCTGTAAGTGGCGCTGTAGCTGCTTCACTATGACTCTTTCTAAGATTTTAGAAATAAATGGGAGATTAGATATTGGTCTATAGTTGGCCAGAATGTCAGGATCCAGGCTGGGCTTTTTCAAAAGAGGTTTAACAACCGCATATTTAAAAGACTGAGGCACATAACCAGTTTCTAGAGAGGTATTTATTATGGTTAATATGGAGTCACTAATTAAGGGGAAAATTTCTTTAAAAAGTTTAGTGGGGATTGGATCTAAAAGACAAGTGGAAGTTTTAGAAGACATAATAACTGATGTTATTTCTGTTTGGTCCACAGCAGTGAAGCAGTCAAAGGTTACAGACGTTTCTATGGATGCCTTTGTTTCTACGACTTCAGCTTTGGGCTGATGGTGGGAATAACCACATTTAGCTTGTGTCTAATATTTGAGATTTTACTATCAAAGAATTGAAGGAAATCTTCAGAGCTGATAGTAAAAGGAATATGTGGTTCAACCGAGCTGTGGCTGCTGGTTATTATTGAATCAAAACATTTAGAAAAATAGCTGCAGCTTCCAGTTTTTCTGCCTAAATTATTACAAACAATGCATGAGGGACTGTACATCTATACAGACTATGGAGTTCTTCATTTTTTTTAACATTTTTGGATGCTGGTGTGTCGTGGGATTTTTATCGTGGAAGAAGTATACCTTAGCTCGAAAAAGGTTGAAAAACACTTGTATAGCGTGGTCAACAGTATCAAATGGCACTGATATCCAATAAAACTAGCACTGACAGGTTTCCACTTCCTGTATTAAACGCGTATCATTAGACACTTTGCTCAGAGCCGTCTCAGTGCTGTGGTTTTGTCTGGAGCCTGACTGGAACACATCATTGTAGAGCCAGGCGATATGGCCAAAAAAAATCTCCGATTTTTTCATTCCTTCATTTGGTTTCGATTTTGAATTGATTTTTTTCTCTTCCTCCTTTTATTTCTTTAAGAAAGGTTACAAATGACAGAATATTTTTAACAAAAACTATTTTTTGTAACATTTCTTTCAGAAAGAAGACAGAGTTCAACGAAATACAAGCCATAAAAATGTTTGTAGAGCAATGCAGCAATGTGAGCTAACACTACCTGAAGGATCCTATAAAGAGGAATAATGCAATCATTAGGCAGAACACTTCTGGTAGCAACAGCCTTCAAACTGATGTTACTGTTCGTGGTTTGATTCTGCAAGTTTGAAGTCACAACCTCAGCGACCAAAATCTAGTTTCTGACTCAGTAAAAAATAAAAATTCTAAGCATCTTTTTATTAGACAAATTATTACATAATATTAGTAAGAAATTTACTTGAGTGTTATTTTAAAAATATATTGTATTGAATGCAAACAGAAAGGAAGTCACAACATTAAAACAAACTCAGATAAAAAACACTTTTTTCCCTAAGGAACTCCTTACATTTTAAATCAGTCTTTGATTTTCTATGAACATGTCTATGAGGAGTTTTATTTTCTATCACAAATAAGTTGTTTCTTCTATTTAGCAAAACTAAAAAGACTCATTTACACCCAAAGAGGAGAACTGTCAGTCAATCACCTGTTGTCTGAACCTGATGAGGATTTCTAGAGTTTTTTTTAAGAAATGAAAAATGACAAAGTCAATAGAATAAAATAAAAGGTTAAGATGGCGCCGGTGTACCTGGCTGCTCGTCTGTCGCTCCTGCTTTGGGTTCTGTTTTTGTTACTTTTGATTTCTGGCATCCTTCACACAGCTGAGTCTTTGATAGTTTATAAGCAACAAACCCTTTTGGACCTTCGACAAAACGTCAAAGCTCTAAAATTAACTGGATATGATGGACAGAAACCTCTGCCACCTCCGCTCTCTGAGGTCCCGGCTCACCTGTTCAAGGTGACTGCCCTCCCCTGTCGTCGCAAGCGCTCCCGTCGGCGGGGGAGGCGCGGTGGTTGGTTGGTCAAGCTGAAGGCATACCTGGCATGCTCATCCTCCATTTCCCGGACAGGATTCGGATCATCATTTCCTAGCATGACGTGGCGCTATTTGGATCCACCTGACGTCTGCCTGGTACCTGTTGCTGGCTTTGATGACCCACGCCTGAACATGGACATACGTTGGACCTGGTTCTCTCCTTCGGATTATCTATTTCAAACATGAACATCTGTGACATTGTGATCTCTGATCATAAGCCGGTACTTTTTGATGTGGATTTCTCCTGCGCTGCTGTTAAATCTGCCGCCACTGCTCGACGTTGCAGGTTTTTTAACTCTTCCACTGCCAGTCAGTTTTCCGCTGCTTTCAGCCACCTCTCTGTTCCCCCTGCTTCATCCCCTGTTCCGGTAGAGGAGCTCTGCTCCTGGTTTCATTCCTCCTGCCCGACCATTCTGGATTCTGTGGCACCTTTTAAAAACCAGGTTGTGCAGATCTAGACCTGAACCCTGGTTCAATGACAGAACCCGTGCAGCAAAGAGGGATTGTCGAAAAGCTGAACGAAGGTGGAAGAGGGACAAGCTGCAGGTTTCTTTTTTGATTCTGAAGGACTGCTGGCATCGTTACCAAATTACGGTCCAAGACGCAAAGAAAGAATACCTGTCTATTGTTATTGTTACAAATAACCATAATCCACGTGTGCTATTTAAAACAATTGACTCTGTTCTCAACACCCCACAGTCTACTGGTCAGGAAGCATCATCCGAATTATGTAATAACTTTTTAAACTTTTTTATTGAAAAAGTCAATAATATAAGAGCAAACATCTCAACCTGCACTTTCACTGAGTCTGTTTCAACCTCAGCCGTACTTGAATGTTTTGAGTCTGTGAGTCTGTCCTTTCTAACAGAAGTTGTTAACCACATGAAGCCTTCCGGCTCTCCACTAGACATTGTGCCCTCTCATTTATTTAAACAGGTTTTCTCCAGCACAGGTCAGTCAGTGTTGGCCATCATTAACAAAAGTCTGTCATCTGGCACGGTACCGTTGAACTTTAAACATGCTGTTGTTCATCCCCTGCTGAAGAAACCAGGTCTTGATGATGCAGTCTTAGCCAACTATAGGCCCATCTCCAAGCTTCCGTTTTTATCAAAAGTTTTGGAGAGGGTCGTTTACACACAGCTGCAATCTTTTCTGGTTGAAAACAAAGTTCTGGAAGTCTACCAATCGGGCTTTAAAAGCCTTCACAGTACAGAAACCGCTTTGCTGAGAGTCTTTAATGACATCCTGCGGGCAACAGATGCAGGAGACCATGTGGTCCTTGTGTTACTGGACTTGTCAGCTGCTTTTGACACTATAGACCATAACATCCTACTGTCCAGGCTTAGAAAGGTGGTAGGGATCTGCGGTATGGCTCTTGACTGGTTCAGATCCTATCTGGCAGACAGAACTTTGAGTGTGAGCTTATCTGGTTTTACATCTGCTGCTACTCCTCTGTCTTGTGGGGTTCCTCAAGGCTCAATCTTAGGACCTCTTCTCTTTTCTCTATACCTCCTTCCACTGGACTCCATCATTAGAAAACATGGCGTTTCCTTCCATTGTTATGCTGATGATAGTCAGTTATATGTACCCATAAACAAAAACGGTTCCTCTATAACTGCCCTCCTGTCTTGTCTTCATGACATAAAGAATTGGATGGCCCTCAGTTTTTTTAGTTTTAACGACCAAAAAACAGAAGTGATGGTGTTTGGTCCAAGCGGCTCCTGTGACCCCTCCAAGATGGATCTGGGTCCCTTGACTCCACACGTTAAACAGTCGGTTTTAAACTTGGGTTTTAAAATGGACAGTGATTTTAAACTGGACTCCCACATCAGCTCAGTGGTAAAGAGTAGTTTTTACCAGCTGAGGCGGTTGACTAAGGTGAAGCCATTTTTATCCCAACGGCACTTTGAGACAGTGATCCATGCCTTCATCACATCCCGGCTGGATTACTGCAACTCACTATATTTCGGGATCAGCCCGTCGTCCCTCTCACGTCTGCAGCTGGTCCAAAATGCTGCTGCTCGTGTCCTGGTCGGAGCACGGAAGAGGGACCACATCACACCGGTTCTGGCTTCCCTTCACTGGCTGCCTGTCCATTTTAGAGTTCATTTTAAAATTCTTTTATTTGTTTTTAAATCTTTGAGTGGTCTCGCCCCGCCTTACCTCGAGGAGCTCCTCTCTCCCTACACTCCAGCCCGGTGCCTCAGGTCAGCTGATCAGCTTCTCCTGGAGGTACCGAGGTCCAAAAGGAAATGTAGAGGGGAACGAGCCTTTTCTGTCTAAATATTAGACAAGCCACTTCCCTGTCCATTTTTAAAACTAGACTGAAGACTCATTTTTACAGCCAGGCTTTTATTCACATTTGAGATGTTGCTTTGATTTTACTTTCAAATTTTTATTGTATCTTTTTTACCCTCTGTGTTTTTATCATGTTCTTACCTTTAATTGTGTCGTTTTTAGTTTTTAATGTTCAACGCTTTGTTTCAATTTTAAAATTGTGTTAAAGCGCTTTATAAATAAAGATGATGATGATGATTAATAAACAGGATGAACATGTTTTTATTGTCTTCTAACTGTAGCAACAGGACACAATACCCCCACCCACAAAAAAACTGAGGCAGGGGAAGGGTGAGTAACACCACCCATTAAAATAAGGCAGTAGACAAGAAAATAGTCCATAGACATGCAAACAAAAACAGTGAGGAAGGGGCAGCAAAAGACAAAAATCCCCAAAACTGGTGTCCAAAGATTGAAAGTGTTAGCACTAGGCACAAAGAAAAGCACCCCCAAACAATGCTCAAAACAAACCAGGTCAGAAATCAAGGGCAATATAGGATACAAAAGACAGACTTCCAAATGAGTATTGCCTTAGCAAACAAACTTTTACACACAATAATCATTATGAATTGTTTTGTATTATAGAGAAATTAACTGTAATCTTCTGCTGCTGTCAGCAGAGCTGAAAAGTGTTCATGTTTCATCTTAAGTCCTTTCCCAGGTTATGGATCTCATTCAAGACGAAGTCCAGGTCTTTTTTGCTGACTTGGGGATTGATGACCACCATCCTGAAGAAGTTCGGCTTGTCCCCATGGGTCTGGTAACCAATCATCATGCTGCCTGTCTTCATCATCCGCTCCTTGACCACAGGGGCTACCTAGAGGAGGCCAGAGCAGGCTGCACTGAAACAAGCTTAATGCTACTGATGTTGATGTAAGTGAAAAAAATACTTCTTCATCAAGTACTGAAAAAATTATCTAATTCTTTTTTTCTGTACAAGTTCAAAAATTGATTTATCTTTCAAATACTTTTATTCAGAATTTCTTTTTGGTTTGTCTTGAAGAAAAGTTGTCTTTTGGCTTGTATAATATCAACAAAAATAGAACTAATATTAATGAAATATTTGCATTTTTACGAAAGAAAGAATAACAAACTAACAAGTAAAAACTTATAGTAAAAGCACAAACTAATAATTAATAACAGAATTACATTTTGGAGAATCATTGATAGATTTAATGACTTAATGCTTATTTTCGAAGCGAGAGCTGATAAAATATTGATAAATTTATGTTTTTTATTTTTAACTCAGCCCAAATTATAATCCATAACTATTGCTAGTGCAAACCCCAGCAATTTTAGCGTCAGCACACAGAGTTTGGCAAGGATAAATTCTTACAGTATGTAGCTTTCTCCAGAGTTCAGGGCCATCAGGAATGTCTCTCAACGCCGGTGGAAAGTACCAGAAGCAAACATTTGCATATTCAGGCTGATAAGAAAATGAGAAGTTTTGTACAAATTTATGAATTAATACATTAAAAAATACAAACTTTCTTCAATAGTTGTTCAGTACAAACAGCAGTTTATTTGAAAATAACTCACTTCCATTAACAAACGAAATCCCTCTCTTTTCTTGACTTCTTGAGCAAGATATCTGTGAAAGAAGGAACATTTTTATGATCACGATCTCATGCCACCAACAGCTTAGAGCTGTGTTTTAAAAGCTTTCACATGGAGAGATGACTTCATGCGTTCACTCAGAAAACTGATCATTTTTTTTAGCAAGCATAAACTTTTATTCATACAGATATTGAAATTGATTGAAATTTGTGTTCAATTGTGACGACATGTTTCAGAACCACATGGTGTCCCTACTCTCCTTCAATTTACTGTCCTCCATCAGGTCAGGTAAGTGACATGATACTGACATTTCTTTTTATTAGCTTTCATCAAGCTTCAAGCTGCAGGCCAATTGTTTTTTCTGAGCTAGCTACACAGGTGTGCTTCCTCAGACCTACCTGGCCATGGCCAGAGCTTTGTCAACCCTACGCTCAAGCTCTGTAGATCCCAAAGCCTTCCACATGAGCCAGAACTTAAAAGCATCAGGTTTCCTGCTGCACTGGACTGACTTGTCCCCTGTGTCATAGCTCACATCGTAGAACTTGTCTTGCTGAAAGAGGTATGATGCCTTTGCAGAGTGGCAGCGTTGGAGGAGACCCTGAAAGGAAACAGTGCTTTAACACACTCAGGCTCATGACAATCAGGAGACTTTGCCCTCTGTGTTCTGAAGGTACCACACTGCTGAACAGTCCCATTTGTGGACTATACTGGTTTTGTAGCAGTGCTTATAACAGGAAAACAGGTATCTTTTCTTACCATTTTATCTTTGACCAGGAATGCTGAACACTGCAGACAAGCCATCAGCATTTTGTGTGGGTTCCAAGCTACAGAATCAGCTCTGTTGGGCACAAAGGACAATCTTTAGGTTACTTGGTTCTCTAGCATGAGTGAGATATCCCATTATGGGAAATGCCACCTGTGAGCACTTTTCTTTTTGTGTAAATCCTGATCGGCTGGTGATAGTCACCTCTCCACAAGCAGTAAAGTCATTCAACATAAGCACCTCTTCTCACTTTGACCCAGCAAGAAGGGCTGTCTGGGTGACCCATCTCACTCACACTACTCAGAAAACCAGGCTTACCCAAGTCACCTAAAGTTCTCTTCTTCGCTTGTGTTTCTGTGTCTTGCTATGGAATGTGGAAGTCCATATTGCCATACAAGCTTATCTCAAACACTCACTGTTATGTCCTCAATGGGGAAACCAACTCGGAGTCTAGGGGATAAATACCAAAAAGGGAATATAACAAAAACTGGATACTAAGTAAGAATAAAAAGAACACAGTTTATCAAACAGAAAACACCCTCTGTCCTGAAAAAAGGAACACTGTGAAATGAGTGTGTTAGTTAAAACAAAAGACAAACCAAAGGGAATTAGAACCCTGACCACGCACAAAGTAAGTCAGGGAGACCACTGACCCAGCCAATGTTGACCGGGGAGAGCCTGTATAAGACAAGCAGGCTCTCCCCAATGGCCCTCTGCCAGAAGGTCATCTGCAGCCAGAGACTCAGAGACCAGCCACCTGTTCACGTTTCCAGTCCTCGTCTGTTTCCTGGCTTTATGAATTTCCTCGCTTTATGTTCCTGGACCGCAGAGTTTGCCTGCCCCTTCTCTATCTCTGATCAATTCATCCATGAGACTTTTCCCTGTTTTCTGTGGAACTCTAGATGGATTGAGAAACCCTCCTGCTTCTTGAGTATTGCCTGTACTTCATGTCTTGCTCAAAGCTTCCTGATGTGTTTCTTTTCTTCTTGCTCTGATCACTCCTCACTGCTGCCACTCAGAAGTCCACATCTTTCCTCCCTTCCTGTGTGCCTGCTGCCCCCTTCTGGATAAATGTTTTTTCATACTGAGGACCTCTGACTCATACTTCATCATACTGTAATCTCTTATCTTATAACTCTAACCACTGTACCTTCTGGAATTAATTTCTCTCAAACTGACACTCTCCAGTGTTTATCACACCCTGCAGATAAAGTGTTAGTGTTAGTCTGAGATATTGCTTGGAGTGTATTCAAAGGAGCCAGTTGTCTAAATATATGGCCAGCCAGATGCCCTGACATTTTAATGGCACCATTACTACATCTGAGCACAGCACACAGAGTCTCAGGGCTCAGTCCAATAAGAAGGGCTGAGCACTTGTATGACTGGTTCCAAAACCTGCAGATGTTTTCTAAAAGAGGGCTATTTTTGGACAGGAAATCACAGTTTTTCAGAGCAGCAGACATAAACCAGTCTTTTAGATACATCAAATTCAACTCTCAGTTGGAGTTAGGAAACCGTTGTAGTAGAGGTATCCTCCCCAGTCTCTTTTTTTCAGAGTTTGCTGACTTTCTGCTGGCTCAAGGATGTCTCTGTTGACACCTGCAGATAAAGGTGAGCTGTAGCCACTGGCTCGATGGAGTCACGAGGAGCAGGCCAATTATTAGCATATTCTCAAATTTCAAGGAGGATGGTCCCTGGATTGAGCTTATGTCCCTGTAAGGGTGGTTTCTTCACTAGCCCAATACCTCGTTCAGCAGCTCCAGGAAAACGGTGAGTAGTTGCTCTGCTGCAATTTCTTCCCCTAGTCAGGAAGTGTGGTGGCAGACCCTAATGCAGGAGACCAGGTTTGGTGACAAGGACTTAAAATATTTAATAACTTAACCAAAACATAACAAAAACCCATGGAGAAAAAAAATGTGACTGAACAGAATAGAGCAGATGACCTGACAAGGAAGAACTGAAAACTAGACACTTAAATAGACTAAGGGTAATTAACTGAAATGAAGACAGCTGTGAAGCCTGAATCTGATGTGACTGAGGGACAATTCAAAACAGAACATGACCAAAACCAAACCAAAATCCGCAATCCTCACACCTCTCATAATGGGACCCAACAGACTCTGTCACAACCATAGACCGTTGTTTGGAAAGTCTAGATGCAGGACGCCTGTAGATGGCTCTCGTGTCTACAGTCAAGTCGAGAGAGGCTGGTGAGCTGTAGTTCTCGCTCATTGGGGCAGACGAAGCTTGAGACTTGTTCAGTCAAAATTGTTATCCTCTTTGGATATAAGAAAATCAAGTGCATAGTTCAGTTTCAAGACGTTATCTGTGGGTGGAGACACTAGTGTTGGGTCAAGCTTGGAGCTTCAGCTACTTATACTGTGCAATACCTTGTACAAGTACACATTCTGCTTATCCTCACTGTTGGATGGCTGTCCATTGGCTAACAAGTAAGGGTCTGCAGCAGACAGTCTAACTTGATGTGCTAGTCAATGTCACAAACTCGTCATGATGAGGCAAGTACAACGCCTGGTTAGACCAAGCGCATCAATAGCAAGTCCGTCCTGTTCCAGCTTGAGACAATTGGAGTCCTTGTCCTAAATTTTGTTGCCACACCCGCAGAATTAAGCCACAGAGTCTATTTGACCAATTTTTTAATGAATAGGAGTGCTAATACTCTAATCTGCAGACAGTTTGGCAACCAAAATAAAAGTCAAGATACACTCTAAAGTGAGAAGAGGTGGTTGATGTTGTGTTGTGACACTGGCTAGTGACAGAGAGGGGACACTGGTGATGTGATCATCAGCTAATCAATGTTTTCATATTGAGATGAGGTATTCTGAGTATTAAACTGGGGACTTATCCCTTTGTGAGATATTAAAATGAAATGCTAAGAGAACAATGACTGAAACAGAGGTTTTCACAGAACACTTGTAGCAGAAAAAATGATTTCAATGTGTTTGCTAAAATGCATTGATTGTTATCAAGAATCAAAGAAGAATAAAATAATTTTTGAAACTGTTTTTGTTGTATAACAAAACCAATTCAGATTATTTGAATATTAACATAAGACACTGAAGTAAATAACTTTGGCTCTTTTACCTTTTAATGTTCTGCTATTTAAAAAGCATGACCCCTGAACACATCATATATGACAGACAAAGCAACAAAACTTGAGGGGATTTTTTTTAAATTGAAGAAATACATTTGTTTATTTACTGGTTGATAACTCTGTTTGGCCCTTTCGTTACCTGGTAATGCCTTTTAGCAGGTGTTTATGCTCATTAGAAAGCAGAGCTGCACCCCCCCAACATGCCTGAGGACATAAAGAGGAATAACTGGTTAAATGTTCCTACACTGATGAAAGAATGAAGAGTGAATAAGTGAAGGAGCTGACATCCACATGCAGCCACAGACTGTGCCGCTCACAGATGTCTGCGATCTTGTCAACAGGATCAAAGGCTCCGAACACTGTGGTCCCTGCGGTGGCATTCACCAAGAGGGGGACTGCGCCCTGAACAAGTATTTATAAACAGTACTATGAATGCAGAGGACATTGATTTAAAACTATAGACTTGGCTGTTAATAATAAAGTGACTGACTCACTTCACTACGTGCCAACTCTATTTTCTCTTCCAGAGCCGCAGGAATCATCTTTCCTCTGAAAAAAAGGCTAGTTAAAGGAAAGCTTCATGCACACACATAGGAGGACATACATTAGTTTCTCAACATTTTATCTAATCTAACAATTGAAAGTGCAGACTGCTATGCCCATGTTTGATGCACTTCAAAGTTGCAGAGCTGAAGAACTGCTCAGAACTGTTACTGCTGAAAAGAAAAGTTCTGCTGCAGCAGGACAGAAAATAGTTTTGAATCCACAGATGTTACTTTACTAAAAATATTGAAGGCTGTTGGACTATGCCCAGTACAGTTGCAGAGATACTGGCATTGCACAACCAAACAAGAGGAGAGAGGACCAAATTATTTATTTATGGAAGTACAAATTTTGAATTCAATGTTTTCTGTTTTTCATTATTCTTAAAAAAGGTTTTTTTTTAAATCATATGTAGCACAGACAGAACTTCTCTACTGCGTCAGTTGTAGTGTAGGTGTGGGTCAACAATAACCACCAACAATGTTTCCAGCCAGCAAGGCCTAATGCCCCATATGGTTTAAAAGTGGGCAGAAAATGTGCATCCCATTTGGGTTTGTCCACAGTTTCTGTGGTGGCCCAGCCAGTGCTTGCCCATATTGGTTTAAGTGGGTAGGCTCTCTACACTATCCAGCAAGCCAGTCCCCCAGTGAACAGCGTAGCCACCTCCACTGTCCAGGGGCCAGCAGAATTAGCAGGGTTGCCGCCCAGGCGGCTGGTCCCTGGACAGTGGAGCTAATGTGGGTAAACACATGCGGGCCACCAGGGGAACTGTGAACAAGCCTATTCTTGCCCACATATGCTTCCCACTTTTAAACCATATGAGGCCCACTTTGGCCTTGATGGCTGGGTTTATAGAGTGATGGTTGAAGTCCTGCTTCCTACAAGTAACAACTCCCAAAGTCATGACCAAAGAATTTATATCTACAAGTTCCCCAATTCCAGACACTTATAACACTTGTATTCACATGTATATGTTTGTATCTGAGTGTTTTCTCCCTTGAAAAAGAGATGTAGTCTCAATGGGATTTCCTGGTAAAAAATAAAGGTTGGCTTAGAACACTTTATGAATGACCACCAATTTCTCTGCTTTCATTTCCTTTTCTACTGATATTCTAAAACATTGTACAAAATTGTCCAACATGTGCAAATAATGTGAACTGGACCAGAGCCCCCAAATCCCCCATGATTGTGTTGTCTGTACTGGCCCCAACCCATGTAACCTGCAAACCTGCATCAAAATAATGCAGTTAATTTCCTAACAGAGTGGACACAAAGAAGGTAAAGCGGAGATGAAAATATGAGCAGCAGATTAGGGTGGTCAAAAACAGATAAAAATATGTAGACTGGTTCCTCAAAAATAATGGATAAATGGATACATTTGGAGAACTTTAATCTTTGTTAAATGTTATTAGATAAGAGCAGAGAAACATGTAGAGATGTCTGAAGAGGTTGAGAGGAGGAACAATGATGATATTGTTAAAAAAAAGAAGATGCTGAGGTTGAACCTACAAGGAAAAGAGGTATGGAGGAAGACCAAAGAGGAGGTGTATGGATGAAGTTGTTTGTTGGTGACAGGCGTCTAAAGTAATGAACACCTGTTAGACCCAGGGGCTATAGAAGACTGGCGTTTATTAGAGACTGGCCTCTAATGGAAGATATACAGTTTATGATTTGTCAGTGATGATGATGACATTGGATCAAAAATTGGAGGGGGAAACCTTCTTGCTGAGGGAGGGGGCTCTGCTCATATCCTTGTTGCACTTTCTGGTCCATTCTCAACTATGAAAAAAATCTTAAAAGTTTTTCTTTTTTTTTTTTAGAAAGAGAAAGTTTGTGAAAGCAGGTGAATAGAAGGATAGTTGAATTTGTAAAGTTGGAGAAGGTTAAAAAAAAAGATTTAGAACTTCTAATAACATGAAGGAGGTATGAAGAATACCCTAAGTCAGGGGTCCCTGAAGTTTTTCTTGTGAGGTCCACATAACAGTTTTCTTCTCTGATGGGGTCGGGGTCGGTTTGTAAACTATCGGAAAAAGTGAAACAATCTAAACGTTTGTCTAAAAATAAACAACTGTGTTTTTCCAGAAATCTCTGAACAATCTCTTTCTGTAATCTTCACAGAGAAAATGAATCTAAAACATTCCATAAAGTAAACCAGTAAACAGAGAATCTTCTCCTGTCAGGATTCTTTAGAGACGTTGGAGATCTGCAGCTCCTCACACACAGATCTTAGAACATCTGGATCTTTAGGTCGTTTTGTTGTTTCATTTAATTTATCAGTAAATATAAACTCATGAAAAAATGAATAATTGATATAAAAAAATGTTTTTACGTGTATCAGTGTGAAATATGTTGTTTTTATTATGCTAAATTGTTCATTTTCCTCCCAGATAAAATGTACAAAATATATGATATAAACAAAAAATAATTATTTACTGTTCAATTTTTAAAGTGAAACAACACAAAACACAACAACCACAATGCAGACAGGGTGTGCTGTTAAAAAAAAAAAAGCAGCTGAATGATGGCACTGAGAGCAGGAGAACTGCAGTGTGAAAAGAGAAGACTGGATTCTGTTCTAACTGACGGGGATTTGGGAGTGTTCAGATAGAGGTACAGAAGAAGGGTGGAAAAAAGTGTCATTCTATGAGATTGACAAAAAAAAATAATGGATCTCTGATAGTGTTTGGGGGGGTCCAAATGCGGAGGCGGGCCGAATCCGGCAAGTGGGCCGTAGTTTGGGGACCCTTGCCCAAAAGCACACGTGAAACATTTCAGTACATAGACAATGCAGTAAAAACCTAAATAAACTGCTATCCTTACTTCTCACAGAAGATTTTAGAGTTGTTAGAGAATGCTTACCTGTTATCGGATGGAACCACATAAACATTTTTTGTGCCAAATCCCAGCAAAGCAGCAGCTTTGGAAATTGAATAATGTCCCTGAAAGAGATGACACATTTTTACAGACCGTGAAGCTTGAAGACTTCTCCTTGCCTGAGACTAAGATTTTGAACACCTAGGGAAGGACTCTAACGCCGGGGTCACACTGGACGCGGAAGCGCCGCGGAGCGGAGCGGAGCAGAGTCCGCGCCGCTTCCGCTCCGCTCTTTAGTTCACACCAGACGTGCATTTTTCCGCGGCGGTCCACAGGTGCTTCTGCTAGAGCTTTTTTTGTTTTTGCCATCATGGTTGATAGTTTCATAGCCTAAAGACATTAACCCATGTTCCTGCTAAGAAAAACTGCTCCCTCAAAACCCCGCCCACCCACTCTGTCGGCCCATTGTACTGATCTGTGTGCGCGCGCGTGTGCATCTCTGTTTTGTGTATGTCTGTGCGCACGCGTTCGCAGGTGTCTGTGTGTGTGTAAATTAATAAACTACAATTATTAACCCATATTTCTGCTAAGAGGAGCAGCTCTCTGTATCTTTTTTTTCTCTCCCAAAAACCAGCAGCCCCGCCCACTCGCTCCGGAGTCAGCTCACTACGTTGATCTGTGCGCGCTCGTGTCTGTCTGCGTTGTGTGTGTTTTATAAATATTACCCCCTGTTTCTGCTAAGATGAGCTGCTCTCTGTCTCTCTGTTGTCGTTTTATTAACTCCCGAAACTCCTCACCCCGCACCGAAGTCTTTCCACGTTGATCTGCGTGCGTACGTGTCTGTGAGAAAAGAAAAAAAAACAGTGTGCGTGTCTGTCTGTTTTGTGTGTCTCTGTGCTCGCGCGCGCACGTTTGTGTTGTGATTGTATGTTTATATCCGTGTCTACCGCCTGTTTAGATACAAAAACATGATCACAATTGTCAATCGCGGCATTTTATTGTGAAAAACTGGTTATATTTTGAAAAGAAACCGGATTTTCTCATGTATCTTGATGCAACTTCCGGCCAGAATTGACGCGGAACGCTCGCGGCTCGCGCACAAAATAGGTCAGACGCGGAAACGATCCGCTGCACCGGGCGGGCTCTCTGCTCCCCTCCGCTCCGCGCCTTGTGTGAACGACGCCATAGGATAACAAGGGCGCCGAATGGAAGCGGACTCCGTTCCGCGCTGCTGCTTCGCGGCGCTGCTTCGCGGCGCTTTCGCGTCCAGTGTAAATGGGGCATAAAGTCCCACTCCAATCACCTCGTGTTCTGTTGTAAAAGCAGTTGTCTTTCAAATATGAATGTGGTGTTTTGAGCCAAAATTTAAAAATCTTGTGTTATTTTTTGTGATGTAATTTCTGTAGGACTGCACACGCTCTCCCGCTAATTTACAGTTCCTGACAACCCCAAGCTAATGTTACCAGAGCAGCAAAAATGGTGAGCAATATTGGACTATGTAGCCATAGAGTTTTAAGCAAGATATTATCTCAGATCAGGACAATGAGGAAGTAAATGGATCCATTTGTCTGCAAGTGAATGTGAAGGATGTGAGTTTTGTAGCCAGCCAACGAGCTTTTCCAACAATGTTTCTCCTGATTTACCACAATTTGAATAATTTAATGCTCAAAAACACAGTTTTAATCTCAATTTTCTTTTCAAATTTAAATTCAATTTCCTTTTTTCTTAATTTTCTTCCATTAACAAAAAAATGCCACAAGAACATGTTAAAAACATCAAAATATAATGTTTCTTTATCCATCAAAGAGACCTCCTCATGATATTTTTTGGGATTCAATAGCCCTTTGCAAAATTCAGAACATAAACACAGGCTTTAAATTGTAATACTGCAACGTTTATTACTAAGATCACCAAAAATCTCCAGGCTCCAAGTAACTGGAGATTTGTGAGAAATGGTGAGACACTAGATTATACAGCTGCAACTTTAGGCACAAGCCAATAGCACAGAACAGAGTCTGCAGAATCCCTTTAGAAGTTCAATTATGCAGAAGAAACTTGAACATGACAATGAGTTATGGTGTTCATATGAATTATGTGAAAATCTTGCCCATTTTTAACAAGACTGCTCTCAACATTTGGAACTGGGAGGGCGAGCAGGTCTGGGTGGTTCACTGTTCTGTCTGCAGTCCAATCAAAACATTTTTGGTGCTTCATTAATGTAAACTGGACAGAACAGACAGACTGCTGAGCAGCTCAAGTCCAAAGAATTAAACAACATTCATTTTTCACAGACTCTTACCCTGGGCTTACAGCGCTAGCTTACGGTTCTGATGCGTGCGCCGCAGTCTTTACGTAACTTTAAAAGTGCGAGCGGGACTTCCACTGCAGGCGTTCCCATCCTGCGTCTGCGGACCGGCCTCTGCAGCCCTGCAAATCCATTTCATTTGATTCAAATTTTGACAGACGCCGCTTCACTTTTTGTGAAGTTGGAGTTATTCACGGCTTCCTGTATCAACAGAGCCTGTGGCTGGAGCAGCAGCCAGTGGAAGCCATAGCTGTAGCTAGTCCGCTCCTGCAACGCAGCCGAGCCGTAATGCTCGCGGTGTAAGGCTGGGGTTAGACTCCAAGGACAATTGCAACAGGATGGTTTCCTTTTTTTCCTTGTGTTTGTTTTGGCTCTCTTCCAGGTCCCCTCCTCCCCTCCTGTGTTGGAGTGTCTGGAATCTGCACCTTTTGGAAAAGGTACTATGATGATTGTATCATTTTGTTTGGTTTGTTTTCAGTTGTGTTTTCTGGGTTCTTGTCATATTCTTTTATTTGTTTTTTATACCCCTGTCAGTCAAACCAGGTTGGAGATGTTGACCATCCACATCTTAATTGAAGCTAATCCTCTTCTGTGTATTCAACCCCCACTGCTGTGTAGTGCATCATTTTTAATTGTATTTATTATGTCCTTGGGCTAGACACTGAACTGAAATTGCCTGTTGTGGATGGGTCTGTTACTGTGGAGCGCTTCGGACCTTCGAAGGAAAAGCGCTATACAAGTATAAACAATTTACCATTTATGCCATTAGTTCTGTGGCCGATAATATGCTTGCGCACCGGCTGTGTTGTCCTTCATTTGGGGAGTGGGACGTGGGGAGTCTATGTAAATGTGCCTAGAGCAGAATGTCGGACTTCTGCGCACGTTTTGGTGGACTTTTCATTTCGTGGCTGCTTGAGTTTGCAGTACACTGCTGGTGTGTGAGCGGTTTCCGGCTCGTGTTTAAAGACGCGCCAACAAAACTTTACCCTTCCTCTCCCAATGGGTCCAGATGACTCCAACCATATACTGATGTGATTCCTTCCATGACAAATGTGAGCAAAGGTGGACAGGATTTTATGTCTGCCATGGACATTAATGAAACTCAAAAATCAGTGAAAAAAAAAAGTTCAGCGCACTGTCTTGTGGGTCCAGATGACCCCACTTTTAATGTAAACAAGCCAAGGAGCTGTTTACTTGTTTTAGCTCGTTTTAGTGGCCAAGGAGTTCGCCATCGACTATGATGATCAGGGAGCAAAATGTGTTAACATGAATTACAATATCTGCAAGATTTGTTTCATCTATTGCACAATTTGGAGACACGTCCAGCATGACCGGCCATCTCTGACGTCACTAACTAAGCAGGTAACACAATGAAAACATCCCAGATCTATTTCTAAAGACTTCCAGTGTTACCTCTGATAAACACAAGGAAATATCTGACTCCATCAGAGTGTTTATTGATAAATCTCTGCAGTCTTTTTCAGTGGTTGATAATGAGGACTTTAGTCATTTATTTTATGTTCATTATATGACGGTCCACACTCTGGAAAATGAAGAGTGCAGTACTGCAGAATATCAAGACTTAAGAGAACAGCTTAGATTGTTGGAGTTTATTGTATTCATGACTACAACTATTGAGGACTCAGACACTTCTACTTTTGACTAAATTGTATACAAGTTGTAATGTTTACAAGAGTTCTATTTAAGTGGGATTCTGCAATAACTGAAAAAGCTGTAAACTTGAAAAAAATTTGATTTCTTTGTTATGTTGTTTCTGTTTGCAAAAGAAATCATAATCTGTGGAATAATAGGATATAGTACGATTTCAGTTTTTTCAATATATGTCAAACCGTAAGCAAACTGTATTGTTGTATCCCTACTATATATTAATATTTACTACAATTGTTTTTCTGAACTGTACACATTTAAAGTGCGTAAATATCGTCTTGGTAATACTTTATAATTACTACACACTGTTAAGCTTTAGTTAAGCATTAGCTGAGCATGAATTTACACTTATTTAATCATTTACAAAGTATCACTCCTACTTGCATTAGCAGTTAGCTTATATGTGTTGTCAGTAATATTTTATTCTTGATTTAAAAGGATTTCTATAATTTGTTTATTAATGGCATGTTAAGACTTTTATTCATTAACAATTAAAAATTTAAAATCAAGTATTAAATGATTGACAAACCAGTTATTCAGAGGTGTAAGTTCTTTTACAAAGAGTACTGTACCATTAGTACTGTACCATGTACATAAATTAAAGCTACATCATCTATAGCTTATAATATTACTGTTGGGATCCCTCTCTGTTAGGCTGTGGTGGAGTGTTTCGGTGGCCTCACTGATTACTCAGCTGTCTCCAATCACCTGCTTAAGCCTCCAGTATTAAAGCCCAGCTTCTGCTTCCACTCTCTGCCTGATTGTCTGTGCTCTTAGACCAGCCCAGCCCAGCCCAGCCTGCCTGCTTCCACGTTTTCACCTCACCTCTCTACAATAAACCAAACTTAAGTCCCTTTATCTGTGTCTGCTACATATCCTCCAGTCTCGCTCTTCACCTCAACAATTCCATTCATTCAGTCATGTTGAATCCCAATCTTCTGTTCTCAATAATGCTTTGAAGAGTTGATGAAGAAACTCACCTCCTGTGATGTAAACATGACCAGTCGTGGAGCATCATAGAACCCAACCTCTTTAATGTCTGGACAGAATCGATACCTGGCTAAACTCACAGCATACATATTGGATATTGATCCACCTGGCAAAAATATTGTGCCCAAGAATTAATTTCCAGGTTGAAACTGTTTTCTTTGAAACTTGTTTTCAAACAAGTTTTCCACTGATGTACCTGGATTAAAGATGCCATCTCCTCCCTCATCCCAGCCGATCAACTCCATCATCTTTTTCAACACAGCATCCTCCATCAAGGTAAAGACTGGGGCCACCTCATATGTGTACCTGATCCAAATCACACACCACAAGAGTCTCCAGGATCAAACACTTTAGCATTATAAGTAAATACAATAAAATGTTTTCACCTACAGACTGGTTTTGACTGCTTCGATGATGAAGCTTGCCACCATAGAGTAAGGCTCCAGCCCTGCAAACAGTTGGTTAAAAAAACGAGGATGACCTGCAAAAATGAAGAATCAGGTTAGTACAATAAAATACCTCTTTTACAGTAGATGTCCCCTCAGTTCTTCTCCCCAATTTTAACCACACCATAGACATGTAATCAGGGGATGTCCTGTCAAGGCCCTCCTCACCAATTTTAACTGCACTCTTTAGTACACACACCTCTAACACCTCAAAGTATACACTCTAACAAACAAACACGCGTGCATCACACAAGGAAGATGGAACCTTCGGCCTTCTGTCCCCTACCCCATCCCTGGCGGGAGGGGCAGGTACCCTCAGCCTGGCGGTCTTGTCTCTTGGGTCTCCTGGGCCCGGCGGCCTCCTCTCCACGCCGGGAGTGGGATCCCCAAGATTTGAGATCTAGAACAGGGGATCAAATCACATCGGAGCCTGGGGGTGTCCGGGTATTGGTGGTTCGGGTTCTGGTCCTTGTTCTCGAGAAGTGGACCTCTCCAAAAACTCCATCAGTGCGTGTGCCTGGTCGGGCCTTGTTTACAACTCTCCTCCAGGACCCCTGTCTCTCTTGGGTGTCTCTCTCCTGGGCGGGGGTGGGCAGCTTCTTCCTTGTTCCCCCATGGACCACTCCGCAGCAGGGGGGAGCGGTTGTCTGGAGCATGGGGGTGTGTTGCCCTCTGGGGGCCCTGGCTCAAACCTGGGGTGAAGCAGGGGGATGCTTGGTGCTGCTGGGTGGTGGTGGGCTGCCCTTCTGGGGTTGGGGGGCTCCCCGGGGGTGGGGCCTCGCGTTGGCCCTCTTGCCATGATAGGGGGAGGTGGGGCTGCTGTTCTGGCTGGTCCGGGGCCTGCACTCTCTGTGCTCCTGTGCCTTCCTGCTTTCGGGTGTGGGGGGCCTCTGCGGCGGTCCCGCGTGCCTTGGTCTGGGTGTTTGGCGGGATTTCCCGGCGGGCGGATTCTCCCCGCGGCCCCATGTTGGGGGGTCCGGGCTTCTGTTGCTGCCCCAGAGGGGGGTCTTGGCGTGGGGATGGCCGGGCATTCTGATTCTATTCGCAGATCAGACCCTCCAGGATTTCGCGGCACAGTTTTAAACATACTGTAGAATAAAATGACATTTTCCAGGGAAAAATTATAATCTTAAAGAAAAAACAGCATGCTGACTTCTTTTTTTAGAAGATTAATCCTCAGATCTCCATGATCTTCACAGAATTTTGCTCTTTATCTATTTCAAAAGTATCCCTGGTTATTGTAGAGGGAGACCAAGGCTTTGAGGGTCTGGTTTCTTCATTCCATAGATTTTTTGTGGAGGAGGTTCTACATGGAGTTATTTTCCTGACTCTAAATTCTCCCTCTGTCTTTCTCTCATACTCTGTGCGGTCAATCAACACACCCCCCAACACGTGCACACTTGTGCTCAGAACAACCTCGACCCCCCACCCAGCCGCGTGCACGATTTCCCTTGGTGCACTTTTACCCAGCTGTGTGTGCAATCAGCCCGCCCACCATGCCGCATGCGCGCCCCCACACGTGCAGAGTGACCATGTACGAGCGTCTTGAAGAGAAAAAAGTCAGAAGACTAAAAAGAGATGATGAAAAAAAATATTTACGACACCCAGGAAGAAGTCAGAGGGTTGTCACAGTAGATTGGTCAAAGTTGCAGTAAAATTGCAATGAAAATAAAAAGCTAAAGGGTTGCAACAAATCACAGGTTTTGCTTGAATTTGTGTTAATAGCGTTAACATCGCGAAATCCTGGAGGGTCTGGCAGATGTCCCTGGTCCCCAACCCCTGCAAAAAAGGGGAACTACTGGACGTATGTTCATTGTGTGTCTTGTAAGAGAACTTTATGACATTTTTTTATGTCAAAACTCCACGCAGAAGTAAGACATCTCCACGCACAAAAAAAATTCTTGAGGACAATTCAGACCCCCGGGTCTGAATTAGGGTGTATGATGTATATGTAAAGTCTCAGCCGTCCTTTAAATCAGATATGTCAATGTTTCAGCGTGGCAGGTAGGCAACTTTAACAATGAGGAGGACCACAATTTTTCTTCATCTCTACCAGAGGGTTTAAGACAGCACACTTCCATAAATGAGAAAGGAAAATATAGGAGTTACATTTTAAATAAGATCAAAACCACAATGAAACAGTCTAAGAACATGAGAAAATGTGCATTAAATGTAATAATGATCATCATTTTTACTCAGTCATCTGATATATGAATAATGTAGGATTGATAATTTATTGTCATGTCAGAAGTGGTTAAAAACTAGTTTACTTTCCCATTATAAGATCATCTCATTAAAAAAAAAAAAGAAAAAAAATCAATACATAAACAAAATGTAACCAACAAATCAATTTTTGATGCTCAATAAGAAACAAATCAAAATACTTTGAAGCTCAGTGCAAAAGCTTCAGATGAAAACTTTTTATGCAAAAACATTTTTTTATGAAACAGAAAAACTCAGAATCCGGATTGATTTTCAAAATAAAAGATTTCCAGGACTCACTTGCCTATAGCTGGGATACAGACGCTGGCTCTGTAAACATAAACTTCCCGAATACTTTAGAAGGCGTGTCATCCACAAAATAGACCAATCAGAAAAAAGCCAGTGCAACGCTCTGTCTCTGCCCCAATTGTCAAAAGTCATTTTTTACCTGTCACAGTGAGTTTCTCTGTGAGCAGAGCCAGAAGATCCCGCAAGTTCACCGGACCAAAATGTTGCCTGCGTGCATGCTAACTAAGATTCTGCTTGTACGCACACATCACTCTTATCCAAGGGACCAGCTCACACACGAGTCGAGCAGAGATGGTCTGGATTCTCTGTCAGAAATGTTTGATATGTGCATGGAGATGTATTTCTGCGTGAAGTTTTGACAAATAAAAAAACCTTTAAAAGACCTTCAGTTTCCAAACATGAAGTCTTACTGGTCTTGACGCTGTATCTGATGGCATTTTTGCAGCGCTGCAGAATTTTAGAGTCAGATTCCCCTCCATCTTTCAGTTCCAAGTCCAGCAGCTCTTTTAGCTGTTCAGGGGAGTGCCACTCACATACCTGTTACAGCAGGAGAAAACGGTCAGGCAGAATCTAAATGTCAGTTCACAGTAAACTGAAAGGTTTACCTTTTCTTGAACATCAGTGGCCTTTTTTACTGCTTCATCAATAATCACTTCCATTGCTTCGTGGATGAAGCACTCAGCTGCTTTCATTTCCACAGCTGATTCCTCCAGAGTAAGACCATCTCTGACAGCCTGACAGAATTTGCTGAGATTCCTTATGCCAGTCTCAGGGCTCTGGCCTTCACAGGGAAAGAGGGAAGGTAAGTTCAGGTCTTGGACTCGTAAAACTGCATTGAACTGAATTAAAGATGATTGAGATGAATGCCTACATTTGAACAAAAACTGAAACAAAAACATAGAACAGCCCATTCTTCCATCACGAAACTCTGTAGTTAGACCTGAGAGATAAATAAGGTCTATAATTTAAAAAAAAAAAAGAAAGTAAATGAGTGAGAAATGGAAGAAGGGAACTCTTGTTTAGAAACTATCTAAATGAATTAAACTCTGATCAGGTCAGAGCTGTCTGAAGTGCCTGCTGTCTCTTTAGAAAACCCGGGGGGACTACTGACTGGCTGTGCCAAAGTCTTTCTTAACCCTACATTCCTCCACCTCTTTGTCCGCAATCCTTTTCCTTCTGGAACCATTTCAAATTTATTGAGAAAACAAATGATGATTGTAGTCTGCAAAACAACAATTCCACCTATAACTATCCCCACAATCAACCCTGTACTGGTAGCTGATAACCGAGCAAACCTTCTCCGAAACAGAGCAGATCATTACTGACAGAAGAAACCTGATCAGCTTCATAAAGTTTAGACATTTGGTATTTTAAAATACCAACTTTTACTTTGATTAAAAATCTTGATGCTTTATCCCCTTTTTGTTTTGCACATTTTAATTTGTGGTTTTGTTGTTTGATTTTAAATTTGTTTAAAAGGAAAAATCAAAAAATATATAAAGTTAAATTGTAAAAAGTTGTTAGTTTTGTTTGTTTTATTATCATTCATTTTGGATATTCTATCTAGAGGTAATAAATAAAAGCCTAGATATTGTATACTTAATACAAATAACATTTTTACATTAGTTATTCATTTGTGTATAATTTTATGTAGTTGTTTATATAATAAATTAAATAAAGCTACCAAACAAGCTAATAAGCCGTTTCAGAACCGAAGGAGTCGGCTCTTCTTAGTGAAACAATCCAAGAATCAGTTCTCTAAGTAGAACCTGAATTACCATCACTAGAAGACAGATCCCTCTAGACGGCTGCCATCCAGAGACACTTTCACATCGACCAATCAGAGCTTCTGCCAGCCAGCTCTCCGGCTGCCACTGCTCAGATGTCGCTCAATTACTTATGACGTCATCCCCGTCTGACTGACTGTTGCAATTTGTATGTATGACCGCGCCAACAATTCTTCCAAAAATTGGGCAGTGTTAGCTAATCTTGAAGTTTCTACCAGTGCCTCTTCATTGTGTGGTAGCAGTTGTATTAGTGACCGTAGCGTTAGGTCGTTGTGCTGTGGCCCTTTGAGATATGTGACCCAAGTAGTATTTGAGTGTGTCTTTAGGAAGGCCCAGCCCTTTTGGTAAGCATTTACATTTGATTTAATTGTGAACCCAAAGCAAAGTGTTTCCTCTTTTTTTTTAGTAATCCTGTGTTTCTTAATCATCCTCCAACAACTTTACCCCATTTTTCCCTCGTTGTACCCATGACCCCCATCTCTATCATCTCACACTTTCTTCCATCTGGTATGAAAAGAAAAATGCACTCAAATAAAATAAAATTAAAGACCCACTCCAATCCTCTTTTGATCTATTTAAAATCAACCCCAGTGTTTTAATTATGATTTTGCCACTTTTAGGCTAGGACAACCTGTGTTGTTTTTCTAAGACAGTTTCTGCAGAGCAGCAGTAGTTCATCAGAGTCAAGAATTTCTACTTCTCAGTTAAAGAAAGTAGACGTTCACGTAGAAGCTAGCATTTATTTTGTCTGACCAAACACATGTATTATATTTCTGCATTGCAAACCTGTATTTAAGGAATAAGGGGTCCAGGGCCCCCTAATAAGAGCTGTCTGGTCTCTGTGTTGGATTTGCATCACTAGCAGAAAGTCAAACCTGTTCCCGGTGCACGTTGAACTTCAGCAGGGTGGGCCCCTGTCTCAAGTTTTGTTCATAGATTTAATAGGCAGAATTTCTAGGTTCAGCCAGGGGCGGGAGTAGTGCTGGGCAAGACGTCACTACATACCGCCTGGCCGATAGAAAAGTGTCTTTCATGCTCAAAATTTTCGCTCAAAACTTTCATAACTGCATTTTTTTGCCATGTACCTGAGACATGGGCAATGACAATAAAGTTGAAATTTATTCTATTCTATTCTTTTCTATTCTATTCCCCTTTTATCGTTTATAACACTTCTTACCTGATTTGATCAATTATTGCCCTGAATGTCTCATTAAATAGCCTGAGACAATTGCTCAGGTGTTGCTTTGTCAATGTGTAGACACAAAAATATATACAGTAAAGGGGAAAATAAAGACAAATTAAAAAGAGATTCTTCTCAAAGAAAATCTGTCTTATGGTTTTGCGATACAAACCTGCTTTATGTTCTTTTATTCACACTCACGTTTTATGACATGCTTTACGTTACTTAACTGGAGTGCAGAACGATGAAGCTTGAAGGTGTTTTCTCGGAGTAGAAACTGACAGATAAACCGATGCAGGCAGCCCAAGAAGATGCTCTTTCAGCTAAAGAGAGGTACGTCTGTGGCTTGGTTACACCTTTGATTTGATGCTTCTTTTTGGAGAGATAATAGTTTCACTTCGATTTGTGGATGGATAATTCTTGATTTGTGCATGTGTAATTTAGGATTTGCGCATAACTTTGGATTTGTGCATGTGCATTCTTGATTTGTAACTCATTTAATGTTTTGTGCATAAGTAAAAAAATTACAAAATTGAAAAATAAAATTTAGACATGCATAAACTAAAATGACAACAGCTTGAAACTAATTACTCACAAAAAATATGCCTGAATCACCTCTTACACACAAACGGAACCTCAGTTACGCACGGATTCCATCGTGAGACTCTTCACGTCTCACTGATTCATCTGTGAGTGATGCATTCAAGTACTACTAGAATGCTAGGTCATTAGAGTTTTCTTATCAGCCATTTTTAACTTGGATTGTGATCCAAGTGAAACTTAAGATTCTCCCACTTTCTTAAACAGATAGGCCTGAAAAATTATACCAAAAAAAAAAAAGGTCTAAATTGTCATACCTGAGCTCCGCTCAGCCCCTCCTTCCCCTGCCTTGCTGTCCTGTCCTGATTGCTCGTCTTCCTCACCTGTTCTGACAGCTAAACCTTGCCTCTCCAGCCTTCCCCTGTCAGATTCTTCATGACCGACCAGTCTGCCAGCCGGCCAAGCTCTCCGCCGCAGTCTCGTCTTCCCTCACCCCCGGCCGACAGACCCCTCTGCATTAAAGCTTTTAAACGTTCCCTCTGTCTCTGACGCTTTACTCGGGGTCCTCTTACGAACTGCCCAACATAAATAAACGTTTTTAAAACACTTATCTCTTTAAAGAATAAATATATCTCCCAGATCTAATCGCTTCCTCTCTGACAGAGCAGACTCGGGGTTCTGACCCAAGTTCTGATCACCTGTCACCAGGGGTGAAAGTAGATTTTTTTGCTTTGCCGGTACTATGCCCCCCCACACACACACACACACACCCACACAGTCCAATACCTTTACTTTACCTTTACAAGTCCCCATATGGTAATTTTTACTTTTATTTAAAAAGAATAAGTTCTCAGGAGTGTTTTATTTATGTTTATGTTGTTTTTAACCAAAAGCCCAGACCCTTAAAGTCTTAAAAAGTCATTTTTTAATGTTGGTCTGTGAAAACTCCTCTGTGGGGGCGTGGCTTCTGGAGCTGAGCAAAGCTGACCTGCTACGTCTTGGACCCTCTCCTGTCTGATTATGGTGGCTCTTAGTCTTCACCGCGGCACCACACAAATGTCTAGCAGTTTTGTTTTGAGCTGGACATCAGTACGGACAAGGAAGAGCTTCATGGACCAAACTTTCACAGATCTTTTACAGCTGCGGTTAAATGAGCCGCCGTTCACATTTCCGTGGTCACATCAAGAAGCTCCGTGGAGTCTGGTGGAGATTTTCCAGCGTTCTCAGGACTGCTAGCGTAAGTATTGGATGAAACTCAAACCAAAAATCCAGTGATGCTGATTTGACCACAGAAATGTGAACGGCGGCTCATTTGACTGCTGTCAATGTGAAGATAGCATCTTCTCTTCTCCAGAACCTGAACTAGACACGCTTGAGGGTTTAGTGCATGTGCAGCAGAACTGTTGTGATGGAAAGAACATCATTCATTCACACAGAGTCTGTCTGTGACAGTTTGATTAACAGAGATTAAAAGGAAATGCAAAAACAAAATGATTACATTTGTTCTCTTTCAGAAGAAAATGACACACAGGCATGTTAAAAACTCAAAAAATAGTTTTTCTTTTTTTTGGAGGGGGACTTTAAACAGATCTTATTGTCAGTTGTCCAGACTGAAGAATAATCTGGCAACATAGAAAATTCATCTGTGGTTGATGGACCTGGTGTCTCAATGGCATTTTCCATTCAACTTCCATCTCTCCTTTTCTCTTCTTCATCCTCTCCTATAGAAGATTTGTTCTGCACATCGTCATCCTCACTTTTGGATCTTCCTCTTAAAAATCTGATTCACTTTTCTCTGCATCTTTTTTGTTTACTTTTTCATTTAAATAATTTAATTATTTATTTCACGTCACGATTCAGTTTTTCAATCTTTAAATAAATGTGCATTGAATTTAGATAGAACAATGAACAAACTCCTGGGTATCATCAGCTGCAGTTCTCTGGTGCGCCTGCTGTTCAGAAAGTCGGGGGTCCGCAGCGCTCGGGACGCTTGGCGCACGCAAGAGAGCGCAGACCAGGAGAGAGAGAGAGATAGTGGGAGAGGGAGGGAGAGAGTGAGCGTGAGAGAGAGAGTGAGCGAGCGAGAGAGAGACAGACGGGTTTCACTAACTGTCTGATGCGCCACAAAAACAATGCAAACATTCAAATAAAGCGCTGCCTGCTCTCAGCTCAAATGTCAATTTTCTTATTTTTCTTCCATAAGAGCGACCGCGGCTTCTGTCATGTGTTATATAGTGAAAACTGGCCGCACAGCTGATCTCTCCAGCCGGAACGGCGTTCCGTCTTCAAATCATTTACCGGAACGCCGCTCCGGACCGTTCCGGCTTACTTTCACCCCTGCCTGTCACGGTGATAGCGGGCGGTGCCAGACCCTATCCCCACTCTGGACAGAGCCCCTAAGTGGCTGTCAGAGGAGCTGCTGCAGATTGGAAGCGCTCTGTTTTGGAAAATGTTTTTATTTTTGACAAGTGTTTCTAAAAATGTTTATTCAGACTTTTTAATATTAATTATCGGGAATTATCTGTTTAAGAAAGTGGGAAAGTTTTACAGAATATTATTCACTATCTAAGTTGAAAACGGCTGATAAGAAAACTCTGATGACCCAGCATTCTAGCAGTCTTTGAACGCATCACTCACGGATGAATCAGTGAGGAGTCTCACAGTGGAATCTGTGTGTAAGGCTCCTTAGGCTCCATGTGAAGAGGTGATTTGTGTGTATTTTTTAAAGATTTTGTGTGTAATTAGTTTCAAGCTGTTATTTTAATTTGTAAGTGTAAATTGTATTGTGCATTTTTTTTTATTTTGTATTTTTTTTCTCTTAAGCACAAAACATATATGAGTTACAAATCAAGAATATGCACGAACAAATCCTAATTTACACACAAATCAAGAATGGTGCACCCACAAATCGGAGTCCCCATTTTCCTCGTCATAGTTGAAGTTTACCTATTATGGAAAATGAAGGAATCACATTTTTTGGGTTAAGAGAACTTGCAGAAATGGTGATAAACTAAATGTTTTTTCTTCCAGTGTGTGTTCCCACTCTTGATTATGATCATGTGCACTGGGTTAGGGATATTGTTAATAGAAAACGATCCTGAATACAAGTGGTCCATGTGAGTTTCCTTAGCAGGTTAGCTGGATTAAACTGGATTCCAGCAGTTGCCCCTCCATTGGGAAAGAGGCTGGCTGAGCTGTCTTCAGTATCTCTTATGGACGCCTCCCAAAAGAGGAATTGTTGGCAAGTTTCAAGACGACCCTGGACACTCTGGAGGGACTATGTCTCTCTGCTGGTTTGGGAAGGTGTAGTGTGTTTATGAGGAGACAGAGAGGTCTGGGCATCTTTGCTTAAACTTCTGCCCTTGGATGACCTAAGTGGAAGAGGATGGGTGGATGGATGAGTAGATGGATAGTGTGGATGGCTTAGTGTTCCAGCATATATTAGTATATATATACATACTGTATATATGTTTTTCTTTGCTTGATTTTTTTTTTTAATTGTCATTCCTTGTTGTTTATCTCTGCAGGTTACAATAATAATACAATATTCTGATAGAACTGGAAACAGAAAAACACAATGCAAAATGTCTTTAATAGGACTGAAGATCGGATTAGAACTGAATTGTGTACATGGGCCTGGAAAACATAATCTGATTGTAACTAACGTTTACACCCACCACAGGTTTCATCGGAATTAATCATCCTGACACTCGCAGATTTATCTAAAATAAAATTAACAGCCCTAGAAGAGGAAATAGTGAGTTCTGTTGTTAACAAATACAAATTTACTTAAATCAAATTTTGTTTTCTGACAAAGATATTTGGCTAGCTAAAATCTTTAGAATTTTACCCAATTATCCTCCATCTCCATACATCAGTTTAAAGTGCAGATGAAATGTAATGTTCTTATCGTCATAGTGATTATTACTTATATATTTTTAGGGATTTTTTCTCACTTTCACAACATTGAGTCATTTTTGCATGCGAGGATAACAATTTAGTGACATGAGAAACAGTGCAGAGTTCATGTGAAACATGTTAAGGTTATCATGCAGCTGATGCCTGTTTTTATCTATATGTATTAGACATTACTGTAGTGTTCGGGGGGCGGTGCTAAGGGGTAGCTAGGGGTTGCTACAGCAACTGCAAGATTTGGCAAATCAACACCAAATATGTACAGGCCTGAAACTAATGCTTTATTTTAAAACATTTTATTGTGCACAAATGTATTGCTCGTCATCACTTTCCATTTAACATTTATTGTTTTTCATGTTTGTTTAGAGTTTATTTTGTGTTAAAATGTGACATAAAACTGCACTGAATTTAATAACGAATTTTAAAGAACAATTGAATCCTTGGCCGGGTACATCACTTAAAATATGGTTTCATCTAGTTGTTAAAAACAGGTTAGGATTACATTGTAGAATGATAAAATGGATTGCAAATGATACAGAGTTTCTACAAAACACAACTGATGCCAACTACAAAAATTGGAAAAGCGGACCATCAATGTACGGGGAACTTTTGAACAACATGCAGATTAAAAGTTTCCAGAAAATTAAAAACCAATTTGATCTGAAAAATAATGTTTTTTATAGATACTTGCAGCTGAGGCATTATTTAGAACAGACCATAATAAAAGTAAACCTAGAAGGGCCAGGAATAATGATTATTAAATGTTATTTTATCCATACAAGTCAAATTTGGGCAGGAAGGTTATTTCTAGACTGTATGCAGGATTTGAAAATCTAAAGAGACAAGATACTGTTTATTTAAAAGAGAAATGGGAAAAGGAGTCATCAATAATTAAATCAGTAGAGGAATGGGAGGACATTTGTAAACAACAGTTGAAAACAACATGTTCCTCATCCTGGAGAGAGCTTGGTTGGAAGAACATCACTCGGTATTTTGTGAAACCGGCACAAAAACATATCAAAACACGAGCTGTTGGAGGATGTGCGGGGCAGAAAAAGCTAATCACTACCACATATCTTGGGACTGCCCATTGATAAAAAAATGTTGGCCGGAAATAAAAAATCACATAAATGGGGCATTAAACTGAAGACTTCCATTTAAATTTGAAGTGTTTTATTTGGGAAAGTGGACTGTAGAAGTGAAAAGAGCTGCAAACGTGAAGATGCTCAGAATTATGTTAATTTCAGGGAAAAAGCAATTACTAAAAAATGGATGAAGGTTGATATTCCGAGTGCTTAAGACTGGATGGACATTATCCAGGAAAATAGTAAATGGAAGAAGCTAACTTACTCTCTTCAGATTTGGAATGAGAAAAGTTAATATTTATTAGAGAATGGAAGAAATTACTCAGGCCAATCAGGGCAGACTTATCTGACTTTAAAACAGTAGTTTTGTTGCCACAATTTAGATGTCTCTCGATCTCTTTTTTTTGTTCCTTGTTTGGTGCCTCCACATACTTTATTTTTCTTTTAAAAAGGTGTGAGAAGTATTGATCGATAAAGCTTTTCATATGGAAAGTGTTGGGGTATGGTGAGGAGCAGGAAGATAAATATGGGATCAGATGAGTCTCATAATTCAGAAATGCACAAAGTTTGTGTCACAAATTCACACACTCCGATTCACAAATCTAATTTTATGCAAACGTGCAAATATGAATTCGGAAATGCACACAACAGGTTTCACAAACACACACGTTGTGCTTCACACACTCATACTAAATGTTTCACAAATGCAAAATAAGCATTTCATAAATGTGCAGTCTGTTTCTCAAAAATATTAATGTTGATTTTCACAAAAAACACAATAAATGTTTCAGAAACTCACAAAAAAATTTCAAACTCACAATATATGTTCCAAAAATCCACAATAAATGTTTCACAAACTTAAATTTTAGGTACTCTTATAATATAAAACTCTCAGATCAAGTGAACTGCAGAATGTGCATGTACAACCCCCTCTAATTCATGAATGTCTCCACATTCGTGAGAGAAATCCCAGGATGTGGATGTATCACCCCCCTTTCCTTTGTGAATCTCTCCACATTTGTGAGAGATTTCACTGCGGTGAGTTTTGAGACTCTCCTAACGTGGAACGTCAGCCGATGCCATCATTGGCCACCGAATCTGTCAATCAAAGTTAGCAGCAAATCGGGCGTGTTCGCTTTCAGCCAATCGTATGCCCCCTTAGATTTTCTCCACCGCTTCAAGTTTGGAATCATGGCGGAACGGACACCCGACCGGAACCAGTCGAATCAATCCGTGTATCATTCGTTCATTCGTTTTTCAATTTAAAAAGGGGATATGAAAAAAAACGAAAAAAAAAAAAAAAAAAACCGTTTTTTCATTCCGATTCAAAAACCAAAACAAAAACGAACTGTTTTTCGTTCTGTTTTGTGCACCAAAACGAGGAAACGAAAATCGGATAACGGGCGTTTGATTTGGTTTTTCATAGTTTCGTTTCTGACACGGGGGTCACCCGGAAGTAGTCTGCGCAGATTCTTACGTGTTAAAACAGCTGCAGTGCTCGGACAGTAACTGTCTTTCTTTAAGGGAAATGGATCGTTTTATTAGTGACTGTAAAGGGAAAATCCGAGACCCAAGGACATGAAAATACATCCGTTCCAGGTAAGAATCTTTGTATTATAGTTTTTCAGTCACATGTCTCTGACGATGTGAGTTTGCTACTTTGACAAGCTAGCTGTTGCTAACTGGGGCTGCACAGAGTCCGGTCATGGATTATTAAACCCATTATGTGATTATATGAAAAGTTGTTGGCTGTGCATTTAATGAAAAGCACTAATCAGCAGTGTCTCCTCTTTTTTGAACCATATTATCAGAATGTTAGTGACGGAGCTCGCGACGTCCCCCAAATGTCTGGAATGTGATGCTAGCGCTAGCTAGCTAGCGCTAGCATCAGAATCCGGTTGCACTGGCGAAGATTATTCACAAAAAATGAGTTTTGTTTAGCTACATTAGATAAGAAACACGAAATATGAAATACTCGTCGTGGAATATTGTACAACTAGACAACAAATAGTTATCAGAAAAATGTCTTTAAGTTTGGCAGAAAACACATTTGTATAGCACCTGTAACGGATGATTACAATAAATACTGCGTTCTTACATTTAGTGTATGATAAATGGTGTGACTAGGGAATATTGGCATTTGTAATTGTATTTTGTTTTTCGTTGCAAAATTATTTCATTTGTTGAAAAGCTTTTAGAGCCACATTTTTTCAGCTTTCAAAATAAGATGGCTAAGTAAACAAAATCATCTGTAGGCAAGAATGTTTTAGAATATTAATAGAAATAGACATTGTCATATTGTTGGTTTACAGCTTTTAGTTAATTAGATCATGATTTTCCTGGTTTTCCTCCAGATCAGACAGTTATGATCAAAAACAAAGAGTGATGTTAGAACCACAGCCGAGCTAACAGCAGCTCACTGCTCACAGCTTACTGTTGTAGAAACATCACAACAGTAATAAGTTGACTTTAACGTCAGACACGCTGAATTGTCGGATTTTTGATCTGTTTACAAGAAATATATGAGAAGAGTAAATTAGACAACTTTTAACTGATGAGAAAAGATTTCTGCAGCGAGTTTTGATCCCTCCATAATGCATTTCTGATATAGAACCTGTTTTCTCCTCATTTGCTGAGTATATTCCTGAATAAAAGACAATAGCTGCTGGTGGTTTTCTTCAGGGATTTCAGTGGAGCTGGTGTCCAGTGCTGGGGAAGCTGGAGCGCGTTGGAGCAGAGCTGATCCATCACGAAGGTCTCTTCATCTGGAGAGGACCTGCTCTCTAACAGATGATGCTGAGCAGAAACATGGACAGACTCTCCCTGACATGACTCTTGTGATACTGTACTTACCATACAGACTTTTCCAGATGCATTGCTTATCTATACATGTTACTAACAGGTGTGCTGAGTATTGCTGATATTATAAATGTAACATTTAACTTAGTGCATTAATAAGCCCAAAGTACCCCCTCCCAACTGTATATCTATTTCTGTTGAAAGATGTATTCATGTTAGGTTTGTAATAATATCACATTACCATGAACCATTTTGTTTATTTTCATATCTATTATTTAAAAGCTCATGTTAGCATTCAGTTTTTACCTGCAAGAAGAGATATTTCTGGACTGCTTTGAAAATATCAATATTGTTAAAGCTTTAAGACCTAATGATAAAACAAGGAGCAAGTAAAAAACAACTCTTAAATAAAAGTCCAATATCACACTTTACATAGCAGTTTTGATTGAACTTAACTTTTGTGTTTGGAGTTGACAAGTGCTTCATGCAGTCCTTCTAGATGTTGTTTTGCAGCTCATCAGCTGACATCCAGGCAGGAATCACGGTCCTCTCCTCAACAACAGTCAGGCTTATGCAGCAGGTCCAGGAAAAATGGCTCTTCCAAGGACCTGCAATTAAAAGAAAGAGAATTTAAATAACTGAATATGTAGTATACCTGCGCAATAAAGCCAGCATGATGCTGTAACCTGAATGTAGCAGCTGAAGATGCTAGCACAGATTACTGAAGATGCTTAAAGTTATAGCTAAAAAGGCTGTAACTCATTGCAAGCTAAAATATTATCTAAATGCCAAATTAGCCTAAAAAACAGGTAAAAAAGTCTAATTCAGCCATTAAAGATAGCATAAAGTTGAAATATTATAATCAAAATTAGCCTAAAACATGAAATACAAAATTTGCCAAAACAGCTAGCATGTAGCTGAAATATGAGCAAACTTCAAATAGACTAAAAACCTTGGTAAATGCCAAAATAGTCCAAAAAAAGCCAGCATGATGCTAATGTAACAGCTGAAACTCCAAATAGCTAAAAAACCCAGCAGATGCCAAAACACCAATGTGGCTAAAAAAATGAGAAATCCCAACTTGGTTAAAATAACCTTATATTTATAGAACGTAGTGAGTATAAAAAAAATGTTCAGACTAAAAACGTGGACTGCTTTTAGAGAGTGTTTTAAGGTTGTCATGGCAACGAGCACTAGGGCTGCCATAAACGATTTTAATAGTCGACTAATCACTGATTATTTTTTCCGATTAGTCGACTAATCGGGTCATGCGCAAACTGGATATAAGATGCTGAAGTTGATAACCAGCTAAAATGTTAGTTAAATGCCAAATTAGCCTAAAAAATAAAAAGAGCCAAAGTTAGCCAAAATAGCGGGCATGCTGCTGAAAGAATAACTAAACTCCAAATTAGCTTAAAAAAAATTCCTACGTTAACCAAAACAGCTAGCATGTAGCTGAAATATTAGTTAAATTCAAAAATAGCCTAAAAAAAAAAAAAAAACGCTTAAGTTAGCCAAAAACAGCTAGCATATATTAAATATTAGCTAAACTCCAATAATAGCCTAAAAAAAACTTGATAAATGCCAAAGTAGTCAAAAAGCTAGCAAAATGCTACTATAACTTTCAACTTTACTACACTCTGACTTCATACAATACAAAGTAACGATTAATCCACTATTAAATTAGTCGTCGACTATTTTAATAGTGAGGTTAGTCATCGATTAGTCGACTAATCGTGGCAGCCCTAACGAGCACCAAAGGGAGGCGCACGGGCTGCGTGTCTCTGTCATTGAAAATGATTCCCTGCACTTGTCTTGAAAAAATGCTTATACCTTTTAAACCATTATCCTCTCAATAAAACAAAAAAGTAGTCAGAATCCAGAGATTTTAGACAACAGCTTGTGCAATTTGACTAGTGAAAATATGTACCTTAATACTTGCCCTCACCATTTTTTGGAACCAAACCATTCCTGTTCTTACAATTTATCACCTAAAATATCCCATTAAAAAAACATAAATAAATATCCTGGGAAGTGATCAAGATGCGTAAGGGCAATGCAGACGTGAGTCTTTGCCAAAGGTATCAAATGTGACCAACATGAATTTCTATCACCTTTAGTGCTTGAATACTCTAAAAATATGTTAAAAAAAACATCAGCCAAAATAAAAACCAGTTAGAAGAATATCTGCTCAAATGAAAGGTCAATGTTTTCAATAAAACATTCAATAATTAGGGATTATTCAAATTTGTACTTAGATTTGTGAACGATCTAAGAGAGAAAATGAAAATACAGTTAAGCAGACATTCATAAAATAATCTGTAAATATTTCAGCTGAAATTGGTAAGATTACCTTTATTATTTTTTTCAAATTGTGCTAAAGTGTTCAGCTGTCACTTTGCAGTTAGCCAGTTTGTCTGAATTCACCGTAAAAGGGTTTATTAATGATTATATTTCACATAAGTCTGTCCTAGTGATTTATCTGTGTGCTGTATTACATAGTGAAATTACTTTAGTCTCAGTTGTACTCCCTCGTAGAGCTGCCCTCTGTTCTTCTGCAAAACTGCTCTGGAATTTGCTTAAAGAAACTTCACCTGCAGGAAAAAAAAACAAAACACGTTTTAACTCAGCACAGTATTTTAAAGATTATTGCAGCTAATCATTTTAAGATATCTTTTGTATATGCATTTAATGACATTCAAAACAAAATGATTGCTACGAAGGAAAAAAGTCATCTTTACCTCAATAAATAGAAATTCATTAAAATAATTTGCAACGAAAACAAAATACAATTAAAAATGCCAATTCTCCTAGTCACACATTTATCATAACACTAAATGTGAACGCAGTATTTATTGTAATCATCCGTTACAGGTGCTATACAATGTGTTTTCCTGCCAAAACTTAAAGACATTTTTCTGATAACTATTTGTTGTCTAGTTGTACAATATTCCACGACGAGTATTTCATATTTCGTGTTTCTTATCTTAATGTAGCTAAACAAAACTCATTTTTTGTGAATAATCTTCGCCAGTGCAACACCGCAGTCGATGCTAGCGCTAGCTAGCTAGCTAGCTAGCGCTAGCATCACATTCCAGACATTTGGGGGACGTCGCTCCGTCACTAACATTCTGACAATATGGTTCAAAAAAGAGGAGACACTGCTGATTAGTGCTTTCATTAAATGCACAGCCAACCTTTTCATATAATCACATAATGGGTTTAATAATCCATGACGGACTCTGTGCAGCCCCAGTTAGCAACAGCTAGCTTGTCAAAGTAGCAAACTCACATCGTCAGAGACATGTGACTGAAAACTATAATACACAGATTCTTACCTGGAACGGATGTATTTTCATGTCCTTGGGTCTCGGATTTTCCTTTACAGTCACAAACACTAATAAAACGATCCATTTCCCTTAAAGAAAGACAGTTACTGTCCGAGACTGCAGCTGTTTAACACGTAAGAATCTGCGCAGACTACTTCCGGGTGACACCCCGTGTCAGAAACGAAACTATGAAAACCAAATCAAACGCCCGTTATCCGATTTTCGTTTTCTCGTTTTGGTGCACAAAACAGAAAAACGAAAAACAGTTCGTTTTTCTGTTTTGGTTTTTGAATCGGAAAATGAAAAAACGGTTTGTTTTTTTTTTTTTTTTTCGTTTTTTTCATATCCCTTTTTAAATTGAAAACGAATGAACGAATGATACACGGATTGATTCGACTGGTTCCGGTCGGGTGTCCGTTCGCCATGATTCAAACTTGAAGCGGTGGAGAAAATCTAAGGGGCATACGATTGGCTGAAAGCGAACACGCCCGATTTGCTGCTAACTTTGATTGACAGATTTGGTGGCAATGATGGCATCGGCTGACGTTCCACGTTAGGAGAGTCTCAAAACTCACCGCAGTGAAATCTCTCAAAATGTGGAGAGATTCACAAAGGAAGGGGGGTGATACATCCACATCCTGGGATTTCTCTCACGAATGTGGAGACATTCATGAATTAGAGGGGGTTGTACATGCACATTCTGCAGTTCACTTGATCTGAGAGTTTATATTATAAGAGTACTAAAATTTAAGTTTGTGAAACATTTATTGTGGATTTTTGGACATATTTTGTGAGTTTGAAATTTTTTTGTGAGTTTCTGAAACATTTATTGTGTTTTTTGTGAAAATCAACATTAATTTTTGAGAAACAGACTGCACATTTATGAAATGCTTATTTTGCATTTGTGAAACATTTAGTATGAGTGTGTGAAGCACAAGTGTGTGTGTTTGTGAAACCTGTTGTGTGCATTTCCGAATTCATATTGCACGTTTGCATAAAATTAGATTTGTCGGAGTGTGTGAATTTGTGACACAAACTTTGTGCATTTCTGAATTATGAGACTCATCTGATCCCATAGATAAACGATAACATTTGGAGAATGTTCTTTGGAGTGCAGTCCTGTGTGATGTTATGTTTGTAATCAGGAATTGCAAGGTGGAAATTTCCTCCCACCACCTGTAACACCTGTTGGAAAATCGAATAAAAAATGAACATACATAACTGCACTGAGAAGGTGGTAGGTGATGCATGTAGTAGCATCGTCTCAACAGAGAAGGTGTTCATAAATTTGCTTTTGTTCTTCACCTGTGACTAATGAAGATTAATCAACAAGAGCACGTAGTTTAGGTTTTGTTTTGCCGGGCTGCAAAATTGGCAGATGGTATCTCATTTAAAAAATGATTAAAATTTGAGTTTTACTCAAAACATAAAGTAATAATGAATGGATGATCAAAGCTGAACCACACAGCTTTGTTGAGACTCATATTACTAAATGAAGAAAAAGAGACTTTCACCCTGAAGTCACTGGGAGTTTAGTCTTGGACAGACGAGTCAACTTCCTCACAGGTTTTATTGGACAACATGTGTGTCCATTCATGAGCGTGCGTGCTGAGAGAGCGTCCTCCACTGCAGTGGAGTCTGGAGCTTTCACCTCAGTAGATTTTTTGGGGGGGCTTCAAAATTCCTGAAAAGTGAACCTTCCATTTTAAAATTTTCTTCTTCATATTCATCAATAACATGATCGATGTCTTGCTAAAAACAAAGTTATGGTAGCAGGGTTAGTGCATGAAGTGGACACATGCTCCATGACCACTGATAACAAGTGTCTGAACTTTGCAGGGCGAAAAGTGAAAATAGCATTTTAGGGAGACCTCCAGACTGATTTGTTATTTTCTAAACTTTTTTCAAGCATTCTTGTCTTTTAGTTTCTGTAGGTTTAGTCTCAAGGTGTGTACATTTAGTCAGAGACAACATGTTTCATTTGTTTTGTGGAGGATTTGAAAAGTGATGGGGGATACTGTCCTCCAGTTCTAGACTGACCCGTACAGTCCTCTGATTTGTTTATAAATCTGGTTCTGAAAGAGTCAGGGTCTCATCAGCCACAGCCTTCACCACACGTCACTGCTCTAAACATCCTCTGTGTCTTCCATACATTGTAATGTGATACACAGACCCCGCTCCATGTAGCAATCAGGCTGAAAACCTTTGACTGTAGCTCCTCCCACACACGGCTAGGGCGTCAAGCTTATGTAAAGGTCTTTGAACAGTCTTCAATCTACACCAAACTAAAAGTATCATAAATACCCAGGAGAAGGGCTATGTATTAACCTCTGATTTAAAAACAGCGTACTGGCCCTCAAAAATGATGTTTTTTCCAGCAGCAAATCTTCCCGTGGACCCTCCACAGCCACCACACTTCAACGTCTGTTTCTCTTTCTTCAGACTTTCACAGTTAAAATATGTAATTTATTGACTAGATAATACATTTAAATCTGGTGTTAGCAACAAATAATTCCATGCTTGTTACTTTCCTTCTTTTAAATGTATTTTACTTTAAACTCCTTCCAGTCACGGAGGAACCCCTAAAGAACCACAGTGTAAAAATCCTGCAGTGTTCCTGGCCTCTGGCGCTGTGGCTTTAGAGAGGTCTCTCTGTTTGAAGAGAGTGGAAGGATTTACACTTTTGTTTAATATATATAGACTCCTTTCTTTTTGGGCTGATACCAATTTTGGTTAAATGGCCTGTATGACATATGGAATGTGAGAGACAGTTGTGGTTTTAACTGCTAAACTCTTACAATACAAGTGCATGGATAGGTAGATGCAGCAGGTCAATGACTGCTGTGGTCCACCAGAACCCGACACCTGCTGCGTTACTCTGATGAAAGGACAGAACTCAATAAACTCTTGCAGAAAATGTGCTGAATTGGCATCTTGGTTAAAATAATGCTATGCTAATGCTAAACAATTATTTTGTTCAGACAAAGAAGCTAATTCTGCAGGTGTCCATTCTGAAGTCCTGTGATGACTGCAGGCTTCTTACATCATTTGATTGAAGGTTTAAAGTGAGAGGGTTTCTACCAAGACTTCCACATGGCAACATTCTCACTATTAGTTTTTGGTAAATTCATAGAAACAACTTTTTGTCATTGAACTGTTCAGTCTATGTCTCCTTGTGTTACAATGGGTCAACATCAGTTCTTATTTTAGGACGTCCCCCAGTGGACATGAACACTGCACAAAGCTCTCTTGTATATACATTTGATTGAAGTACATCTACGAGGGGATTTCTTTTTTATGCTTGTATTCTTTGCAGATTGTGCTTTGAGCCTGTGCCCTCTCTAGATATTCACTTTCAAAAATGAATTTGATTTAGGTTCTCTGAAAAATGGATTTGGAATACTAGAGCTGCCTGACATTCAAGCCAACCTCTGCTCTAGTTCACATCTTTTTTTTCTTTGCCTTGGCTTTGGAAATCTTCTTGTTTTTGCTAAGTTTGCTTTTTGCAATAAAGTCAGCAAGAAAAGAAAGATGAAAGCACCCCCCCCCTTCAACACCACCACCACTGCTGACAAAGAGGTGCTCTTGAAAGTGGAGAGTTGATGGTTTTCTTGTGTGAATCCAAAAACTAAAAAAACCTTGGAAATGCTCCTCTTTTAACTGAAAGTCTCAATGAAAGCACTGATGGGTTTCTTTTGGTAAAAACAGCTGAGATACATGAGAAAGAATATGCAGATTTGACCAGCATAAATTACCACATGGTGTAAATGGAGTTAATTCTACATATATGACAGTTGAAGAGCTCTAACGTTTAAAAATCTACACCTGAACTCACCATTCATGTGTTGTTCCATGCTCAGTGCCACTTCTTAGCTGAGATGTTGAAGAATTTTGCCCCACGTGCCTGATTGGACTCCAGCTGCAGAAGTCTGAAATGATGGCTGCATTTATACACAAGCCCTGATGTCATGGAATTTCCCACTGAAGCCGAAGGAAGCTACCCAGGAAAATCTATAGCATCACACGGAGCTTATCTATTCAACCTCTAGTGATAGCTTAGAAATGTCATCTGATGAATTAGATCAGTTGGGAAGCACACATCCCCTGCTCCTTGATGAGGACCCTCTAAGAAATACTTCTTAAAAATCAACAGTAAGATTTCATAGGACTGATGTCATTGGGTCAAACCATCGGTCCTCGCGCTCTCACAGCAGGGTAATCATTCATCAGCAACACAGACAAATGGGATTTTAAAGATAAGACTTAGGTGGGGTTTTATCAGAGCTATGAATCTTTATCAACTCAATCACCTGCTGTCAGCCTGCAGTAGACTTTATTCACCCAAATTCTCAATGCAAAAATGACATGTTGGATGAAGTAAAGGTTTTCTGAACTTTGCTTGGAAACACCACCACACATCATGAAGTCTTCTACTGTGAAAGTCGACTGGGTTTTGCTTTCACCCTTAATCACACTGATGTCTTTTAATTGAAGTTAAGAAGCTGATCTTTATTATAGAGCAGTGCTTTCTAAAATCCATTCTCCAAAATATAGAGTGGCTCAGTGGGGCAGAGTGGAGAAACTGGTGCAGGGGTTAGATCAAACACGCATGAAACACATGTTCAAACTAAAGGTTGTGCAACACACTTTCACTTGACTGTGAGCTGATGCAAGGCCGCACCATGTCCTTTCACCTATCACGGAAAATTACTGAATCTCACCGTATAGTGGAAAACTACAGCATCTTTCAGCATGTCACGTGGTTAGTTTAATGGCAGCTTTAAAAAGAGGACACCATGTGAGATAAGTCTACACACACAAACCAGAGAAGCTGGGCAGCGTGAGCAGCGGCTGCACAGTCCGGTGGTTCAAGGTACATAGATGCTAGGGGGACTGCATTGACAAAGGTGGTGCTGTCAAATGCCAAACTTCTAGTCGCAGCATCAAAAACCTGCTTTTTTATTTATTTTTTTTGTCAAATTTGAAATTTTATTGTAATTTTTTTGACGATAACAAAATAAGCAGACCACAACTCATAAGTATTCAGAGCACCCAGAAATGACATTGACACATTACTTGCATGATATACCCACTAAAGATGTAATGATACATACATAGATAGATGCATGGCTGGATTGGTGGATGGATGGAGAGAGAGAGAGAGAGAGAGAGAGAGTGAGAGAGAGAGAGGGATAGATAGAGGAGAGAGACAGACAGACAGACAGATCGATAGATTATATTCCAGATTTATAGTCCAATCAATAAAAATGCAATAAAACAGCACAATGTGGAGTTAAGAACAGTAAACAAAAAATTATGACAGTTAATAAAAATATTGATTATACACAATGCACCATAAAAATGAGCTAACAGGACAGTTAAAAAGACAGTCCCTCCAGTGTCTCCAGATTTTTGACTGGAAGCGTATGGCACTAAATCTAATGTTACTTATGGTCATGATGAGGATGTTCTTTGAAGCATTTAATCTGCAGATGAACCCGAACATGAGTGAGTGTATGCAAGCCTGAAGAGTGTTAATTCTGAGGGAAACAAACAGCTCACTAGCACTCGTCCACCTGGGCTTTTTTAGAAGCACTCTCAGAGCGTCATTGTATGCCACCTGCAGCTTTCTCATACTGGCCCTTTTATAGTTTGACCAAAGATGTGCCGTATACAGAGGAGTACAAAATGCTTTAAATAAAGTCACCTTGACTTCCTCTGTACACATGTTAAACTTCCGAGAGAGAGTGTTGGCTTGGCCATATACCACACGACACTGCCTGTAAATATCTGCGTCATCTGACATGTCCTCTGAAATTATATGCCCCAGATATTTGATCTTACTAGCACACATGAGCATAGCATTTGAAAGATAAAAATCAGGGAATTTTTGGTATTTGTCTTCTTTTGTCTAGGAAATCATAATCAAGCTTTATTGTGCATTAAATGTCATTATCTAGCTGAACAGATGCTTAGCAAGTTTTGAAGATCAGCTGTACCTGACTCATCACAACTATGTCATCAGCATACATCAAATGGTTGATCATGAGATCTCCAGCCACACAGCCTGTGCTCAGCATCCTATCAAGATACAATATCTGAAAGCACTGCATCATGCTTACACTTGTTTCAAGCCTCAGCAACCATTTAATAACCCGCTCTTCATTGTTTGCTGAGCATACCAGATAGCCAAATACGTACAGAAATTTCAGTCACACAGCTCTCTGTTGCCATTCATAAATACTTCTTTTGATTTAACCTTTCAAATGCTTTAAGAGCCTGGAAAACACAGACAAACACATATTAATCATTCCTATATTTAAATAGATATATAATTTCTTTGAAGAGAATAAACACCAAGTCGGTACCGGGGCGAGCAAATTTCCTTCGATTTATAGAAATTCTTTGAGATTCTTGTATCCGAGCTTTTCTTTAAATCCAAATTGATTGTCAGTCACTTTTACAAACTCTGCGATCCTGTCCTATAGGATTATCTCAAAAAGTTTTGACAGTATCCTGGCCAGAGCGATTGGTCTGTAATTTTCAGAGCAACCAATTTTTCTAGCTTTGTTTTTTTTTATCACTGGTACTAACAGAACAGATATCATAGAGTCTGGTAAAAAAAAAAAAAAAAAAAAAAACATGCACAAGAAAAGCTGTAAAACACATGGCAGGTAGTGAGATTACCCTTGCTCTAGCAGATTTCATATGCGCAGAAGAAACCCCATCAAGTCCTCTTTTTCTCTTTTTTTAAACTTGTCCTGTCCAACAGCTGAGCAAACAGATCCGGGCTGAGAGCCTCTTGCGTTGGACAGATTTTACTGTCCCAACAGAGGTTTATTAAGTATAATGTTGATTATATTGTATCGTTTTACTTTTTTGTTGGACCGGATGGAAACAGGGGGGTGTAAAAGAGGGGGTTTAGAGAAAAAAGAAGATGATAACAGAGGGTAGTAACATCCTAAAACAACCAGGTCTAAATAGCAATCTGGAGTGGGCGGGGCCTGTCTACACACACTCTCATTAGTTACACACATACCTGTTGGCTAAAATATTCTTTACCTATAAAGTTGTCAAAATTGTACCCAATTCCACTGCAGCTCACACACAATCATAGAAACTGACACAAATAAAGCCTTTCATTCCATCACACATTCTGTTAGTGCGAGGTGAGCTGACACCTGTGCTCAGGTGAGTGTTTATGTTTTGCTGATGTGGATGTTGATGGAATGTGTAGAAGGAGAGAGAGCCCAGCCATCCCCACGCCAGGACCCCCCATCAGGACGGCAGCAGCAGCACGGGCCCCCCAACACCCGCCAAGGAGCCATGGAGAGAACCAGTCAGCCGCAGAATCCCGCCAGAAACCCAGACCAGGGCACGCGGGACCGCCGCAGAGGCCCCTATGCCACCAGCCCAGCCTGAACAGCAATCCCCCCACCACGCCAGCAGGGCCAACACAAGGCCCCACCCCCAGAGAGCCCCCCCAACACCAGTGGAACAGCCCACCACCAACCAGCAGCGCCGAGCATCCCCCCGCCGCACCCCATGCACGAGTCAGGGCTCCCCCAGGGTGACCCGCTTCTATGCTCCAGACATCCGCCCGCGTCCGCTGCGAGAGGTCCAGGGGGCAGCCAGGAAGGGGCCGCCCACCCCCCAGTAGTGAGACACCCAAGAGCAGGGGTGGGCAAACTACGGCCCGGGGGCCACATGCGGCCCCTTAAGATACTTAATCTGGCCCTCCAAATTAAAATACATTGAATCAAAAATCCTAATTTTTTTTTTTATTTCATTGTATTTCTGGTTCCTTCTCATGAATGGTGTTGTTTCTCTGGCGTTTATGTGTGTTATTTCTGAGTCAGAAGGTGATTTTTCTGATTTCTTTGAGTTCGCATTTTCCTCTGAAGAACATCAACCCATTGGATCCCAAAAAGAGAAAAAATAAAAAATTAGAAATTAAAATTCCCAAATTTCTATTTTAAATGAATGTATGTGAATTTTAATCCAAATTAAAGCATGTTTTTCTCTAAATTCCATATTATCTTTTTAGTTTATGAGGTTCATTACCAAATCACTCCTTCCATCTGCTCCTTGTTCGGGCCTGATGCCAAATTTTAGAACCCTTTCTGGTCCACAAATTCAAAAGTTTTCCCACCCCTGCCCAAGAGGAATGAGGGTCCCAGAGGAATGTTAACAAGGCCTGACCAGGCACACCCACTGATGGAATTTAGGAGAGGCCCATTTTTCGAGAGCCGGGACCGGAACACAAACCACTGAGACCTGGACACCCCACAGCTCCGATGTAGTTTGATACCCTGTTCTAGATCTTAAATCTTAAAGGGTCTGCCCCCCCCCCCCCCCCGCCAGGGATGGGGTGGAGGACAGAGGATCAAAGATCTCACCTTCCTTGTGTGATGCATGCGTGTTTGTTTGTTTGTTAGAGTGTATATTTTGAGGTGTTAGAGGTGTGTGTACTACAAGGTGCGGTTAAAATTGGTGAGTAGGGCCTTGACAGGACATCTCCTGATTGCTCACAGAGATGCCCCGTCACCCTCTCACCAATGACCCTACATGTCTATGGTGCTGTTAAAATTGGTGGGAAGGGCACTGAGAGGACATCTACTGCTTGCTGGCAGTGATGTCCAAGCTAAGGGGAGTCCAGTAGCTTTGTTGTTTGACAATTTGAAGATAGCCAGGTGAACGTCATCTGTAGTGATTACATCAGCAGTACCAGTGTCATTTGCTACAGAAAAATCACTTTGGACACAGTTAAATATTCTGATGTAGTGTTGTCACCACAGCTCTACAATATTTTAATTTCCAGAGACCCCATCTACCACACATGGAACTGTTTTAGTGCCAGAAGTACTGGACTTCACTTCTTTCCTGAAGTCTGGGGTCTTGTGACAGAATAGATTCCTGGCCATGGAATCAGCTCTCATTTCCTTTTGAAGCTTCTCGTGCTTTTAAAAAAAAATTCTTTTACATGGGAACTCCAGCCTGGTTTACCCCTTTTCTTAGTTATTGGTTTAAGAAGGAAGTTACAAGAGCTAAGTAACGCTTTAGTTATATTTTCATTCAGAGAGGAAATAGCAGAGACATTAGCAGGGTTTTTACAATTTCCATTACTACATGTAATTGCTTCTCTAGGCTGGGAGATATTACTTAATAATTTATCTGAATTTAGAGTACAAAGACACCTCCTCTGATTAGAGAGCGCTCCAATCCAAATATGGGAAACTGTCCTGATTGTGACCTTGCCTCACAGGTGAAGTCAGCAAATTTATTTGCATCCCAAAAGGAATGTGATCAGCAAATGATAGTTCATAAAAAATGTTGATATTAGTCATCCCCAATGTCCGTGGTGGACTCCCCAGCACCATGAAAATTGTCACGTATTGAGTTCAAGCACTCCAAGTCCTGTTAAGAAGGTCTCTTGTAAGCAAAGCACATCGCATTTTTCCAACAACTGGTCTACAATGACTCGACTGCCTCGATCTTCAGAACCGTGACCCAAGCTCAAGCCGCAAGAGTTGTGCAGGAGATTACTCTTAGATCCATCAGTTCAACTTTAAGGCTCTGTGGGAAGAATAGGTGAAGCATGCTTGGAGGCACGATGTTTAACCCTGTGACATCAAAGAATCGCCACACATAAGCACCCGCTGGCCAGATTTGTGGGTTTTACATGTCAGCTACATTCTTGCACTCAGCCAAGACTTTGAAGGATGCATATACTGTTAACAGTATAAATCTTTCAGCATATATATGAACCCTCGCGGACCCTGAGACCCTCTGGCACTGGTCATTCACTGGTCATTCCTACAGTGAAACCCAAAACTTATGGAGAGGCGTCTTTTCAGTATTATGGACCTCGTTTATGGAATGATCTGCCAGAGAACCTGAGAGCCGCAGAGAGCAGACATGCTTTTAAGAAAAGCCTCAAGACCATCTTCTTAACCTGGCTTTTAAGCTAATTTTGCTACTTTTATCCATTTGTTTGTCTGTTTCATCATGTTTTCTGAATTTATACGAATTAATTAATAATTGATCTTAATATTCCTTATTTTATTGTTAATTCCTTTATTACCTTTACTTTTTATTCTCATTTTAAAATTGTATTCATTTTTAAATTTTGTATCCAGTGCTTCCTCATTGCTTTCCTCATTATCGCCACTGCTGCAGCTTGTGGAAGATTCCCGTCAAGAGAAAGCACGTAACGAACAACGAGACAATCGCCAAGATCTGATGGAAAGAAGGATGCATGACTTGGACCAACAGGCACGGATGAATAATGTGATTCTCATGGGACTCCAACTACAACCCAAGATGAGGCCTGGTGCTACCAGCGTTAGCATGGATGCTAATGGAGCTGTGATGGATGCTAATGCGATCCTGATCAGGTTCGTGAATCGAAAGCATAAGATAGCTCTGATGACACAACGTAAACAATTAAAAGAGGAGCAAAGGCGTTTCTTAACGAGCATTTATGCAACTATTATGCTGATCTGGCAAAACACGCGAGGATCCTACGATCTAAACGACAGATCCAGTCAACTTGGGTCCAGAACTCCAGAATCTTTGTCAAACCACTCGGACCACCGGACCTGACGAAGCCTCTGGAAATAAGATCCATGAAAGACTTTGAGAACTGTGGGATTACGCATGTTTGAACCTCTAATTCAAGCAAAATGTGAATTGTGGACTCATGAAACTGTCGGAACCGTTGAATACGAACTCGGACCCGATTCTGAAGAACTCGAGCACATTTCCCTTGAAATGAGACCTTCACAGTCTTTCAGTCAAAACAACAAAGATGGTTTACGTGGCCTTAAACCTGTTCCTAAACAAAGATGTAGCTCTGATCTGAATACAATCTGCTCAAACTGTCTCTTAATGAGAATATTTTGAAGTTTTTCTCCATTAATAAATCATGATTTTTTACCGAGCACTTTTTCATTATAATAATTGTTCTTTGATAAATGCATTCTGCTCAAATTGTCTTTTTTAACGAGAGTATTCTGATATATTTTCCTGCAGTAACAAATGAAGTTGATTACTACTTGATACTTTTTTGAATTTTTTATGAGAATGTTTAGATTACTGTTGATGATTAATATAAATGATTTGTCTATGGATGTTTTTGAAATTCTATTACATCACTGATATTATTGATCTTTTATTACCTGAAACTATATTAATATTTGATTTTAAGTCCCGAACCGCATATTGATTATTCATGTAGAGAAAATGGTATGGTCGAGTCGGGGTGGGATTACATAAATTTGCTTCCTTCCACCCCCTTTCAAGCGATCTACTTGTGATTTATTATGTGATGTTATGTCCGGTATTATAACCTGATTGCTTGAAATAAATCATTTCATCCATTCATTCATTCATTCATTCATTTGGGACATCTCTCTGGGTCAGCTGCGGTTCAGCCGTTGCAGCTCTGGATGGGGACCTACATCACTGCCTAGCTGTGGTGAGGCGGGACCCCGCCTGTGATGCTGCATTTGGCTGGCTTTGCAGTCGTCCATTGAGAGGGAGGTCCCAACAATTAGTTTCCCACAACCAATTTAAATGCTCAGCCAATTTTTCTATTTTCCTATTGTCTTATTTATATCACTTAGGGAGTGGGTGGTGAGAAAGGGGTGGGGGTATTGTGGGCTGGTTTGGAGCAGAGGGCTTTATTTTAATCTTAATTTGTACCGGTTTTTATATTATGTATATTGTTTTGCTTTTGTTGTAAAGCAGTATGTGTTATTTTTTATATGAAAAGTGCTATATAAATACAGATTGATTTAATTTGATTTGATATAACCTCATGGCCAAGTTATCTCTTAAGGTAATCCGATAAAGTCTTGGGATGAAGATCTGGAGAGAATTTAGAAAAAAAAGACACTCACAATTTTTGTTGTCACCATTTTGATATTTCCTGCAGAGCTGGGCAATATGGCTGAAAAAAAGAAAATCTAGATTTTTTTCATTCCAAATTCGATTTAAATCAATTTTTTTCCTCCATCCTTTAATTTTTTTTGACAAAGGTTGCAACAGAATGTGACAGAATATTTTTTTATCAAAAACTACTTTATTTTAACATGTAAAGACATTGTTTTGAAGACAGAGTGCAACTAAATACAAGCTGTAAAAACGTTTATAGAACAATGCAGCAGGTGTTTGTGAGCTACCACTAGCTTAAGCATTTTATAGAGAAATAAAATAATCATTCAACAGAACACTTTTGGTAGCAAAAGCCTTCAAACTGATGCTTGTGGTTTGATGCTCCAAGTCTGAAGTCACAGCCAGTGAACAAAATCTAGTTTTTGACTCAATAAAAAATTCTAAACATGTTTTTGCTAAGAAATGTACATGTGTCAAATAAAAAAAATATTATGTTGAATGCAAACCGAAAGGGAGTCACATTTTAAAAACAACCACAGACATAAAACTAATAGGTAACTTCTTAAATCACTAATCAGTCTTTGCTCTCTGTTTTTCTATGAATATTTCTGTGAGGGAGAGGCCTCCCCTCGCCATACTTAAGTTCAGGTACTCTTGTACATCCTTTACACATGTCACTTATTTAGGACTGTAATGCCGGTATGTTTCTACTGTGGTCAAGAGGGTCATATCAAGCCAAACTGTCCAGTTACAAAAGCAAAAACGGCCTATTTCTGTACAGTGCCACGCCCCTCTCAGAAAGAAAACAATAGTTGTGTGAAGGAGGCAGGCTGTAACGGCTAAAATTAACAACCAAGTGGTGGAAGCTGTTCTTGACACCGGCAGTGTTCAACCTTTGATGCATCCATCACTGTTAAATAATAGAGCTACTCTCGGGAGTACAGTTTTTTTTTTTTTTTTTAACCTTTATTTATCCAGGCAGGACAGATTAAGAACAACATTCTTATTTGCAACTGTGGCCTGGCAAAAGGCAAGACCTTTTGAGAAAAAAAGAGGTTAAGAGTTTAAGAAAAAAAAAAAAAAAAACAGAATAAAAACAGAAAGGAATCAGATGCAAAAAACAGTAAATAAATAGAATAAAATAAGAAAGAAATCAGAACAAAAACAGTATAAAATAAAATACCCTAAAATCATTACTATGAGAAACAAAAACATTCATCTTTTAAATAGTCATTAAGATGGTTTATAAAATCTGCTATTGATATAAAGTGTCCATTTCAGAGTTTTTCGTAAGTCATTCCAGTCTCTGGCTGCAGCACATTGAAACACACAGAACCAACAGAAGAACTGGATTTTGGGACTCTTAACAATAACAGCTTTGAAGTGCGTGTGTTTGTACACAGAGGATGAGGTATGTAAAAGGTGGTGCAGATAGGGTGGAGAAAGACCAAGTAGAGTTTTATAAATTAACAGTAGCCAGTGACATTTTCGGCGGGTGGATAATGAAGTCCAGTTCACGGATGAATAAAGTGTACAGTGGTGAGTTCTGAATGGAGCATTTGTTATGAATCGAATAGCAGAGTGATACAAGGGGTCCAGCTTTTGCAGCAACTGCTTACTAGCAGATCTGTAAATAACGTCACCAAAATCAAGAATGGGCAGGATGGTTGTTTGAACCAGTGTTTGTCGAGCAGAGAAGGTGAGGGAGGAGCGCATTCTGTACAGAGCACCTATTTTAGATTTAACCTTTGACTGCAGATGGTGAATATGGGTTGAGAAGGATAATGTATCATCTAACCAGATGCCAAGATATTTGTAATTTGTGACTTGATTTATAGGTTCCCATCGAGTGTGGTGATACGGGGGGGTTTGGGGTTAGATGACCCTTTTTTCCAAACCACATGATTTTTGTCTTGTTTACATTTAACTTTAGGTGCAGTCTGGAAAAGGAAAGTTGAATTCTGTTAAAGCTATGTTGGAGCTGTTTTTTCACAACGTCCAAAGAGGGACCAACAGAGTACAGAACTGTGTCATCTGCATAGGATGAATGTGAGAATCACCAGCAGAGTCACCTATGTTATTGATGTATATTGTAAAAAGAGAGGGTCCAAGGATGGAGCCCTGTGGTACACCAGTGGTGACATGAAGGGGGTGAGAAAGAAATTTTTCTGACTTAACACACTGCTTTCTGTCACTGAGATAGTTGGAGAACCATGACAAAGAGTTCTCAGAGATACCAACATCACGTAGCCTCTCAATAAGGCAGGAATGATTTACAAAGTCAAATGCTTTAGCTAAATCAATGAAAATAGCTGAGCACTGCAATTTTGAATCTAAAGCAGATGTAATATCATTAAGAACTTTAAGACTTGCTGTTGTGCACCCATAACCAGACCTAAAACCTGATTGGACAGGAGACAAAATGTTGTGACTTTTGAGGTAGTCTGTAAGTTGGTTATTTACAATTCTTTCTAAAACCTTCGCTAAACAAGGGAGAATGGAAATTGGTCTGTAGCAATTGGGATCAGACGGATCCCCACCTTTAAAGAGTGGACGCACCAGAGCCGATTTCCAGGCCTGAGGGATTTCAGCAGTCTGGAGCGAAAGATTAAAAATATTTGTAACAGGGACTGCAATCACAGGGGCTGCAATTTTAAAAAAGAAAGGGTCTAGCTCATCTAAACCTGGTGGCTTGTTGGAATCCAACATTTTCAACTCCTCCAAAACCTCACCGTCTAGAATGGGCTGCAAGTTAAAACCATGAGTGCGTGTAGAATAAGTGGGAGCTATGGGCGAAGTGGAAGCTGATGAAATGGGATAAGAACTTTCAGAAACAGCATCTGAGTTTGTAAAATGTTTGTTAAAGCAGTTAACCATCTGCATCTTATCTGATACTAAAATATCATGGACTTTGAGGGACAGAGGCAGTGTAGGAGAAGGTTTCTTTTCTAATTCTCGTATGATTTTCCAAAATCTTTTTGGATCTGATTTACAGAAAGAAAACTGTTCTTTAAAATAATCTGATTTTGCTTTTCGAAACAGCTGTAATGATTTATTTCTGATTTGCTTAAAAACTAGTAAATCTGCTGAGATTTTGTAGATCTGGCTTTTTTTCCACGCTTTATTTTTTTGTTGGAGAAGAATATTCATGGTGGAACCAGGGGCTATGACGGGTCTTTATTCTGAGCTTCTTGATTGGGGCATGCTTATTAACAACATTACTGAATAACTCACAAAATAGTTGTAATGCATGGTCCACAGTGGGGACAAGGCTGATTTTGGACCAGTCAGCACCTGCTAGGTCATGCAAAAATGCTTGAGAATTAAAATTTTTGAGAACTCGTTTGTGTGTAGTTTGGGCTGGTAGCTTAGCGGAACAAGAATTTCTGATGCAAGAGATAAAACAGTGGTCACTTATATCAGCACAAAACACCCCTGAGTGATACTTGTGTGGGGAATTTGTCAAGATAATGTCAATAAGGCTTGCCTTATCTGGGTTTTTTAGGTCAAACCTGGTAGGAGAATTAATAATTTGATGTAGATTTAGGGCATCAAATTGTTGTATAACTTTGTCTGGTGGCCTTAACATGTCCCAGTTTAGGTCACCAAGGAGCACAAATTCTGTGTTTGTAAATGGGGCTAATAGATTACTCAGGGTCTGTAATGTACATGCTGGAGCTGATGGTGGGCGATAACAACCGGCAACGGACATAGAGAAATTATTCGAGAGCTTTAAATTGAGAATAAGCAAATCAAACTGCTTTGGGATGGATTTTGCCAAGTTAACTGAGCATTGTATGTTTTGTTTGACATAAATTGCCACACCTCCACCTTTAGTTGACCTGTCCTGTCTAAACAAGTTGAAGCCTGGAAGACATAATCAGAGTACGAAATAGAATTTCTCAACCAGGTCTCTGTGACAATCAAAACATCTGGATGTGTACAATTTACCCAAACTTTGACATTGTCCATTTTTTGCAAGAGGCTTCTTATATTTATGTGAATAAAGCCCAAGCTCTTTCGAGAGCAAAAATCATCAAATGACAAATCATTACTTACATCAGGAAAAGATGGACCAACATCTGTCACTGGACCAGGATTGGAGTGCACATTACCAGAAATCAAAAGGAGCAAAATAATTAATATACGAGATACATTTTGTGAAAACTGCAATTGTTTTTTCTTGAGAAGAAACTTTGGAGTATCATATGTCAATACAATAGCTTGAGACAGAATTCTCATAATATGACAAGAGGATAATGACTGAAGGTAAAAATGTAAACTTGACCGAAAGCATTGCTTGATAGCAAACGAGACATGTCTGTCTGGCAGGAGATTGGTGTGTGAAAGGGTGGCGGGTGAGCTTAAATTTAGTGAGTTATAAGCCAACACATATTCTTTAGCCGGTGGGCAGAAATTTGGACCAGAGCAGTAGCTAAACGCCAAACACAAGAAGATTAGAAGGTGCATGACAGTGCTTGATATAGCCTGTGTGCATGGTGATCACAAGTCTTATACTATTGCAGTGGTTTACCTTGAGATAGCTGGGCAAACTTTTCTGATGTCAGTTGGGGCTGTTGATAGCTTGGTCTATCCAGTCATCTGGATCAGGATCTTCCTATCCTTAAGGAATTGGTGGGAAATTGTAAACCAGTAAATATTGTAACGAGGTGGCAAAAGCGGACTGAGAATTTGACACAAGAGAGTGAGACCGAAGAGGGCCCTGTGTAAATGAGACCGTGTGGAGATTTGTAAACAGGATGCAACCAATGTGAACAACTCTCTCTCAGAGTTGCCATTTTTTGGTGTCATCTTGCCAGAACAGAATGTTAAGATGAGGAAAACCAGAGCACAGAAATGTAAAGAGAAGAATTAGAAAAACCCTGGTTATCAAGAGCCTAAGGTGCCCAAATGTAATGGAATTGATTTGATTGATTTCATGCAGCTACAACATAAAGATACTTCACTCCAGGGGTTGCTTCAAGAATGCAGAGGAGGTTATGCCCAGTCGTGTAGCAGATGAAGGCTTTTTTTTTCAGGGACAAAGTTCTGTACTATAAAGATAATCAGGATGATTATGCCAGGTTAGTGGATCCCCAACAGCTGCGTGAACAGGTGTTGAACTTGGGCCACAGTATTCCTTGGGCAGGTCATCTAGGCACAAGGAAAACCTTAGACCAGGTGGCTAGTAGATTTTATTGGCCAGGTCTTAACGCTGATGTACAGAACTTTTGTCAGTCTTGCTCAGTCTGTCAGCTGGCAAGCAATAAGAATGTCCCTAAATATCTGCTCCAACCACTGCCGATCATAGACGTTCCATTTAGTCGCATAGCCATGGACATTATGGGTCCCATGGAATGAACACAGTCAGTAAACCGCTACATATTGGTTATTTGCGACTATGGCACCAGGTATCCAGAAGCTTTTCCTCTTCGTGACATCACTGCCAAACAAATTGCTTATGCACTACTGCAGCTTTTCTCTTGGGTCGGAATTCCTTCAGAAATGCTTACAGATCAGGGCACAAACTTCCTCTCAAACACATTGAAACAAGTTTACAGGCTTTTAGGTGTTAAGGGTATTAGGACCACCGCTTATCACCCCTAAACATATGGCTAAGTGGAGAGATACAATCAAACTCTTAAAAGTATGCTCAAGTGCCCCAAACTTCCACGGGCTTCTCCCCTTTTGAACTTTAGTACGGCAGGCAGGTCAGAGGACCCCTGGATGTGCTGCAAGAAGCCGGGGTAGGTGCCCAGACAAAGAAAACAAGTGTTCTTGAGTTTGTTTTGCAGATGCGAGAAAAAATGGAACAGACAACCAGTCTTGTGCGGAAGCAGCTGGAGAAGGCTCAGCATACACAGCAAACCTGGTATGACAAGTCAGCACGCCAAAGATCTTTCAACCCTGGCCAGCAGGTATTGCTACTTCTTCCAACAGCTGAAAACAAACTGTTGGCAAAATGGCAAGGCCCCTGTACTGCACTGAGAAAACTGAGGGAAATGCCATCCCAGCAGCAGTTGTTTGTTCGGACTGTGGAGGAGGAGGATGAGTATGATTTTACGCCTTCAAATGAGAACTTCGGTTCACTTGACCTCTCTCATCTCTCTCTGAAGCAACAGGAGGAGTTATAACAATTATACCAGAAGAATTGTTTCAGGAGAAACCAGGAGCTTCAGACTTGGTGGAGCACAATGTTCATCTGAAAAATGCCCTATCACCCCTATCAGGCAGAAAATGTACAGGATTCCCCAGAGACTGGTTCCGGTCTTGGAGGAGGAGATCACTGTTATGAAAGAGCTGAAGGTAATCGAGCCATCTAACAGTGAATAGTGTAATCCTGTAGTTTTGGTGGTTAAAAAGGATGGAACCATTCGTTTTTGTATTGATTTTCGGAAGGTTAATGCTCAGTCTAATTTTGATGCATATCCCTTCCAAAACTGGAGGATCTAATCGAAAAGGTGGGCAGAGCCAAATACATCACAACCAAGTCCCTTTGTCTGATGATGCTAAGCCTGTAACTGCTTTTAGAACGCCTCAAGTACTGTGGCAGTTTACCAAGATGCCATTTGGACTCCATGGAGCACCTGCATAAAATAAAAATAAAAATAAAATCAATAACTGTCAACATTCAGCAAGAAGATTGCAATATACAGAAAGGTAATGGGATCATGGCGATCAGAATGAATTAATTACAAGACATAAACATAATATTAATAGAAAGGAAAATACTAGGTACTAATAAAATGAGAGAAAAAAATAAATAAAATCTAAGACAAGGAATTATTCAAACAAAAAAGCACAAATTGTCCCAGTGTTACATGGGAGTATTAATATTTTTAAGATAATCATAAAATTGATAGAACTCTATCATAAATCATTTAAATCTGGGAGTTGTTTTTCTGACTCTGTACTTATGTATATAGACTTTAGATTGGAGGAGTAACAAATTTATTCTACCTTTTTATCATCAGAATTAAAATATTTAAGAATTTGTTTAAAATTTATTATAATATTAATGTTTAATTTAGTATTTACAAAATGTTCTATTTGGATCCAGAATTCAAGTGAGAATTTACAGTGGTAGAAGAGGTGAAGAAAGAATCGATTCAGGGACATCCTTACTAAAAGTAAAGTTATTTTCTATATCTGAAAATTTGGATATAAACATATTTGTGGGGTAAATGTTATGCAGAATTTTTTTTGTGTATTTCTTTAATGTTGTTATTTGTCAGGGATGGTGGTGGTGGACCCAAATGCAGGAGACCAGACTTGGTGGCAGAAACATAAAAGTTTACTTAAGTAACTTAAGCATGACAAAAACCCAGGAGAACAAACCAGTGCTGCAACAGAACGTAGAAGAGTAGATGACCTGACAATGAGAACTGAAAACCAGACACTTAAATACACTGAGATTGATTAACTAAATGAAGACAGCTGTGGATGGTTAACCTGAACATGGTGAAACTGACAGGGAAAACAGAACATGACAAAACCTAAGCACAGAATCATGACAGTACCCCTCCCAAAAGGGCAGATCCCAGATGCCCTAACACCTGTGAGGAGGGGACCTAGAACAGAAACATAAGTCCAGAAATCCTGCAGCCAGACAGACGTGAGGGGTATTGAAACCCCTCCAGGAACAGACATGAAGAGGAGCAGTTCTGGTGACTCTCCCCAGGGACAGGAAACATGAAGGGGAGCAGTCCCAGCAACCCTCCTCCAGAAGCATAAAACAGCCCAGGGGGACGAGCGGCGACCATCCTCGGGGACAGGAAGGAGCGGTCCCGGTGACCCTCCTCAGGAACAGAAACATGAAGAGGAGCGGCCCCGGCGACCCTCCACAGGAACAGGATGGATGGCCCCAACAGTCCCCCTTCAGGAACGGAATGGATGGATGAAGAATAGATGGTGAAGACGGCTACAGGAAACCCCATCTGGCATGGCGTGGCAATTTGTGGCATGGCGTGGACAAGGTGCAAAGATTCTCCTGCTGGGTCCAAGATGGTCAGGTCATACTGTCAGGGATGGTGGTGGTGGACCCAAATGCAGGAGACCAGACTTGGTGGCAGAAACATAAAAGTTTACTTAAGTAACTTAAGCATGACAAAAACCCAGGAGAACAAACCAGTGCTGCAACAGAACGTAGAAGAGTAGATGACCTGACAATGAGAACTGAAAACCAGACACTTAAATACACTGAGGTTGATTAACTAAATGAAGACAGCTGTGGATGGTTAACCTGAACATGGTGAAACTGACAGGGAAAACAGAACATGACAAAACCTAAGCACAGAATCATGACAGTTATTCATACAAAATTTATTGGGTAGTAACCATGCTTTCTTCCAGTTGATATCATTTAAAATACTGTTCCAATTCATTTCTCCTTTAGGTGTAAAGTTTCTTTTTTTCACATAAAGTTTTGCGTATATGTTTGTTGTTGCATTTTTTATTCAATATATCAATACTATTAATTATTAAGGAAGAATCTATATGAGATGCCTTTTGATAATTAAGTTGGGAGGTCATTAGGTGAACTAATCCTGAGGGGAGAGCTCTCATTACACTGTAGAATTCTTTATTTGTACTGGAAAACATTTTTTATTTAAGAACCTGTCATAGTCTAAAAGGGTCCCATTCTCATCAAAAAGATCAGAAACATAGATAATCTTTTGATCTATCCAATTTTGTTTAAATAAAGATGTGTTTTTGATAGTTACATCTTCATTGTTCCATATTTTACTTTTGTGCGAGGAAAAATTATGGGTATAGCATAACTTCCAAGCAAGCAAGGCTTGTTGATAAAAATTTGAAAGACTGTCAGGAATCTTTTTGATATTATAATTACATTTTAATAGAAACTGAAGACCACCTATTTTATTGAAAATATTGAATGGGATAAAATACCAAATTGAATTTGAGTGTTGGAAATATTTTTTAATCCAGTTCATTTTAAATGTATAGTTTAAATCTGAGAAATTACTGATTTCATAACCTCCTTTTTGCTTTGGGGGCATAACGTTGTTCTTTCTGAAAATAGTGATGTCTATTTTTCCATACAAAATTAACTAGAATGTTGTTCATTTCTTTGGAAGTTGAAACAGGAACAAATAAAGATAATGCAGGATAAACTACTCTTGAGATAGCTTCCGCTTTAGTCAAGATGATCCTGCCAAAAATAGATAGATCTCTCTGAAGCCACATATTCAATACATCTTGCATTTTTTTTATTCTCAAGGAAAAATTTGTCTAGATTTTATGTCCTTGGTTATACTGATACTGTAACTGCATCTTTAACAGGGATACTATGAATTTGTTTATACTTCACATTTTTAATACTTAATAATTGACATTTACCTAAGTTAAGATGTAATCCAGAAGCATTTGAAGATGATTTCATTGTACTTAAAGCAAAGTCAACTTATTTAGTATTTTGCTTACAAATCCTTTTCTTCTTTGAGCTCACTTCCTGTAGGTGTGGCTGTGAGTGCATACATGGCTGCATCCAGGAGACCCGGCTGAGAACAGGTGTGTCTGAGATCCCCCAGCGCCTCGCCTGCATCGTCGGCGAGACCAAGCTGCTGAAGGAGGGGGCGGAGAAAGGCGCCTGAGATGAAGATGAACGATGAGACTGTACGAGAACGAGGAGTTGGGGGTTGTTCTTAACATTCGGCTGAAGGTTAATATGTCACTCCTCCTAGTATGATCTGTGCTGTTATGTCTTTATGTTATTTTTAACATCTTTCAGAGTAAAGAGGTTAAGAAATTAGCCGCTGGATTCATTTCATGTGCCCTGTCCCAAATTAACAGATAAAATAGGAACTAAAGTTAATTTTAAAGTCAACAATAACACAAATGACCACAGATTATTTGATATTTTTTATAAATCTTGATTATTTTTTCATCAGTGATTCACTACCTTCCAGAAAGAGTAAAAAAAACAATACACCAATTTCCGTCATTTACACCAGTTATTTCGCATCAAACTACAAGAACTTTCCGGACACCGTTTCCCACAATGCATTGTTTTGTAGTCATCAAGGCGGCTTGCAGCCAGCGCAGTACCTATTTTCTGGCTGCGCTGTCTTAGGAAGGCGCCTTGACCCCGCCCCTTTCTCGCGATACTTCGTGATGGCATGTGACGTCGGTGGCAGAAACCAACCAACATGCACCGCAATCCAATTGATGTTTCTCGTTGCATGTGCCATTTTTTTTCTTTTTTGGGACCAAGGTTCTTTTCCTCTCTCTCTGCCTCACTGAAGAATCTCTTCTGCTAGCTGCAGCTCTCATGCCTGCGCTTTGCAGTAAGTCTGGAGTAGCGACGGAGTTGTCCAAGCTTATATCGGGAGTGGCCAACTGACATAGCTGCTGCTCTGCAGAAGGTGGTTGGGGATTTTGGCGACAGACCGGGGACTCAAACATGAGTGTCTTTGTGGACCATATGATGGTGGGGTCGTGGGTCTCGAGCCAAGGCAGTCCCAGAATAAGATAACAGTGAAGGGTATCAATAGAGAAGAAAAGGAGGATTCCCTGATTTTGATGCTGGATGTGGAGTTGGAGATCAGGAGTCAAGACCTTGAGCCGACCAGAGCCCAGAGTACGGCCATCTAGAGCGGAGACTGCCACCCTTGAATCACAAGCAAGCAGAGGAATCGAATTAACCTTAGCAAAATCTAAATCAATAAAATTTCCTGCTGCACCTGAATTTATCATGGCAGTAGCAGTGAGTACCCTATCGGCTAATCTGATAGCAACTGGTATCTCAAATATAAGATAAGTGCCACTCACCGGTTCGCCCAATCGTCAAGGCGGACGATCGGAACAGGAAGCTTGCAGGTTACTCTCTTCCTTCCATTTCTCAAGATCCTCTTTGTCCTGGTTCCGGTCTTATTTACTAAATCGGGAACAATGTGTTGTAATCAATAACTGTAAATCAAGTCTTCAAAAAACTGTGACTGGAATTCCTCAAGGAACCATTCTCGGCCCAATTCTCTTCAGTCTGTACATAAACAATCTCCCAGAAGTTTGTCCTGACATCAATATCCAAATGTATGCTGATGACACTGTTGTTCATGTCTCTGGCAAAGACGGTAACACAGTCAGTGAAAAATTAACCAATAGTTTAAAAATATATCCAATTGGCTTGAAGACTCCTGTTTAACATTCAATACAAAGAAGATGAAATGTGTGTGTTTTTCCATTAAAAACAAACACCATTACCAACTCCTTACACGTTTTTATAAATGGAAAATTAATTGATAAAGTACAGGAGGAAAAATCTCTTGGAATAATGTTGGATTCCCAATTAAATTTCAAAATCCATGTTAAAAAAGTCTGCAAGGTGGTCAAATTAAACATCAACTGTTTTAAATCAATACAACACTGCTTGACTCCGAAATCTGCTTGGATATTTTTAAACTCTATGATCTTTTCTCAAGCTTCCTGACCCACCTGGAGAAACGGGGAGCTGTGTCAGGATGCTATTTGTCAACTCTAGCTTTACCTTTAACACAATAATACCAGACATCCTGATCCCCAAGTTAACTGACTTGGGGCTCCCAACACTCATCTGTTCATGGATTAAGGACTTCCTAGTCAACCGACCCCAACAGGTGAAACACACTCTCGTCGGACCGAAGTCTCGGCGTCGGCTCCCCCCAGGGCTGTGTGCTGAGCCCACTCCTATAATCACTTCACTCATCTGACTGCAGTCCCAGCCACCCCGAGAGCCTCATTATCAAGTTTGCGAATGACACCACGGTGGCAGGTGGAGTCCTTCAAAGTCCTCGGTGTCCATATTTCAGCAGATCTCTCCTGGAAAACCAACACCCACGCCCCATAGGGCTGCCACGATTATTTGTCTAATCAACGACTAATCGACTATTACAATTGTCGATGAATAATTTGGTCGTCGAAGCGTTGTTTTTGTTTGTTTTTTCTTTGTTTTGATCTTAAAACTACGGTGCGCGCTTTGGTCTGCCTTCTATGCCAGGTTTGCCACTCTCTTGGTCACACATGCGCAGTAGTTCTAATCCGGTCAGCAGTGATGTCACAGGAAGCTCTCGGTAGGCTCATAACAACACACTAGCTCGAAAATGGTGGGAAACATACGAGAAATAAAAGAGGAAAAAATGTCAAATGTAATTTCTGCAAGACAGAACTTGTGTTCCATAGCGCACTATGGCAATTAATGATCTCCTTAACATGAAGCATGTTGTGACTGAGTTTGATCACACTGAGCAGAGAGCTTCGTCTAGCTAAGCTAACATCGGCGCTAACACAGCTAGCGCTGCCGCGACTGTCATTACTGCGCTGTTTGGAGATGAACCAGAAGATCTGCAGCTGATCCGTGTCTATAGCGCTTCTGTCTGCATAGTGAACGTTTCTGAATCTGTGCTCTTCTAACCAAACGCCACGAGGACGGCGCCAATTAGTCTACACTGTAAACAAACCGCTCGTCCAAGGCTTCAGTCCGATTCCGCGCCGCGATCATGTCATTCGTTTCGAAGAGAGGATGATGAAACATTCACGGTGCAGACAGAGAGGCTGTGTGTCGGTACGGATCTGCAGCAGTTATGGAGCGGTGGGAAAACTATCAGTCCATAAAGTGAAGTCCAGAGCTAAGTTGACAAGTTTAGCATTACATTAGCTGCATTAAGCTACAGTTAAGTGTAACTTAAAGTCACAAAAATGACAACAAACAGCAAAGCAACCACAACATTAAAGTAGTAACTCAGATTAATGGGTTCTCCCCCAAACTGAAAAATATGAAGTATTGGTCTGAGCATGTGCAGTGGATGTAGGTGGTGAAAGAATGAAAGTACTGTAGTACATTCTAACATCCACTGATTTTCTCCCTTTTTAAAAATATAAATTTCCCCCTTTTTATTTAAGATCTTTGTTTATATGGACATCCGGAGGTTTTTTATGTATAGGACTATCTAGTGTCTGGTTTAATACATGGGCCTCAGAGAGCAAATATTTTGAGTGTGTTTATATCTGCAAATAGTTTTTGAAATACGTTACAGTTACATGTTTTAAAGCTTTAAGAGAGAGTTGCAGGCTTTTATTAAGTTTTCTATAGTTGATTCAGATGACCTCATTTTATTTAAGTCTTGTTTTAATGTCAAAAACAAATGAAAGAGAAAAGCTTCATGATTCATTTAAAAGATTAATAATAATAATAAATCATAAATAATAAAATAATAAATAATAAATCATTGTTGTATACGTCGTGCACATTGGAGCGAGCTGTACTCAAATTTCATTGTAACACATGAACTGACATTAAAGGCATTCTATTCTGATCTCAGAGTCCTGTCTTCTCTCTGCCTGTTTTGCCTTTTGTAATCTGCCCTGGTATTTTGGGCACTGGGATGCATTTTTCTGTCTCATGTGAGAAAAATGCCATGTCACGTTTCTTTGTGCCTCATGCTGTCACTTTTTTGAGCTTTTGGGATGCTCTCCCAATTTGACCAGTTGCCTTTGTTTGCTAAGGCAATAGTCATTTGGAAGTCTGTCTTTTGTATCCTGTACTGCCCTTGTTTTCTGATCTGATTTGTTTTGAGCATTGTTTGGGGGTGCTTTTCTTTGTTCCTAGTGCTAACACTTTCAATCTTTGGACACCAGTTTTGGGGATTTTTGTCTTTTGCTGCCCCTTCCTCACTGTTTTTGTTTGCATGTCTATGGACTCCGGTCGCATTTTCTTGTCTACTGCCTTATTTTAATGGGTGGTGTTACTCACCCTTCCCCTGCCTCAGTTTTTTTGTGGGTGGGGGTATTGTGTCCTGTTGCTACAGTTAGAAGACAATAAAAACATGTTCATCCTGTTTATTAATTGACTTTGTCATTTTTCATTTTCTTAAAAAAAAACTCTAGAAATCCTCATCAGGTTCAGACAACAGGTGATTGACTGACAGTTCTCCTCTTTGGGTGTAAATGAGTCTTTTTAGTTTTGCTAAATAGAAGAAACAACTTATTTGTGATAGAAAATAAAACTCCTCATAGACATGTTCATAGAAAATCAAAGACTGATTTAAAATGTAAGGAGTTCCTTAGGAAAAAAAGTGTTTTTTATCTGAGTTTGTTTTAATGTTGTGACTTCCTTTCTGTTTGCATTCAATATAATATATTTTTAAAATCAAATCAAATCAAATCAACTTTATTTATATAGCACTTTTCCAAAAAGTTCATTTTTATCAAAGTGCTTAACATAAAATAAATAAAATAATAATAATAATAATAAAATGTTAAAAACAAAGGACAATGCCCTCAAACCCCACCCCCACCCCTCCACACACTCGCACAAACACACACCGACATATTTCCACACCTTGAAGTTAAAAACAATAAAAATAACTTATTACTAAAAAGCTGGAAAAATAGAAATCTAGAAATCTGGCTTTGTACTGCAGTGAGGAAACGATATTTTAGGGACCTGTCCACACCAGTGAGCCCCAATCAAGTTCACGGAGTACGCCACTACAGGACCCCCAGATCCTAGCAAAGAGCCAGACCCGGAGGTCCCACTGTGGCGACCCAGTTTACTGAGAAAGGGCAATCACTGATGTGGAGGATCCCTCAGAGGAAAACACTGGAGTTGAAAATGTAAAAAAAAAAAAAGATAAAAATTAAATGAATAAAACAGATATAAATACACACACATGCACATAAAATACACATAATTCAGTAAATATCAATTAAGTAAAAAGAGAGGATAAAACAAAATATTAGAAAACTCTCAAAGTTTAACTAAAAGCCAGATTAAAAAGGTAGGTCTTGAGCCTTCCTTTAAAACACGAACAGTCTCTGCAGCCCTGAGGCTCTCTGGAAGGCTGTTCCACAGGCGAGGTCCATAGTAACTGAATGAAGCCTCGCCGTATGTTTTAGTTCTAACTTTTGGAATAACTAACAGGCCTGTTCCAGAGGACCTCAGGGTCCGCGAGGGCTCATACCTTAAAATCATATCAGATAAATAAGAAGGCCCAATGCCATAAAAACATTTATAAACCAATAAAAGAATTTTAAAATCAATTCTGAATTGCACAGGGAGCCAATGCAGCGATTTTAAAATGGGTGTAATGTGTTCCCGCCCCCTGGTCCTCGTCAGCACGCGTGCGGCTGAATTCTGTAGCAGTTGAAGGTTTGAAATCCTTTTCCTGGGAAGACCAGAGAGCAGGGCATTACAGTAATCAAATCTACTGGAAATAAAAGCATGCATTAACACCTCTGTGCTGGCAAGAGAGAGAAATGGGCGGACTCTGGTGATGTTTTTTAAGATGGTAAAATCCTGTTTTTGTTATGTTTTTGATTTGTGGAATAAAATTCAACTCAGAGTCAAAAATCACACCCAGGTTTCTCACACAGTGAGAAGTTTTATAGTTTTTTAGTTTAGATAAAACAAACTCTCTCTTGTCTTCAGAACCGATCACTAAAACCTCAGTTTTGTCCTGGTTCAGCTGTAAGAAGTTCTCTGCCATCCATGACTTAATGTCTAAAATACAATTTAAAAGAACATTGACTGACTCTTCGTCATCAGGAGACACAGCAATGTAGAGTTGTGTATCATCAGCGTAGCTGTGAAAACAAACGCCATGTCTCCTGATGACATCCCCAAGGGGCAGCATATATAAATTAAAAAGTAGTGGGCCTAAAATTGAACCTTGGGGGACCCCACAATTGATTTCAAAGACCTTTGAAGAGTAAGTATCCATACTTACATAAAATCTACGATCTGTGAGATAGGAATAAAACCACTTCAGAACAGTACCAGAGATGCCCAAACCTCTCAGCCTATTAAGTAAAATCTTGTGATCTACTGTATCAAATGCTGCGGTCAGATCCAGCAGCACCAGGACTGAGAGTTTCTGACAGTCCAGGTTACATCTGATATCATTTACTATTTAAATAACACCCAAGTAAATTTCTTAGTAATATTATGTAATAATTTGTCTAATAAAAAGATGCTTAGAATTTTTATACAAGTTATACAAGTGTTTTTCACCTTTTTCGAGCTAAGATATACTTCTTCCACGATAAAAATCCCACGGCACACCAGCATCCAAAAATGTAAAAAAAATGAAGAACTCCATAGTCTGTATAGATGTACAGTCCCTCATGCATTGTTTGTAATAATTCAGGCAGAAAAACTGGAAGCTGCAGCTATTTTTCTAAATGTTTTGATTCAATAATAATTTTTAAACTAAATTACTTGAAAAATTGCCCATGTAATTGTTTGTGTCTTCAGTTCTGTGTAATTATATTTTTATCTCAAATCAAAAATAATAATAATAATAATATTGTAAACCAGCTGTTATTTTTATAAAGATAACTTAGACCAAACACTGAGTTGTTAACAATAAACACAAACCTTGAAGGAGAACTAAACTGTTTCCTGCTGATTTCATCAAGAACATTTGAAAACGGAGCAAACAGACTGTTTGATGTGTGCATTCGTTGTACTGCAAACGTCATTGTAGCACAGAGACGCTGTCACTTTAACCCAATGCATCATGTGAGATGTAGTACAAACTGACACGGACACACGTCTGAGATTTATTATTTTGTTCACCTTAACCAGTCTGACACTGGATCCCCCGGGAAGCTAAACACTAGCTTCACTAGCTGTAGCTGTTGTTATTGATGGAACTGAGAGACTTTATGAGCCAAATCAGAAAAAGGAAGTGAGGACATTGACCATTTCTAATTGGTCAGTTGGATGACACATGATCTAGCCTCCAAGAATGGATGGTGGAGACAGCTGTAGGGGTGGGAATTTTACTGGGACTCAAAGCTAGCGGCTATTTTTGTAGCCAAATTCTGGAGTTTTCATTATTATCAAATAGTCATTTATAGAATCAAATAAACTCAGAAAATAGTGTTTTGTGATTTCCCATATTCCTAACTACTCAGTGTTGAATCACGGCCAGTTCTAAACTGGTTAAAAACCTACCTGGAAAACAGAAAATATTTTGTGTCAATTTTGTAACTTTACATCTTAGCCAACAGAAATTACATAAGGAGTTCCCCAAGGCTCCATCCTAGGACTACTTCTATTTAACATCTACATGCTCCCACTGGCCCAGGTTATAAAGTACAACATTAGTTATTAGTTATCATCTCAAAATATCTCAAGGATTAAAGATCTGATGTCTAAGCAGGACCTGGAAAAACTAGAGCATGCTTTCATCTTCAGTCGACTTGATGACTGTAACAGTGTTTCTACAGGAAACTGCAGCTTATTCAGAACTCTGCTGCTCGGGTTCTCACTAGGACCAAGAAAGTAGACCACATCAGTCCAGTTCTGAGGTCTTTCCCCTGGTTACCTGTCTGTCAGAGGATAGACTTTAAAGTTCTGTTACTGCTTTATAAAGCTTTGAATGGTTTAGCACCAAAATACATGACTGACCTCCTGACCCAGTTTGTACCATCCAGATCTCTCCGGTCCTCTGGATCCGGTCTTTTATCAGTTCCTAGAGTCAGAACTAAACATGGAGAAGCTGCATTCAGCTTCTATGCTCCACAGATCTGGAACAGACTTCCAGAAAACTTCAGATCAGCTGAAACACTCAGTGGATTTAAATCCAGGTGAAAGACTCACCTGTTCTCAGTTGCATCTGACTAATATGGATTCAAAAGTTTACATCTGTGCTGTTTATCTATGATTGATTTAAATCAAAGTTTTTTTTTTAACTTTCTTTTAAGTTTTTTTTAATGATCACACCTTTACTATTTCTCGTTTTAATGTTTTAAGTAAAACACTTTGAAATAATTCTGTACATGAAATGTGCTATGAATAAACCTGCTTTGCCCCAAAGGCTTCAGATAGATAGATAGATAGATAGATAGATAGATAGATAGATAGATAGATAGATAGATAGATAGATAGATAGATAGATAGATAGATAGATAGATAGATAGATAGATAGATAGATAGATAGATACTTTATTCATCTGTGCAGAGAGATATTCCCTGTCTGGTAGCTCCTCCATGCAAACCAGTCACACTTAAAAGACATAAGAACTATGCAGGTAAATAAAGCATAGATAAAACAAAATATGGACATAAAAATGAAAACAGGAGTGTGATGTATAAAAATACTAAAAATTACCTAAAAATAGAAATGATAAAAGAAATAGATAAAAAGTACAGACTGAATAAAATGCACAGATTAAATAGATACATAGATAGACTGCGAATGTGCAGTCAGCAGTGCCTGTTCTAAAACCTCATGGCAGTCAGGATGAAAGACCTCCTGAACCTCTCCGTTCTGCAGCGCAGTGAGAGGAACCTCTGACTGCGACTGCTTCTCTGAGAGGCCAGGGTCAGGTGCAGCAGGTGTCTTTTGTTTTTCAGAATGGCGTCTAACATTTTTCCCTCCACCAAAGTCCCCACAGAATGGACCCCTTCGCCCACCACATGACAATACTCAGGATTTCTGCTGTCCTTGAACAGCACAGATCAAGTCTGTAGTTGATGAGACATGAAACTTAGAGCAATAAAACCCCCACCAGCACAGTGAGTTTGAATTCAGGCCAAAAACACGTTAACTCATTACATGATCCTCATTAGTTCCTAGAGAAAAAGAGAACTTCCAAGAAACAAAGCTGTAACACAGAGATAAGATTAGAAAAAGTGCTGCTGTCACTCCAGTAATCATTACTATCAGCTACAGCCTTGAAAGCACACGTCTGCCTGGACTCGTTTAGAGGCTTTTCCTTGTTGCTGCATTTGTGTCTTGATAAAGGCATGAAAGACCACGCATCACAGAAAGGCATGAAAGATCACGCATCACAGAAAGGCATGAAGGATCACGCATCAGAGAAAGGCATGAAAGATCACGCATCAGAGAAAGGCATGAAAGACCATGCATCACAGAAAGGCATGAAAGACCACGCATCAGAGAAAGGCATGAAAGACCACGCATCAGAGAAAGGCATGAAAGACCACGCATCACAGAAAGGCATGAAAGACCACGCATCACAGAAAGGCATGAAAGACCACGCATCAGAGAAAGGCATGAAAGACCACGCATCAGAGAAAGGCATGAAAGACCACGCATCACAGAAAGGCATGAAAGATCACGCATCAGAGAAAGGCATGAAAGACCACGCATCACAGAAAGGCATGAAAGATCACGCATCAGAGAAAGGCATGAAAGATCACGCATCAGAGAAAGGCATGAAAGATCACGCATCAGAGAAAGGCATGAAAGATCACGCATCAGAGAAAGGCATGAAAGATCACGCATCAGAGAAAGGCATGAAAGACCACGCATAACAGAAAGGCATGAAAGATCACGCATCAGAGAAAGGCATGAAAGACCACGCATCACAGAAAGGCATGAAAGACCACGCATCACAGAAAGGCATGAAAGACCACGCATCACAGAAAGGCTCAGGAAGTCTTTGCACCAAATGCAATAAGACTCTTCAATGCAGGGGGATGGAGAGACACTAAACAGTTAACTATTTTTATTCCATTTTACTTTGTTCTCAGGGAATTTGACAGCTGATTTTATCATTACTATATTTAATATTTTTTCTGCCATTAGAAATCCAACAACGGGGAAACTGATCAATATTTTATTTTGGGATTAGGACTGGCATGAATTTTCTACGAGTATCAGCGTTGTCTATAAATTGCAGAAACAGAGCGGTTCACCACAAAAGTCCCGCCCACCGACGTTGCAAGATGTGAACAGTTCAGAGCGGACAGACACGCCCCCCACCTGTGTAAATTCCAGCCAAGTTGACCTGAAATCCAGCTGGATCAAACTTCATCCAAAAACCTCCTTCTTTTTATTCACAAACACAACAAGGAAATTTTATGAGAAAAAAAAAGAGCTGGAAAAAAATTCAAAGAAAAATGTAGAGAGAAATATCAGAGCTCTTAGGGAAAAAAGTCTAATTTTGAGGACTGCCTGGTGGGTGAATCCACACGGGCAGACTGAAGGACAGCTACATGGAGCTGTGAGACAAAAATATATGTGGCCCAAAGGAATCTGGGGCTTTCGTCTGTTTGTTAGTATTTTCATTCAAAAACGTGTTGATTATTTTGTTGACTAATGTTATTCGTGTGCTCCGCCCCGTTTCACTGTGCGTCGCCTGTCAAAAAATGTGTTCCTGACGCTGTGGCGTGGGAGGAGCTACCAGCTGTGTCTGTAGATATCTCACTTGGAATGAATGGAAGACACATACAATGTCAATGAATCAGGTTTATTTATTGTGAAACCTCAGTAATCATGTCTCCATCTTTGGGTTATGATTATTATTCAAAGATTTTCCCGGTACAGGGGGTGTGTCTGTATGTCAGCCACTTCTGCTGTGTTTCTGTGTGTCTGTGGCTGAGCTTGTAGGCTGACTGTCTCGTATTAATCTGATGGGGGATCAATATAAAATTAGGAGATCTTTATATTTTTTTGTTATTTCTTGATGAGACCAGAGTCAGCAGGCTACAAACCCGCAGCGTCTCTCTCTCTCTCTCTATGCTGGCATTTCGAGCGAGTCAGCTCCTTCGCAGGAGTAAAAGCCATCGATTCGTCCAGAGTTTATCCCGCCTGAGAACCTGCAGCACAAACAGGTAAAGGAGTAAGATGAAAGTTCTGGACAAAAATGCTCGCTTTGGATCAATATTTTACCCGCAAATAGGGTCACTTAAAATGTCATGTGCCCAAAGCTGAGCCCCTGATTGGCTGACAGCGACGCAGCGACCTGTCAAACTTCTGGTATTTACATTTTGGCTGCCTAGATGTTCAAATCAAGCTGCTGACCTGCTGACAGGTCAAGGGTGCAGATGGCAGGGACAAAAAAAACAACCAGCTGGATGGACATCCTGCAGAAATAGGAACCTTAGCCCTTACGGTGCCTTCCATTGACCAACAGGTGGCTCCCAACACCAGATGATGAGGGACAATAGCAGTGGCAGGTGCTGGAGCCACAGACTCCTCCTGTAAGAACTGGCGAGACAAGGCGTCAGGCTTCAGGGCGGCAGGAGAGAGGGAATTTAAGCTTGTCAAATTGTATTTATTTTTTATTTAACCTTTATCTATCCAGGCAGGAAAGATTAAGAACAGCTTTCCTTTTTACAACTGTGGCCTGGAAAAAGGCAAGTCTTTTTGAAAGAAAAGAAAAAAAAACTTGAATGGAATCAGAAAGAAGAAAGCCCACCTTGTTTGGCTGTCAGAATATAAGCACACTACCCCCAGGTCATAAAACGCTGCTGCTGATGATAAAACCAAAACTGTTTGTATTTTAAAAACACTAAAACTGGACTCAAACTTCAAATCAGAGTTCCAGTCTTGCATCTTTCCAACTTGTTTTGCAGAAAGGTATTTTATAATTCCCATTAGAGAGCGCTTTGGTTGACCTGCTGGTCAAGTTTCTAATTTATTAATGAAAGTCCTTAGAGACTTGGGTTCAAGTTCTTTGAAGCATTTGAAAATTATTTTTCAAAAGCTAAAATTAATAAAATTGGTAAAAGCTAAAATGCTATATTTCATTCAAATTTGACAGTGATGATATCTAATTGTTTCTGTCAAATATCTTCAGTGCTCGATTATAAAGCCTGTCCACTGGTTTGAGTGTGGTCTGACTGGATTGTGACCAAACGGTGATTCCATAACAAAGGTGAGAAAAGATCGTAGAGTTCAAAAATATCCAAGCCCATTCTGGAGTCAAAGTTGTATTAAATAAAACAGGTCATGTTTAACCTGACCACCTTGTATACTTTTTTATTATGGCTTTGGAAATTTAATTGGGAGTCCAAAATTATTCCAAGATATTTTTTCCCCTGGACTTGATCAATTAATTTTCCATTCAGAAAAACGTGTAAGGAGTTGGTAATGCTGTTTTTTTAAGGGAGAAACACACATTTAGTTTTCTTTGTGTTGAGAGTTAAACAGGATTCTTCCAGCCAAGTAGATATATTTTTTAATGTTTCACTGACTGAGTTATCGTCTTTGACAGAGACATGAACAACAGTGTCGACAGCATATAGAGAAACAAACCCCACTGAGATTCATTCGGTCAGGTTTGTTTGTAAATATTAATGTTTGGATCCTTCTGGTTAAATGAGTCGGATCCGAATTAACTGATAGAAGTCAATCTTTCAGTAGTTTTCTACTATGGTAACGTTGGGAAAACTGGAGTATTTCCAGGTGTTTGTCTGTCGCCATGGTAACGGTGTAAGCATATGAGTAAGTGGAGGTGCTTGTCACTATGGTAATGGTGTAAACACTGTATTAAGTAAAAATGTTGTCTGTTACCATGGTAACGATGTAAATATTGGAGTAAGTCAAACTGTTGTCTGTTGCCATGGTATCGGTGTAAACACCAGAGCAAGCGCAGGTGTTTTTCGATATGGTATCGTTGTGAATAGTGGAGTAATTCCAAGTGTTCGTCTGTCGCCATGGTATGGGTGTAAACACTGGATTAGGTCCAAGTATTTACTGTCGCCATGGTAACAGTGTAAACATTGGGGTAAATCCAAGTGTTGTCTGTTGTCGTGGTAATGGTGTAAACACCAGAGCAAGCGCAGGTGTTTTTCGATATGGTATCGTTGTGAATACTGGAGTAATTCCAAGTGTTCGTCTGTCGCCATGGTATGGGTGTAAACACTGGATAAAGTCAAACTGTTGTCTGTCACCATGGCAACAGTGTAAACACTGGATAAAGTCCAAATGTTTACTGTCGCCATGGTAACAGCGTAAACATTGGAGTAAGTCAAAGTATTGTCTGTTGCCGTGGTAACGGTGTAAACACCAGAGTAAGTGCGGGAGCTTGTCGCTATGGTAACGTGAATAGTGGTGTAATTCCAGGTGTTCGTCTGTCGCCAAGGTATCGGTGTAAACACTGGATTAAGTCCAAGTGTTGTCTGTCGCCATGGTAACAGTGTAAATATTGGCTCCACTTCCTGTCTACCTGTGGCTCCACTTCCTGTTTACGCGCGGCTCCACTTTCTGTCTACGCGCGGCTCCACTTCCTGTCTACGCGTGGCTCCATTTCCTGTTTAGGCGTGGCTCCACTTCCTGTTTATGCGTGGCTCCACTTCCTGTCTACCTGTGGCTCCACTTCCTGTTTACGCGTGGCTCCACTTTGTCTACGCGTGGCTCCACTTTGTCTACGCGCGGCTCCACTTCCTGTCTACGCGCGGCTCCACTTCCTGTTTATGCGTGGCTCCACTTCCTGTCTACGCGCGGCTCCACTTCCTGTCTACGCGTGGCTCCAATCCCTTTCTACGCGTGGCTCCACTTCCTGTCTACGCGCGGGCTCCACTTCCTGTCTACCGCGCGCTCCACTTCCTGTCTACGCGTGGCTCCACTTCCTGTCTACGCGTGGCTCCACTTCCTGTCTACGCGCGGCTCCACTTCCTGTCTACGCGCGGCTCCACTTCCTGTCTACGCGCGGCTCCACTTCCTGTTTATGCGTGGCTCCACTTCCTGTCTACGCGTGGCTCCAATCCCTGTCTACGCGCGGCTCCACTTCTGTCTACGCGCGGCTCCACTTCCAGTCTACGCGCGGCTCCACTTCCTGTCTACGCGCGGCTCCACTTCCTGTCTACGCGCGGCTCCACTTCCTGTCTAGGCGCGGCTCCACTTCCTGTCTACGCGCGGCTCCACTTCCTGTCTACGCGCGGCTACACTTCCTGTCTACGCGCGGCTACACTTCCTGTCTACGCGCGGCTCCACTTCCTGTTACGCGCGGCTCCACTTCCTGTCTACGCGCGGCTCCACTCCTGTCTACGCGCGGCTCCACTTCCTGTCTACGCGTGGCTCCACTTCCTGTCTACGCGCGGCTCCACTTCCTGTCTACGCGCGGCTCCACTTCCTGTCTACCGCGGCTCCACTTCCTGTCTACGCGCGGCTCCACTTCCTGTTTATGCGTGGCTCCACTTCCTGTCTACGCGTGGCTCCACTTCCTGTCTACGCGTGGCTCCACTCCCTTTCTACGCGCGGCTCCACTTCCTGTTTACGCGTGGCTCCACTTTGTCTACGCGCGGCTCCACTTCTGTCTACGCGCGGCTCCACTTTCTGTCTACGCGCGGTTCCACTTCCTGTCTACGCGTGGCTCCACTTCCTGTCTACGCGTGGCTCCACTTCCTGTTTATGCGTGGCTCCACTTTGTCTACGCGCGGCTCCACTTCCTGTCTACGCGCGGCTCCACTTCCTGTCTACGCGCGGCTCCACTTCCTGTCTACGCGCGGCTCTACTTCCTGTTTACGCGTGGCTCTACTTTGACTACGCGCGGCTCCACTTTCTGTCTACGCGCGGCTCCACTTCCTGTCTACGCGCGGCTCCACTTCCTGTCTACGCGCGGCTCCACTTCCTGTCTACGCGCGGCTCCACTTCCTGTTTACGCGCGGCTCCACTTCCTGTCTACGCGCGGCTCCACTTCCTGTCTACGCGCGGCTCCACTTTCTGTCTACGCGCTGCTCCACTTCCTGTCTACGCGCGGCTCCACTTCCTGTTTACGCGCGGCTCCACTTCCTGTCTACGCGCGGCTCCACTTCCTGTTTACGCGCGGCTCCACTTCCTGTCTACGCGTGGCTCTTTTTCCTGTTTATGCGCGGCTCCACTTCCTGTCTACCTGTGTCTCCACTTGCTGTTTACGCGTGGCTCCACTTTGTCTACGCGCGAATCCACTTTGTCTACGCGCGGCTCCACTTTGTCTACGCGCGGCTCCACTTCCTGTCTACCTGTGGCTCCACTTCCTGTTTACGCGTGGCTCCACTTTGTCTACGCGCGGCTCCACTTCCTGTCTACGCATGGCTCTTTCACGCGCATCCCTTCCTGTTTACGCGCGGCCACTTCCTGTTTGTATTGCGCGACTCTTCGCATTCCTGTTTACGCGCGCTCCACTTCCTGTCTACGCGTGGCTCCATTTCCTGTCTACGCGTGGCTCCACTTCCTGTTTACGCGTGGCTCTACTTTGTCTACGCGCGGCTCCACTTTCTGTCTACGCGCGGCTCCACTGCCTGTCTACGCGTGTTCCACTTCCTGTCTACGCGTGGCTCCACTTCCTGTCTACGCGTGGCTCCACTCCCTTTCTACGCGCGGCTCCACTTCCTGTTTACGCGTGGCTCCACTTTGTCTACGCGCGGCTCCACTTTCTGTCTACGCGCGGCTCCACTTTCTGTCTACGCGCGGTTCCACTTCCTGTCTACGCGTGGCTCCACTTCCTGTCTACGCGCGGCTCCACTTCCTGTCTACGCGCGGCTCCACTTCCTGTCTACGCGCGGTTCCACTTCCTGTCTACGCGTGGCTCCACTTCCTGTCTACGCGCGGCTCCACTTCCTGTCTACGCGCGGGCTCCACTTCCTGTCTACGCGCGGATCCACTTCCTGTCTACGCGCGGCTCCACTTCCTGTTTATGCGTGGCTCCACTTCCTGTCTACGCGTGGCTCCACTTCCTGTCTACGCGTGGCTCCAATCCCTTTCTACGCGCGGCTCCACTTCCTGTCTACGCGCGGCTCCACTTCCTGTCTACGCGTGGCTCCACTTCCTGTCTACGCGTGGCTCCAATCCCTTTCTACGCGCGGCTCCACTTCCTGTCTACGCGCGGCTCCACTTCCTGTCTACGCGCGGCTCCACTTCCTGTCTACGCGTGGCTCCACTTCCTGTCTACGCGCGGCTCCACTTCCTGTTTATGCGTGGCTCCACTTCCTGTCTACGCGCGGCTCCACTTCCTGTCTAGGCGCGGCTCCACTTCCTGTTTACGCGTGGCTCCACTTCCTGTGTAAGCGAGGATCCACTTCCTGTTTATGCGCGGCTCAACTTCCTGTCTACGCGTGGCTCCACTTCCTGTCTACGCGTGGCTCCACTCCCTTTCTACGCGCGGCTCCACTTCCTGTCTACGCGTGGCTCCACTTCCTGTTTATGCGCGTTTCCACTTCCTGTCTACGCGCGGCTCCACTTCCTGTCTACGCGCGGCTCCACTTCCTGTCTACGCGTGGCTCCACTTCCTGTTTACGCGCGGCTCCACTCCTGTCTACGCGCGGCTCCACTTCCTGTCTACGCGCGGCTCCACTTCCTGTCTACGCGCGGCTCCACTTCCTGTTTATGCGTGGCTCCACTTCCTGTCTATGCGCGGCTCCACTTCCTGTCTATGCGCGGCTCCACTTCCTGTCTACGCGCGGCTCCACTTCCTGTCTATGCGCGGCTCCACTTCCTGTTTACGCGCGGCTCCACTTCCTGTTTACGCGCGGCTCCACTTCCTGTCTACGCATGGTTCCATTTCCTGTTTATGCGTGGCTCCACTTCCTGTTTATGCGTGGCTCCACTTCCTGTTTACACGTGGCTCCACTTCCTGTTTACGCGTTGCTCCACTTTGTCTACGCGCGGCTCCACTTTCTGTCTACGCGTGGCTCCACTTCCTGTCTACGCGCGGCTCCACTTCCTGTTTACGCGTGGCTCCATTTCCTGTTTAGGCGTGGCTCCACTTCCTGTTTATGCGTGGCTCCACTTCCTGTCTACCTGTGGCTCCACTTCCTGTTTACGCGTGGCTCCACTTTGTCTACGCGCGGCTCCACTTCCTGTCTACGCGCGGCTCCACTTCCTGTCTACGCGCGGCTCCACTTCCTGTCTACGCGCGGCTCCACCTCCTGTTTATGCGCGGCTCCACTTCCTGTTTACGCGCGGCTCCACTTCCTGTCAACGCGTGGCTCCACTTCCTGTCTACGCGTGGCTCCACTTCCTGTTTACGCGTGGCTCTACTTTGTCTACGCGTGGCTCCACTTTCTGTCTACGCGCGGCTCCACTTTCTGTCTATGCGCGGCTCCACTTCCTGTTTACGCGTGGCTCCATTTCCTGTTTAGGCGTGGTTCCACTTCCTGTTTATGCGTGGCTCCACTTCCTGTCTACCTGTGGCTCCACTTCCTGTTTACGCGTGCTCCACTTTGTCTACGCGCGGCTCCACTTCCTGTCTACGCGCGGCTCCACTTCCTGTCTACGCGCGGCTCCACTTCCTGTCTACGCGTGGCTCCATTTCCTGTCTACGCGCGGCTCCACTTCCTGTTTACGCGTGGCTCCACTTTCTGTTTACGCGTGGCTCCACTTTGTCTATGCGCGGCTCCACTTCCTGTCTACGCGCGGCTCCACTTCCTGTCTACGCGTGGCTCCATTTCCTGTCTACGCGCGGCTCCACTTCCTGTTTACGCGTGGCTCCACTTCCTGTCTACGCGCGGCTCCACTTCCTGTCTACGCGCGGCTCCACTTCCTGTTTATGCGTGGCTCCACTTCCTGTCTACGCGTGGCTCCACTTCCTGTCTACGCGGTCCAAGTATTTACTGTCGCCATGGTAACAGCGTAAACATTGGAGTAAGTCAAAGTATTGTCTGTTGCCGTGGTAACGGTGTAAACACCAGAGTAAGTGCGGGAGCTTGTCGCTATGGTAACGTGAATAGTGGAGTAATTCCAGGTGTTCGTCTGTCGCCAAGGTATCGGTGTAAACACTGGATTAAGTCCAAATGTTTACTGTCGCCATGATAACAGCGTACACTTTGGAGTAAGTCAAAGTATTGTCTGTTGCCGTGGTAACGGTGTAAACACCAGAGTAAGTGCGGGAGCTTGTCGCTATGGTAACGTGAATAGTGGTGTAATTCCAGGTGTTCGTCTGTCGCCAAGGTATCGGTGTAAACACTGGATTAAGTCCAAGTGTTGTCTGTCTCCATGGTAACAGTGTAAATATTGGCTCCACTTCCTGTCTACCTGTGGCTCCACTTCCTGTTTACGCGCGGCTCCACTTTGTCTACGCGCGGCTCCACTTTCTGTCTACGCGCGGCTCCACTTCCTGTCTACGCGTGGCTCCACTTCCTGTTTAGACGTGGCTCCACTTCCTGTTTATATGCGTGCTCCACTTCCTGTCTACCTGTGGCTCCACTTCCTGTTTACGCGTGGTTCCACTTTGTCTACGCGTGGCTCCACTTTGTCTACGCGTGGCTCCACTTCCTGTCTACGCGCGGCTCCACTTCCTGTCTACGCCCACTTCCTGTCTACGCGCGGCTCCACTTCCTGTCTACGCGCGGCTCCACTTCCTGTCTACGCGTGGCTCCACGTCCTGTCTACGCGTGGCTCCAATCCCTTTCTACGCGCGGCTCCACTTCCTGTCTACGCGCGGCTCCACTTCCTGTCTACGCGTGGCTCCACTTCCTGTCTACGCGCGGCTCCACTTCCTGTTTATGCGTGGCTCCACTTCCTGTCTATGCGCGGCTCCACTTCCTGTCTACGCGCGGCTCCACTTCCTGTCTACGCGCGGCTCCACTTCCTGTTTACGCGCGGCTCCACTTTATCTACGCGCGGCTCCACTTCCTGTCTACGTGGAGCCACGCATAAACAGAAATGTTTATTGTCTGTTGCCGTGTTAACGGTGTAAACACCAGAGTAAGTGCGGGAGCTTGTCGCTATGGTAACGTAGCTATGGTAACGTAAATGGTGTTTTTCAGTGGAAGGATAATGTAAATAATGCCAGGTGTTCGTCTGTCGCCAAGGTATCGGTGTAAACACTGGATTAAGTCCAAATGTTTACTGTCGCCATGGTAACAGTCGTAAAATTGGAGTAAGTCATATTTGTCTGTTGCCGTGGTAACGGTGTAAACACCAGAGTAAGTGGCGGGAGCTTGTCGCTATGGTAACGTGAATAGTGGTGTAATTCCAGGTGTTCGTCTGTCGCCAAGGTATCGGTGTAAACACTGGATTAAGTCCAAGTGTTGTCTGTCGCCATGGTAACAGTGTAAATATTGGCTCCACTTCCTGTCTACCTGTGGCTCCTTTTCCTGTTTAGGCGTGGCTCCACTTCCTGTTTATGCGTGGCTCCACTTCCTGTCTACCTGTGGCTCCACTTCCTGTTTACGCGTGGCTCCACTTTGTCTACGCGTGGCTCCACTTTGTCTACGCGCGGCCCCACTTCCTGTCTACGCGCAGCTCCACTTCCTGTCTACGCGCGGCTCCACTTCCTGTTTATGCGTGGCTCCACTTCCTGTCTACACGTGGCTCCACTTCCTGTCTACGCGCGGCTCGACTTCCTGTCTACGCGCGGCTCCACTTTCTGTCTACGCGCGGCTCCACTTTCTGTCTACGCGCGGCTCCACTTCCTGTCTACGCGCGGCTCCACTTCCTGTCTACGCGTGGCTCCACTTCCTGTCTACGCGCGGCTCCACTTCCTGTCTACGCGCGGCTCCACTTCCTGTCTACACGCGGCTCCACTTCCTGTTTACGCGCCGGCTCCACTTCCTGTCTACGCGCGGCTCCACTTCCTGTCTACGCGCGGCTCCACTTCTGTCTACGCGCGGCTCCACTTCCTGTCTACGCGCGGCTCCACTTCCTGTCTACGCGCGGCTCCACTTCCTGTCTACGCGCGGTCTCCACTTCCTGTCTACGCGCGGCTCCACTTCCTGTCTACGCGCGGCTCCACTTCCTGTCTACGCGCGGCTTCACTTCCTGTTTACGCGTGGCTCCACTTCCTGTCTACGCGTGGCTCCACTCCTTTTCTACGCGCGGCTCCACTTCCTGTCTACGCGTGGCTCCACTTCCTGTTTATGCGTGGCTCCACTTTCTGTCTACGCGCGGCTCCACTTTGTCTACGCGCGGCTCTCCACTTCCTGGTCTACGCGCGGCTCCACTTCCTGTCTACGCGCGGCTCCAGTTCCTGTCTACGCGCGGCTTCCACTTCCTGTCTACGCGCGGCTCCACTCCTGTCTACGCGCGCTCTACTTCCTGTCTACGCGCGGCTCTACTTCCTGTCTACGCGCGGCTCAACTTCCTGTCTACGCGCGGCTCCACTTCCTGTCTACGCGCGGCTCCACTTCCTGTCTACGCGCGGCTCCACTTCCTGTCTACGCGCAGCTCCAATTCCTGTCTACGCGCGGCTTCCACTTCCCTGTCTACGCGCGGCTCCACTTCCTGTCTACGCGCGCGGCTCCACTTCCTGTCTACGCGTGGCTCCACTTCCTGTCTTCGCGCGGCTCCACTTCCTGTCTACGCGTGGCTCCACTTCCTGTCTTCGCGCTGGCTCCACTTCCTGTCTAC